>OZ038390.1:18600562-18968062 GCA_964036045.1 Eutreptiella sp. 'Long Island Sound 2002'
CCCCCCCCGCGTTCAGAGCATTTGGGCGGTCACCCGGTCAATAGCGAAAGACTCGAGGGTCCCTGGAGCGTGTGGTGTGTGTAAACGGGCTTCACTGCGCCTGTCTCGGACAGGGCCTGCAGCCCCGAGTCCAGCGCGGGGGAGCCTGCGATGCCCTGACAGGTCAGGCCCCATCCCTGTCCCTAAGAACCTTAAGGACAGCCCTGGTCGGCCCCATCTCTGTGCGTTGGCGGCGCTTCAGTCAGGATCGATGCAGTGGTGGACACTATCCCATCCCCCACCCCCCCCCCGGCTACTGCCCTTTGTTACGGGCTCCCACCCTCTGCGAATGTCGCCCTGTCCAGACCCTGACAACCCTCTTGAACCCCAAGCCTCTGCAGCCCTCCGTGCCTGATCTCACTGCAACTCTTTTCGAACCCCCTTCGACCCGCCGCAACCCCCTGCAACCCGCGTCACACCCCGGCAACCCCTTTCCAGCCCGCTGCACCATTCTGTCATCCCTCTGCAACCCTCTGCCACCCCATGCAATCCCTATCAACCCTCGGCAACCGTCTGCACAGGGGACTCCCAAGTACTGAAGGGGCATTCGCATTACGTGTTGCAGCACTCGTTTAGCAGCGTTGCGCTCTCTGCGGACGGCAGGACCGTGGTGGCAGGTTCCGATGATAAGGCCGTGCGCATTTGGACCCCAGGAAAGGCCCCTTCGTGTCGCGTGCAGCGGGCATTCACTGCCAATGACTGTTCTCTCTGGAGTACCGGCCTTCAGCTCTCAGGAAGTACCACGCTGGCCGCTACTTTGAAAGAGATCTTGATGGCGGGCGGGGCCCACGATGATGCCGTGGAGGCCGAACCTTCTGCTCCACGGAATGCCTAGATTTTAGTCATCGGTGTTGGCATCACCGTTGTTGCTGGGGTTCATTTCTACTGCTGCTGCCATTGTCCTGTCGGTGTTGTTGTTGTCACCGCACGACAAGCTCCACCGTAATACATTGGCAGTGGAGGGAGTGCACACCGCAGCCATCGCTTCTAGTGCCTGCGGTGAATGGATCTGTTTCCGCTCCAAGCGCACCGAAGGATTTGGTAGGTTGTCTGAATGTGCGACCAAACACGGTTGCAAGATGGACTGCACGGACCACTGCCGCACTGCGATTGGTCCCTGTGCTGCACTACTGTGTCCCGGCAGTGGACAGCCGCAGGCGTGCCACAGGGCAACTCGCAATGCAGCGTGCCACTGACACTGACACGTGGCAGCCACTTAATCCATTGCAGACCCCCCATTCTGAGGGGCAAAGATTGTCCATGAGCGCGTTCCCACTCCCACTAAACCAGAGTTGGGACAGCAGTGTTCCCAGTCCCGTAGTGAATAGTGACCAACTGTGCCCGCATGTCGTCTCCTTGTCCCTCTCTGACGCTCTTGCTGTGTACAATGCAACTCGCTGATTCTTCTCAGCCTTCAGTCTTCTATGTGCCCCAGTAGTGCCTTGGGATACCTACGGGTGTGGCAATTCTCGCTGCAGCTTCTGGTTTCAGATTTAGCTGCCCTACCGCCGTGTCATGTCCGCTACCACATTGAGCTGTGGGACAATCGTAGCACTGGACTGCTCTGGTTCCTGATTCCGAGAACTGTCTTGAGTACCGTCTGATAAGAGGGCTTTGCCAGCTTACCAAGGTCTGAACCAGAAAAGGCTACACATCAGGGTCCTCACATTGGAGGGGTCATGCACGCCTCCTAAGCCAAAGACCTCCCTTCCAGGCCCCAAACGGAGGGATGAGCACCGCTCCCCTGACTACAGGAGTGGTACCTTCCGAAAAGGCAAAAATCCCCCCAGGATACCCAAATATCCAAAAACAGGCCTGGGGCAGTGTTTATCACCCCCGCTATTTTGTGTGCGTGTTGGGGGCTGGGGGTTCAATCCCGAACAGTGCAATTTGAGAGGAGAGGTAGAGCAGGCATAAGTCGAATGCCCTGGCGATGCAGGGTCTCCTCCTCAATCCCACAGAGCCCAGGGCAGCTGGACCGGGATTTGAACCCGTGATCGCACATCACATGCAGAAAAAACAGGCGGAAATGGACAACCAATGGGCATGGACAACGTGCATGCATTCTTTTTTGCCACGCTCATTTCAGTGTGGCCCCAAGATGGCAGACGATATGTACAGGGGGCGGGGGGGATTTCGTGGAGGAAATTTCGTGTTTCAATTTGACTATGAAATTGACCACACGTGTCTGCGAAATTTCCCACGCTTGTTGTAGGTGCCACAAATTTTACTTCGGCGCCTTCGGAGCCTCTGTGGGTCAGGGCTCTATCATGCCGTGCACATGTTACCCCCCCCCCCCCCCCCTTGTCCACCCTCCCCCTCCCCCACGATCTCTGCAGGCCTGTCAGGCAGATGCAGGCGAACCAACCCCTAAAACCATCCCCCTGCTCTCGACCCCTTCCCCAAATCCACGTTAAACAACCACCCAGAGTACTAGAAGCAAACAAAAGTCATTGAAACACACGGGGGGGGGGGGGGGGCACTGAAAGCGCCGCTTAGAAATTTTTTTTTACTTTTGCCTTCCCTTGCCAAACAGGCCCTGTCTAATGGCTGGGTGCATGGGCAGGCAGGTTTCATTTCTGCCCCTAGGGGGGGGGGGGGCAACGCCCAGGCACCCCGGGAGTCCAAGAGAGCAGGGTGGTATGTAAAAAAAAAACCTGTAAGTTCCTCTTCTGCCCTCCCACTCGGGCGTCCCCCCTTGCTGTGGCTTCACCCTGGTGTTCCAATTGTCTCAAGGGAAAGGGTGACAAAGTGAAATCACAGAGTGTGGGACGGCAAGCAAAGGAGAATGAGCCTTCTGTGCGTCATCTTGAGTGTCCGTTTTGTTTGTATTGTCTGTTTGGCTGTTCTTGACATAGGCGTACTTTGTTTAGCCCTCTCTCCATGGAGCGCTTTCTTGGTTCCAGTTCCAGTGACCGTGACAGTTCAGTGGAACCAACCCCACAAAAGCAGAAGAAACCACCAAATTTTCAACCTGCAGTCCTTAAGCCAGGAATTATGTTGTGCAGTTTCTAGATTGGGGTACCAGCAGTATGCCCAACCTTTGGCTGCTGGTGGCTGCTGGTGGAATTGTCCTTGGCCCCACATAAGGCTCTAAAGTCTTGTGGTTTGCTAGAAGGGCACACTTTGCTGTTGCAGGCTGAATTGAAGAAGCGAACTGCTCTGGGGGTTGTTCCCCGAACCCCGCTGCAAGTTCCAGCTGATTTTGCTGCTGCACGCAAAAAGCGCATTCCAAAGGAGTAATTCCAAATGTCGTACAATGTCTTCCTATGTCACACATGGATGGCAAGTCATCATCTGTATTTTCGGCGCAGAGCCACTGCTGCAATATATCCTAATGACCCTTTTTGTATGTTTTGGATGCACAGTTGTGTGCTGTATTTATACTTGTCAGTTGAAAAGAGGTGGGCCACCGCAAACAATACAGCCCAAAAAGAGAAAAGAGCACGGCCCAGGAGCTCCTGTGCAGGGAATTAGGGTTGCCGTTGCCTGGGGTGTAAGTCGAATTCCACTGTCAAAGTTTGAACATTTATCAGGGCCTCGTGGTAGATGGGTCTCCCCTGCATAGTGAGTGGCACCTGAGGCCGCTCAACTCTTTTTTGGCAATTGGCCAAATGAACCATGAGTTTTTGGGTTCACCAAGCCATGCACAGCACTACACTGGTCCGCGAAATTTCCCCCGCCTTTTTCAGCAACCTTCGCGAAATTCCCTGTTGCGAAATTTACCGCTGCGAAATAGACCCCACACGAAATCCCCCCCTGTAGTGGCAATAATTTTGTGTCCTCGTCTTTTATCACCAGACTACGTCGTTGCTCAAGGTATGTCCCCTCGTTTTCCGCATTGGAAGTTGAGCGTGGATTGGGGGGGGGGGGGCGACTGGTGCCACGATTTTCCTATTCTATCTGCGCTAACGCCACTATTGAACCCCTCGAAACGAATCCCGTTGGGGCTATGCCCCCGGGGGGAGGGCCCATCACCATTCCCAATCTTATGAACTCAGAAATAGGTCGAATTTACAGGTCCGGTGGGTAAAGCATAGCGTCGGCCGATGGCGTACCGCTGCACACCCACTGTTTCGCATCTCTGTGGCCCACCCACAGGCATCTTCGTGTCTCTTGTCTTGCGACAGAAAGGTACCTATGGTCTTATAGGCCACTGACGAGCCCATTTTCTTTCTGCGCTTTGTGCTGTTTGCCGCCAGTGCACACGTGACATAGCCCAGAGTTCCTTCGGGGGGGGGGCAAGGGAGCAGTCCAATGAGGGTGCAGTGATATGAAGGAAAACTTGAGGGACATTTGTGAAAGTTGGCAGCATCAACAATTTGAAGGGTTTTTTATTTCCCGTTGTATGTTTCACATTTCCTGTTTGCGGCTGGTCGATGTGGTCGTTTACTGGTCCTTTGGCGGCATGTTGCCGTGTGTAGCTACAAATGCCCCCCCCCACCCCCACGCACACCCATCACATGTGTATTACACATCCGTGCTGGGTTCCTGACCACATTCAGGGTTTACTCACACAAGAGCCATCTGGAGATGTGGTGGAGAGCACCAAGGCCATTCCCTCGTTGTATGAATAATCTGCCCCCAACCGTCATCTGAAAAAGAAACTCATAGAATGGACGATCATAAGTGTTTGCTTTTCGCTGTGCTTGTGTATTTTGCTTTGATATGGGGCAGCCCAGTGCCGGAACCAATGATCAAACATGAGCAAAGGGTCCGGCTTGCAGCTGGCGTATAAGCCTGCTAAATCTCTATGAGAAAGTTTCTCATCGCCACTTTGTTGAGAAACTGTGGTAAATAGGCGGGCAGGAGCTTGGTGATACAATTTTTGTCCGAAGTAATCATTGCAACCATCACTCATACAGCCAAATTTCCATGAAAATTCCTGCTCGTACCCATCACAAAGGCAGGGGGGGGGGGGAAAGTGCAAATGCACTTTTTTGCATTTTTTTGCACTTTTCACTTTGAGCCATTTTTTTGCACTTTTTGCACTTTTTTGCATTTTTTTGCACTTGTTTCCACTGCCCTGTCAGAGTTGTTTTCGCTCTTTTGATGTCTGTGACGCAGCCAGAAGCTGGTGCGCAGGTACATACAAATGATGAGGAAGAGGAAAATGAACCTGGAACGTAGGTTCAAAGTGGCGTAATGCCGAAACCAAGAGCATTATCCTCCTCCACAGTATCCGTATTTATAGGTACGGAGCCCCGGAGAGCAAAGGTGTCCTCAGAACCACATCACTAGTTTCAATGTTACGTTTGGAGCGCATTGTATAGTGCACTGTTGTGTATTGTGTTGCCTTGTCATTGCATTTTTATGGTTGCATTTTTTTGCACTTTTTTGCACATATTTGCACTTTTTTGCATTTTTTTGCACTGCATTTTTTGGATAGTTCATTTGCACTTTTTTCCCCCCCCTGTCAAAGGGAATCTGCAAAATGCAATGCAGGAGAGTTACATGCAAAGCGAAGAGGGTGTGCCTGTTGATAAGACAGCAAGGATTCTGTTTATCATGAATTGATTGGTTGCTTGGCAACCTCTGTGGTCTGAAACCGTGTTTGGTGTATTGTGTCGTGCCACCCTGCCGCATGCAACCCATTCTACATGACCTGAGGAATCTCATGATGCCGTTTCCAGTGCAAAACACAGAAACACACACCGATATCTGACCAGCAGTATTTTATTATTTTTGTCCAAAATTGCAACCACTGTTGAAACCACCGCATCATACTCTGCCCTTCATTGTACCGCCAAATGACTTTTCTCTCTGATGTCGCACAAGATATTTGTACTGGTGGTATAATTTTGACCGAATGCACGGAACACCCGAAAGGTGTACATCACGCATTCGCTTGGCCGGGTCTGGGTGATACTGCACCATAGTGTGTGCCCTTCTCATCCATACTGCTGTAGGTCTAGCATTTAAAAAAAGCCTCTGGTTTGTTGCATCTGCGAAGCCTCTTCTTGTGTGCCACCATTCGCAGCTTCACCCCCTCTCCCCCCCAAGGATTGATTATGGAGCGTGCCCACCGCGGCGCACAAGCAAGAACCTTGTCTGGGCAACACCAGGTGTTGGTTCCATCAATTTCTGGCCATTTACCGTTGCTTGGACAAGGGGAGCCAGAGGCAGGGATGTATTAGAACGGCTGACAAACATAGGAGGAGGGGGGCAACCCCCCCCCCCCCCTGGGGACCCAGATTTCATTATGCGGAAAATGAAATTTACAGAAGGAAATATTGATTTGGACTATGTTTGGTGCACAAACTTTTGGGTTCCAGCCCCCCCCCCCCTCCTCTCTTCTAATGCATGCTTGGCTGGGGGTGAATCAATTTCCGGCGTGCTGCCCTAATACAGCGCCTGGGTAATTCTAAATGGCTATGGGGTTGCTGCATTGCTTCACATCCAGGTTCAGTGCGTCAACATCCAAGACATTCCAGAACCAGCTGATGACAATCCAGCATTCTAAATGCAGCCAATCATTTCTGACAATGCACCAAGTCATGATACTTATTTTGCAATCAAGTCAGACCTCTGACACCCTGGCATGCTACCTGAGGCGCCATGGAACGGTCCTGAGACATCCCCGAATGCAACTTGAGATAGCCAGAATGCGACCCGAGACCCCTTGAAATGCAGCACCCAGGACGCCCAGAATGGGATCTGTGGGACCCTGAAATGGAACACAAGACACCCCGAAGTGCAACCTGAGACACCTGTGAATGCAACATGAGACACCCCGGAATGGGACCCGATACGTGACCTGAGACACTCAGTCCGATCTTGGGGGGTGCCCTTAGCGCAGTGTGCGCACAGTTCACGTGCGGTGCAACTATTTGGGCGTCTGGCCGTACTAGAAATCCATACTTCGTGATACTGGGGCCATGATTGTTGTTTGACAACAGATTTTTTTGATGCTTCTTCCGCATTGAGGATATGGCATATTTGGGTTTTCCCAATCTCACCCGTTTTCACCTATTTTCACCCCCTTTCACACATTTTTTGCTCGGTTCCCCAAATGTTCTCTTTTCTAGGTTGATTTCCCCTCACTTTGGCTCATGAAGGAGGTAAACATGCAGTGGAAGCCGGTAAGTCGGAAGCTGATGTGGCGTTGTGGACCTGCAGCTAGATTGGAGCCTAAGTCATGTGCCCCATCATTGTGTTATGTGAATCATTCTTTGAGTTCTAAGCCACTTCCGACGTAGTGGTTAGTTTCTATTCGATCTTTTATCTGTGTTTTCTCAGAGATCCCATTGTCTTGGTTGGCTACACACTAGGGAACTAAGGGTGCTCTTTTTGAGAGACCCTGGTTCAACTCTTAGCAGCCCATCTAATATAGGATCAGCCCTCCACAACCCTGTCTTGAGCGTGCACCCGCAGTGCAAACTATTATATGCCGGCAACTACTTGAACCCTAGGTTTGGCCTTTTTTCACCAGTTGGTTGTTCCATAACAGATTTTTTAATGCTTCTTGTGGATTGAGGATGTGACACATTTGAATTGCCACCCATTTTCACCCATTTTTACCCAGTTTTGTTGCACGTTCTTCTTGTTATAGGTGGATGCTGGATTATGATGATGGGGAATCACCGGACGTTGTGTACATTCAAAATGCAACAAATCAGCAGGTGGGTTGTTACACACTCCAAAGCGGATTCCAACCTTCATGGTCATTGCCTTGCTATCTCTAGGAAACAATGTCTCTGTGGATTCTCTTTATGAGCCAGCACTTGAACCCTCCATCCGCACTCTCGGATCATTGCGAATCAGTAGCAGGGCTTATCAGTAACGGCCCACATAGTGTTGCATATTGCTACAAGTTGGGCCCCAATCGGGTCAAGGCAGAATGCCTATGTCTCCAGAAGGCTGCCACCATCTTCCAACTTCCAACACAGTCACACAACAGCAGATTGCGCTTGGCCACGGCCACCAATCACCAAGGATATGAAGACCTTTGTGACGCCCACATAAAATGCAGGGTGGTTTCCTCCATTCCTCCTTGGCTAGGTTTCATTGTGTCGGAACGGCACGCAGTGCCCACACAGTGCGCACGCAGTGCCCACATAGTGCGCACGCAGTGCCCACACAGTGCGCACGCAGTGCCCACATAGTGCGCACGTAGTGCCCACACAGTGCGCTCGCAGTGTGCACGCAGTGCGCTCGCAGTGCACCAACTTGGCCAGGGTAGCTCAGGTGGCCTAATTTTGCGGGTGTTCGGAAAGGGTGTGCCTGGGGCTCTTTTGGGGGGAATTAGTCTAAAGGTAGCCTGTAGTGTGTGCACAGTGCGCGCGGATCCCCCCTTGTTGCATGATAGCAGGATGAGGCAGAGGAACCGCAGGACCCACTGACCATCGCAAGCCGCAAACTGTTCAAAGAGCATCGCCACACCCTGGGTCCTCGTTCTCGCTGTGTACAATGCAACTCGCTGCTTATTCTCAGCCTTCAGTCTTCTGTGTGCCCCAGTAGTGCCTTGGGATGCCTACGGGCATGGCAGTTTCCGGTGCAGCTTCTGGTTTCAGATTTAGCTCGCCCTACCTCCGTGTCATGTCTGCTACCACACTGAGCTGTGAGAGAATTGTAGCACTGGACTGCTGATTCCGAGAACTGTCTTGAGCACCGTCTGGTAAGAGTTGCCAAGGTCTGAACCAAAAAAAAATAAAGAGCGGCGCACCATGTCCTGGGTCAATTCCGGCAGGTCTGGTCGTAGGGCCGTGTCAACAGGTGCCTGCCTCGTGATTGGCCTGACTTTCTTGCCACATCCACGGTTCTGGAAGCGGGGCACAGCAGTGAAAGCGTAAGGACACTCACCCCAACACTTGCTGAGGTTAGGGCTCCCATCAATAAGGAATTCTGCCAAAGTGGACAAGCGGTGCTCTGTTTCAAAATTGAGCATATTTGCAGGTGGCTCAGAAGGGGTGTGTGCAGAGGAGGGCCGGGTGCGGCCACGAAGCCTGCGACCTTCCGCTCATTTCCTGCGAATGTTGTCCAGAAAATGCCGCCGCGCGTGCGCCGACCAGGTCACGCGTGATGCACCCCCTGGAGCTCTCCCGGTCCTGGGGCGCCGCCGAAGCTGCCGAGTTGGCCGAGTGCGCCCTCTGCTTCGACCCACTGCCCGCGGCGCGGCTCTGCGTACTGCAGACCGCCTCCGGGTCGCGCGCGTGCCGCCACCTCCACCACCTGGAGTGCATGCGCGCAGATGAGGCGTACGTCCGCCGGCACGGGGGCCGGCAGCTGCGCTGCCCCCTGTGCACCGTGCAATACGATCGGGTCACGGAACTGCCCGTCGAGACCGCGGCCGAAATGTTTGCCGCCCTGGTGCCTGCGGGGGAGCCAGGACTCACGGCCCCGGAGGTGAAGGACCTGCTGAAGGCGATCTCGTGGCTCGACGTGCGGGCGGTGGACGCGTTCGTGGACGGGCAGTGGGCGCAGGCAGCCGGCCACGATAGCGTCGCGGACGCCGTGGAGCTTGCGCGGCTGCTCCGGATGGCCGGGGACTGTGCCGGCCGCGCCGCTGACGCGGCCCCACCGCTGCTCGTGGACGACGCGGGCGCGTGGTACGACTTCTGGGTCCATGAACGCGTGGGGCTGACGCGCGACGCGCTGGTCCGCGCGCTGGTCAAGACGCTGGGGACTGGGGACGCCGAGCGCGACGAGCTGCGCGCAGCGGTGGCCGCCGTCTGGGGCCTATTCTGCGACGGGGCCGAGGGCATCGGCCGCGGGGCGTTTGTGGCGGACGACGGGATGGCGGACGCGCTGCTCGCGGCGCTCGCGGCGGACGGCCCGGCGGCAGCGGCCACGCCTCCGCCGCCGGGCCACTGGTTGTGCCCCCGTTGCACTCTGCACAACCCCGGCTCCGCCGCGATGTGCGCCGCGTGCGACGGCCCGAGGCCTCCAGACGCCGTGCGTCCGATGATGCGGGGCGATGCCCCCGGCTGCCGCGCGTGCGGTGGCGCGTGTTTGGCCGCGGGCCGCGTTCCCGAAGGGGCCGGGGCGCCGCCCGTGCGCTGTTCACGATGCCGCCGCCAGCCACCGCCGGGCGCGGCAGTGTGGCTCTGCGGGTGCGGGGGGGCGCTGTGCGTGCGCTGCGTGGCCGTTGCCGGCGGGCAGGTTCTCGACGCGAATGGGCCGCCCCGGGCGCCAAGTCCCGGCGCGCAGGCCCGCCACGAAGCGGACTCTCCGGTGTTGGATGCGCCCGCTGCGGAACCGCCAGCGTGCCCGAACTGCCGCAGGCGGAGGGCTCCGGCGGGCGCTGCCGTGCGACGCGCGCAGTGGTGCCAATGCGTTGCCGGTGCAGAGGGGGATGCGGTCTCTTCGCCGGCCCTCGCTGCAGCTGCAGCTGCGTCTCCTATTGGGCCATCGGAGGTCCGTGCGGCGCCATGCCATAACTGTCAACGGCCACAGGCGCCCGAGGGATGGGTTGTCGTCAACTGGCGCCGGTGGTGCCAGTGCAACGGCTCCTTCGGGCAGGATCTGCGGGAGCATTTGCGGGCGCGGCAGCACCTTCGAAGCACGAATTCGCGGTCTGCAGGGCCTGTGCTTCCGGGGGCACAGTAGGCGTCCGCTGCGGACCAGGCCGTTACCTAGCGGTGCTACTGTTGTGACGTCGGTGTAGGACGATGGTCCGGGCCTCCCTGGCGCTCTTATTCTCTGTCTTTCGCTCTCTCCATGTTCGTTGGTGGTTGGGTGTATCCCGCGCTGTGCGACCCCTAATGTCCAACAGTAGGCAATGCCTGTGGATTGAATAGACACGGAGCAGCAATTGTGGGCTGAGCAACCCCAACCTGACCACTGAGCCAATGGTTCCTTTCAGGAAATGCCAAGCAGCAGAGCACCGTTTGAGAGAGGGCGGTGGTGTTGTTTGCAATTCAAAATGAACCGGATAAAAGGCCTCAAAAGCAGATACATTATGTATTTCTTGCAGCCTGGGCCTGAGGGAACTCTTGTGCAAGAAGCCCCAAAGAGTTTTGTTTTGTCACTCACAGTGGGTGTTATGCCAAAATCGGCGTGGACACACACCGTTTGCGAAACAATCGTCGTTTCTCGTGTGAAGTGCACTCTTTTTCGAAGATTTCCTGCGCACCCCCGGTTGTCGGCTGGGGCTTTAGGCCCACGTGCACTTTTTGCGCTGGGTGTGCGCCGGCTGATTGACAATTTCATACAGATGGTACTGGAACCGCAAGATTATCTTGCCAATGGCCCACCCAACCACTGGAAACAAAATGTGCGTCTCATAGCAATAAGCCAGTATTCTTGCTTGACGTGTTTTGGTGATGACTCCTCGGCAGACGTCTCCGATTTTCGCGAAATTTTGCAACATTAAGACTGCAAAGCACGAGCAGCTCAGTTGCAATTTTGTATTTGAATGACCCCCCCCCCCCACCTCTGTATTCAAGATTTGGCTTGTCCAGATATGTACTGTGTCAATGTGGGAGAAGCGAAAGGAAGCTTGCTCGGTTTGCACGGGCAGTATTTGATTACACTAGATGACAATACATTCTGCATCCATCTTTGGTACATTTGGTAGGTTTTCCACACACGTGCCAATGTCGGACAGGGGCCTGCTACCATCAAGGCACATCGGCGCCCTGTGATGATTTTGTGGTCATGAAGAGGATCCCTTGGCTGGTGGACCACCCTTGTGATCCTTTGAAGTGCATTGTGTTCCCTATTCGTACCCTATCTCTACCGTGCATTTTATGGCTCATGCTTGCAGCTGCATTGTGCATTTCAACCGCCGTGCAAAGGGGACGGCAGGTCGAAAATACAAGGGCCGTATGTACCGTATTGGTTTGGGCCGTCGCTGCATTTTGCACAATGGGGATGGAGGGTAGGCAAATTCAGAACAGTGACACAACACCATTACTACAGCAGGGACACCATTGGAGCTGTGTCTTCCTATAAATAGCCACTAAAGTGTCGCAGTTACAGGGGCACAGGTGTAAGGCGTGGAATCACCTGCTATGCACTATGATGGGTGATGGCATTTTCATCCAAATGATGCAGCACTTTTCCATGTCTATTTCGCTGGCCTGCAGAATCTGGTTGTGAATCTTGGAGCAAAGAAATACTGTCCGTTCTCTGAAAATGCTCTGCCGTTGGACACAAGGCAACAACCATAACACCAACCGCTTCCCCAACAGAATTATTCAGGGAATCACCGCCACCTATAATAAAGCCAGATGCTGAACCATGTCATGCCAGGTTCTGTGGTTCAATCTGATCCACAGAGAAGTTCAGCGTCATTTTATCGGATTAAACTGATGGGATATAGGCAGATGGAGTCTCTCTGAGTGAGGGGCATTTTTTATTTTTTGCATAGTAGCAGCTCTGTCCTGATTGCAATTTTGCCATACTCGATGGCTGCCGCTACAGCCAAATGGTGACGCTTTGAAATATCAGAATCTGTGGGTTTTAGCACCTCTTTCTTGCATGTCCAGGTGCTGAGGCAAGGTACGGGGGCACGCACAGTGGTGGTGGTGGGGGGGGGGGGAGGTCCCAACTGTTTAAAAACATGTGGACCGAGCCTCAAGGTCACTGCAAGGTTTGGCGCGCGACCTTGCAGTGAGCACACCAAACGTTGCAGTGAGCAGACATCCAAGGCTGGGTGCAGCACATCTGCGGCTCTCAGTGGCTGGAGGCAGGCTTTCACGAATGGCCGTGCGCAACGGACCCGTAGTAACACGGAATGGCGTGTTATTGGCAATTTGGAGATTTCTTGGGTATGACATTTTAATTGAGGAGTGTGTGTTACGTTGGAAAAACAGGAAATCGGTGACCAAAGTGCAAGCAGACTCAAAGAACCTTCTACTGTATGAAGACCTTGCAGAGTTGTGGCTTGCGACCGATTTCATCAATATTATGATGTGATGTTTGTCACCAATGAATGAACATTACTCTTTTTCTGGTTAGAATTGCTGTACGCAAGAAGACCTTACTGCTTGTTGAATTGGACGGTGTTGAGGTGGAAAAAGTTGACAAGGGGAAGGTGAAAATCACTTTCAATATTGCAAAACTGAAGAACATGCAGCCAAAGTTGAGGAGGATCAATGAGGGAATGTTTCACAACACCTATGTTACTCACGTAACATGTGGGGCGGGGGGGGGGGGGCTGGGGGGTCAAGACTGTTACTTGAGTGGCACTGGAGAAACTCGAGTAATGGTGGCGGGTAATTTTGCTTGGTTGTTGCCCATTTTTGATGCAGTCCCCAAATTTGTAGCAGAGGCATGTACAACATTGATTTGTTGAATGTTAATGTGTGGTTTAACATGTGCACTCCTGCTCAGCCTCATTTACATGGCTCTGCCCCCAAATGTGTACTATGTGTGTTGAACTAGCCAGAGATTTGTCAACATTCACATCCTCCCTGTTGAGATTCCATCAAAGAATTGTAACCCTAAGTTTGGAAATTTGATTGTGGATCTGAAAAGCTACATTGGCTTGGATATGTTCCTTCCCAACCAAAAATCCATACAGATAGCTCTTCCTTACCCCTGCAAAATGGGTTGGAAAATGCAATTTTTGAAGAGCGGTGTTTGTACAATGTGCAAAGCGAAAAAGAATAAAATATCGTCTAAAATGAGGTACATTTACAGGAATTCGGCACTGTTTATTAGTCAACAGTATGTAATGGGTATTCTGTGGAGATGAAAATCGGCAACTTTTCAACCAGTATAAGGAGGTGAAGGATAACCTTTGAAAGTAGCATACTATTACAGAAGTAATGAACACATGTGGTTATGGGTTCGGCAAAATCACACTGCCATTTTGGAATTTGTTGTACAACCATTGAATGATTAGAAGGATTGAGTTTACCAGTAGCAGCACAGCTTCAAACCATGCTCTGCACATCTACATTTGAGACAAACTCACATGGAATATTGTCCTATATTTTGCCTCCAATGCATGTTGCTCATTTCCTCTGAAAATGATACATCTTTGTATTTTTGAGTGTTTAGGTTTGGGGCGCTAGTGCGTATTCATATCGCATCCGTAGCTTATTGACAACTAGTGGATGCCGAAAGATAAAAGGTACCATTGCGAGTTTGTCGGCTTTCTAAAACGACTATATTTCCAAAAAAAAGTTTATAACATCAATGAGCGCATCAAGGTGGTCATTTTGGAAGGCTTTTCCCGGCTTTTTCTGGTAGTTTTATTGGCATGTTTTGTTCCATTGTGCGTCTCATATGTAATTGTATAAGGAAGAAGTTTTAGCGGAAGGCGGGCCCTGCTCTCCGGTCCAAAACATGAAAAGCCCCCCGTGTAGATGCAGATGAAAATCAACATTTGGAGTCAAAGCAAGCCAAGGGAAAAATGTAGTGTATCTTCTGTGTGGTTGGCTTCAAAACTAGCTTGTGGCGCTTTTGCGGCATTACTTACCGTGAAAAGGGTTTAGCATGTGATCTTATATTTATTGCGAAGTGCAATGAGCATATTTGGCTAAGTGGAATCAAGACACCATAGATCATACCATGTGCAAGGGTTGTGAAAAGGAAGGGTTGCATGAATCTGTGGTGCTTTGTCTAGCTTTTCTGTTCATGGTGCCTAGTAGCATGAAACAAAGAGCCTTCGAGTGTCGAGACAATTGTGTTGCTACTTTCTGGGCATTATCTACATTGTGAATGGGGGCAAGAAGCGGCAAATAAGCGGAACAATACTTGGTCTTAGTCCTCCAGATTGTGAACACTTGGTCCAATAAGTTTTACACCGCCCAATTTGACAAAAGAAAACTACCTATACGGCCCCAAAATGATACAAACTGATGACGCATAACTTGCATGTACCATGCCCGATTTTGATGACTAGTTGACTTGCACGTATAGACTCAGGGTGAGAGTGTATTTGATCCCAAATGGTGAGTGGTCTCAACAGTGACACCCACCACAGCAGATGAGCTAGCAAACAACATCCTAGGAGGTGGATCACAATTCCATGATAGTTTGGACAGGTCCCCAGTGAACCAAAATCCTCATGTGTTGCCGCAAGTGATATGTCCTCAGGGCGGTCCTTGACGGAAAAAAATAGTGTTTCATTACACAGTCTTTCCAAAAAAGCCCGCGGGCACTCCATGTGTTCAACCGTGGTTGGTGGCGGGTGGCGGTTGGCGGTTTGCAATTGGCGGTTGGTGGCGGTTGGGGGTTGGCGATTGGTGGTTGGTAGTGGTTGGCAGTTGGCGGTGGTTGGTCGCAGCTGGCGGTTGGCGGCGGTTGGTGGTCGATGGTTGGTGGCGGTTGGCGGTTGGTGAGAGTTGGCGGTTGGCGGTTGGGTCCCTTGGAGCGGTCCTTAACCAAAAAAAATCTGGTTCCTTACGGACCGCCCTATATTTCCTAGTTTAATAATTTCCTAGCTTAGTTTCCTAGTAGTCTCCCCTCACACAAATAGCTCAGAAGCTGATTGTTGAAGCCTACATGGGCATGAGCCCTAATAGAGATTAATTATAACTGGCCTTGTTGAAAGAATGCTTGTCACACAAAGTGCCACATTTGCATACTTGGGTTGTCTCTACCTCTTTCTCATTGTTGGATTCTTGGATTACTTCGACAAAAATATTGTATCCATTAGCGAGTGGCAAGTCGCAATCCAAGATGAAAAATGAGGTTGAATCCATGTAGAATGGGCTGAGCCTAGCCACCTCGCTCGATGGCTCGTGCCCGCTACAATGGTGATTGTAAAGGCAACCCACTACAACGGGTGTTATTATGTTGTTATTATTGCTGTTCTTGAAAAAAAAATGGAAAATGAAACCTACCTCTCACTCTGTCCATGAGTACTTTGTTTATTCGAGTAACAAATATTTGTCCTACTTTATAGAAAGGCCCAACAGGTTGTTGATGCATGTGGATGCACGCAATCATTGACTATCAAAACATCTTCGGGAGCTCCAAATCAAAAACTCTTCAGCCTTAGAGAATTTGGTGCCAAAAACAATTTGATCCTTGGAAAATGCAATGTGTGAAATCAATCTGGTTTCCTTATTTTGTGTTGAAATCAACCCACACCTCTGTTACAGATCAATGTAATTTCCCTGGGCACATCCCAAGCAGGAATTCAGCTGCTAAACACTGAACGCGGCAATGGATAATGAAGGGCATCAGCATTTACTACAACCACAAAATTGCCAAACGAAGAATCATGGGACACAACCACAGCGGAAAAATAGATGTGACACTGGACATCAACGATCTTTGATGAATGATAAAAACATCACAAAAAAGCACATTTTCATTCATCAATACCCCCTGCACCATACACACATGATGCAGGTGCTCTTTTCCTTTCATCGAAATCAAAACCTGGCCCATTGGGTGTGCACAACAACCATCACCAACCTAATTTGCAGGCAAAACCCAGACCCCTTCGAATGCATTTCAGAATCGGTGCAATCATTTTGCATTGGGACTCTTCAAAACTGTTCTCTGGACAACATGTTAGCGTGCTCCAAGCTTACTCCAAATCCATACAAGCAGGTTGCCATGTGGTGCAACCCCTGGCATTTCCACACACGTCAGAATGCAATGCATCCGGATATGGCACTGGTGCAGGGGTATGAAACTTTGGCGGGCAAGAGGGGGGGGGGGGGGCTTCGGAAAATTCATGAAATCCCATCCATCTCCCAAACCTCTTTGCAAAAAAAAAAACTGGTCATGAAATACCTTCTGCATGGTCTTCAAGGGTTTGAGAATTGGATTCAAAATAGGGGGGGGGGATGGTGAACAGGATGGTGAATTTGCGTGCGAGCGAGGGAGAAAAGCAATTTAAAAATACTCTTTGAAATGAAATGGGCAATGCTCGGTGATCCGTGTGCGCGCACGGGAAACCATAAACTACAAACTACTTTGATCTTGCAAGACGATCCAATTTTTTCCTGCACCCCAGGACCCTTGATTTTTTGCCCTGCACTTCGCCTGGGCTCAACTCATATCCAATGTGAGCCTTTTTTTGGCACTTGGGGAGTCAACAATCAACGGCCACAATGTTAGCAGGCATACATGATCAAAGACTCGCGAATTGTTTAACCAACTGCAGCACTCAGATCCACACAACACTCCTGAACACAGGCATCCCAGGGCACTATCTCCTCACTGGAAATCTCGCGGGGCGTGCTGTGGCTTTCAAAGAACTGGTGATCTTCTACCGTATGGAAAAAAACCACCAATTGCAGAGAATTGGACCTAACATCTCGATGCAAGCACAATCTGTTGTGCTTAAGGCCGTATGACTTCAGCTGATCACACTCAAAGGGTTAGCAAATATCATTTGGAGCTCAAACAAATCTGATGTGCGTTTGCGGCCTCCCCATGAAATAAGCAGTTTAACAACCGGGATCTGCATGAAAAAAGAAGCTCTGATCCAAAACCAACAGGCCTAACCCTTTGCATTCATGGAATGGGTCCGATTCCTGCATGCAGGCTGCCATGACGAACAGAAATATTGACAGCAACAATCTACAACCTGAAGCTGTAGACAGGAAGACCAAATGCAAAGAGAAGAAAAGACACAAAAAACGGATGCAAGATGCAATCCGATGTTGCACCCCTGTACAACCTGACAACTGGGCCGCTTCTTCTTTCTTCTTCAGGCAACAAAGAAGAAGAAGAAAGAAGTGCAACAGCCCTGTGTATTTCAGGTCTGATCCCCAAGCAGAGCTATAAATTATGCCAAAACCTTTTGGCCATGTTTTCTGTGCGTTCAAGGTTCCGCATTCAAGGGTCCACATTCAAGGTCCCCACATTCACCATCCCTAATTCAATGTCCCACATTCAATGTCCCCTATTCAAGGTCTATTCAGGGTCCCGCATTCTCAGCCATTGCAGGGTTATCATTTCTCGAGGTTGGGGAATTGGACGGTCGAAGTAAAAAAACACAGCTGCACAATGGGACGTGTAGTCGCAGCGTGAACAGCGAATAGGCATGTTGGTGCGTACACTGGGGGCGTACAATTGTCAGCACCCCAACTGTCAACCGCTTTTGTAACAACAAAACACATCATTGCCGCTTCACAGCTCAGCAGTGACCGCTTCCCGATTTGCTCCGGCACAGCTCCTTCCAATCCCCTGTCCCTTGTGCGACTCCATGCCCCAGCACCCCAAAAAAACAGGCTTAGAAAATCGTAATTGATTAATCCACAATCCTCTCCCCAACACCATGCGTTGTACTCAATATGCTATGATGAGACTGGTCTCCAACTGAATTCAATTTGCGTCGTACAAAAACCGACCCAGATCATCCTTGTCCCCGGCCACCCGTTTCCGGACGTAAAACGAGCCAACTCTCCAGCTGCGTAGCATTTGCTGTTCCCAGTCTAAACGTGTCTGCGATGCAGGTCAGCTGCCCTTGCCTCCCAGAACCAGCTGCCACCCATAGACTTTGGGATTCAAAAAAAGCTTGCCGAAAATCCCTCTCTTGCCGAAGAAAAAGTACGCCTCATGGCAGGTTGCCCGTACCATTGTGTCCCTGGCTCGACCAACCGCTGGCACTGTCTCAAGCACCAGGGGGCCAGCGTTTTGTAACTCCATGCACTCCGGAAAACGAGACGCGTGCCGCATTACGGAACCCACTTCCAGATCTTGACGAACCCATCATCACCGGCTGAAAGCAAAATATTACTGTAGTGCTCCTGATCAGGATTCCACTTCACGCAATTGACATCTGAAAGAGGAATCAGAAAATGCGTTGGATGGAACATTGCCCGCACAGCCACAAGTCAATATGCCAAGTGCCGGGGGTGGACGCTTGCCCCACCTTTTGCCGCGCCCGAAATGCAACAAAAAGGCGCCCAGTCCAGAGCTTCAGGATAATCATCAAGAATTTCCTCGGTGCTGTCAAACAGAGTGCCTGAGAACAAGGGACTGCTGAAATCAGCCTCTGGCCGGATTCTGTTGCATAGCAATTTTTCCACAGCATCGGTCATTGAAAACGTGGTACCGGGGGGGGGGGGGATTCCGTGTCTATGAAAATCCGAATCAACAAATTCTGGCGCGACAAAACCCGTGCCCTTTCTTAAAAAAATGAGCGAACAAATTACGCAGGGTTGGCAAAAAATGCCCATGAGAAACAGTGGATGGTTGCTGTAATTTCCTGGAGGACTTTCCTGGTGCATCAACCAGCATTCTTGTCTGCACTATTGAATGCCACAGGAACACTGCAAATGAGGAAAGACCACTTGAGCACTTCTGCGACTTCCATGGGAAACTAATTATCAGTAACCAAATCCTTTGGCATGGTACAATGGAGCCAAGGCACAGCCTAATGTGTACTCGTTCAAATCCTTAAAAACGCCGAACAAATTGTGCATAAAAGTTTCGCACAGAATTTGTGACACAGGAATTCTACCCTGTATAATCCCACCCCCCCATAAATTGTGTCTTCAGCATCGTGCGTCACAATATCTGCGTCGGGCATACCGTTGAAAGCTGTTCATCCTGTCATCACTCTGGCCTTTCTGCAGTTTGGCCTCTTCTGTCACCCCTCATACCCCATCGTCCCAGCAGCGGGTGCCGTCCAAACTGCCATCCCCACATGCTTTCTGATATGCTCTGCGCGGTGCTTTCTGATACACTGTATTCCCTGCATCTGGACCGGACCTGTCATCCACTGCATCAGCTCAGTTGCAAGCCATAGACAACATGCTGCATGGAAAAACAAACGTCCCTTCGGTTGCGTGCCAATGGCTTCAGCAATGTGTCATTTAGGGCATGGTGTCATTCCTTCGCTCTTCAATTTCACTATATTCCCTATGTTTGTAGATTATGAAATGGGGCAATACTGGGGATGTGCGAGACCATGCAATGGACGGGTTTCCCCGTGTCTCGCACATTGTGGCCTTGGAGCGCGCCGCAAAAAGTGGATGACCGGCACGTCGTGGCCGCATCGTCACCGTACCAAGTGAAGTGTCGTGGGTTGAGTGAGATATTCCGCTTGTTCGCAGGCTAAGGAAGGCCTTGTTGGGGGCAGCTGCTTCTGACAACCCGGGCACCCAACAAACAACAATTTCACCGGCGCGCTCTGTTCTTTGCCTCTGCAGCGGTGCACGATGATTGAGCGCCACAAAAGGCGCAACAGCAACGCCTGCATGACACTGCCCTCGTCCCAACTACGGAGAGGCACTGCAGAGATTGGCGTCGGCGGCTCCAACCACCACTCCTGTGGTCAGGAGGTAGATTGGAGGACTGCGTGTTGGTTTCTAAACCTGTTAGCGGTCGTCATTCTTCAGAAAACGTCAACCGTCCCGTCACTCCTCACACGGACCTCTGGCGGGGCCAGTCCGCAGTGCGCACTATGTGGTTCGAAATGGGACGCAGGCAAACCTGAAAGGTGGGCCTTTTCGGCGTTGAACACGCGCTGCCACACGCAGGTGCCATCCGAAATGCTCCTTGATGTCTACGGATGCGCGAGATGTGGGGCACCACTCAAGCACCAAAATGCAACAATGTGGCGGAAAGGCGGGGGGCAATTTGGCGCAGACGCCGAGAGCAAAGACGAGCTGCTCCTCATCACTGCAACGTGCCTTATTCAGCCCGAAATACATCCAATTTCTCACCCTCCCATGTTCTATTGTTGTGAACACGCGTGTTCTGTTGTTGTGAACACGCGTGTTCTGTTGTTGTGAACATGTGTAAACTGTTGCGAGTTGCATCGGAATGTACGCACAATGATAAAAATGATCGGTCAAAACAAGAGCACTAAGCCAAGGATTACAGCAATAACAATATGCCCGAGCAGCCAAATCACAACACGGCAGCGCACAAACCAAGCCGGGGTACAAAAAAACATCACAACCAAACCAAACCTACCACCAAAACAACATCACCTCCTCAAAGATGCAGATGCCATCATCTCCTCCTGCCGATGCGATGTAGTTGGTTGACGACCAATCTACGCTGTAGACAGGCCGTGTGTGGTAACCAGTCAAAGTACAAGCGGATTGCCAAGATTTCTTCCCTGCAGAAAAGAGTAGCTCAATAATCGTTTGGAGGGTACTCTGGTCTACTCCCTCACACGGCAAAACCACACGTGCAGCCCTACACACGTCGGCACCGCAGCGGTCAACCAGAACGCATGTCAGATAACAACGGGGATAGCCACGGGCTACAAAACACGCCTTCTTCCTCTTCAGCAATCGAATCTTTGTATTGCCAAACAATTAAAGTTGTATCATCTGAAACGGACACTGTGAACATTCGCAATGGAAGGCAGTGAGGCAGGCGCGCAGCGATGTGGTGCACGCACCAAGATGGAGCCCCACACGCTTGGAAGCCGCACCGCGATGCAGAACCTCAACAAGCTCCTCGAACACATCGGACAAATTGGAAGCAACCCTGAACCATCATGTGCGACAGGCATACCAGGGAGGTGCTTATCCACAGGGGGAGGGCCATGAGGCAACGGAAACTGGGCTCGCATACGCCCCCGTGTCACAGGCGCATGGTCATAACCACATTGTTCAGTGTTTTGCTTGCTGCACTGCAGCGTAGACCAGTTCTGTACCACACCAGGCGGTTGCTGACTGTGCATAGGCACTGGTCCTCTGGACATTTAGGTCAGCTCGCAGGGGGAGGGGGGGGGGGTGATCTGGCGGACCCCCCCCCCCCCCCCCAGGCCAAACCACCCACACAACCAAAACCAAAAAAATTCCTTTGGGGAAAAATGACATTTTGAACAGAGAGCCAAAGATGACAGGCCGAGTTTCGGTACACAAACTTTTTTTTGCCCTCATCCCCCCCCCCCCCCCGTCCCGTAGGCGGAACACTGAGCACCAGACGTGCTACTATCGTCCGGCAGGGGAACTGGTTCTCAGTAGGAACTGGCCCCGTATACCCGCCCCCCGCACCACCGGAACTCAGTAGGAACGTGCTGCGTCCAGCGTGTGGCTCAGTAGGACCCTGCTCCATCCGATCATGTCTGAGCCGGCAGACGCTAGTGGCAGGTCTGCTGAGCACAACCCTGAGGCATACCCAGCCGGGGATTGCTACGATCGCGGTCCGGGTCTTCATCATCTTTGAGCGGGAATTTCTCAAACGCAACGCTCCACACGGTGGAGCTGTGGGCCTGCAGTATGTCGGTGCAGGCCCACTCGTCGGCCCCGCCCTCTTCCTCGTCCCATTGTCGGATGGTGTCGTCGTAGCTGCCGGAGAGGATGGTCTAAACGCAGAGCGATGGAGTGACGGGCCTGTGCACGTTAAATCAACCCCTGTTCAATATCGACACATTTGGTGCCAGGCTGAGACTCCCCCGAGGGGGTGCTGGTGGCGCAAAACCAGACACCAGAAGAGAGGAGCGTCGGTGAGTTACGGAATTTTGCACATGGGTTAATCCCCAAGTCTCTTTACCACCGAACTCTGCAGGTGCCTGATGGTTTCTCAAATGGTCAGTGGGCCCAGTTGTATGAGGATTCGTTCGCGAAAAGGCGTGGGATGCTTACCGCCGTAATTAAGGGTGTCACGAAATGTTCGCATTCCCATCCTCCATCAGAGCGTATTCACGAAATTCAAAGTTCCAACCTTTGGGCTCAGTCTCACTCCATTTGCAAAACCGCCCACGGGCGACAATCCAAAATGCCACCGGTCCGCCGATGGAACGATCCCGCTGACGCACCATACACCGCCACCCACCAAACACCTGCTTCAAGGGGTGCCACAACACAAATTTGACGTCTTGTTGATGCCCATGCAGCAACGCGGCCATCTCAAAATCCTTGTCACCCCCTGCAAGATGATGGTATCAAGGAGAGACCAACTCTGTGGCGTCGCATGCCAAAAGAATAACGTCAGAATAACATCCGCAAGCTACAACACACGTTCCCACGTGAACCTTGACCAACAAGCCCAGGAACCAGCGCAAGATCCTACTGGCGGCTGACTACCTCGTCGTACCTCACGCAAAAGCCAACACGAACAAGTCGCAAAACACGATTCCGACCTTGTTCCCAGATCCAGACAGTCTTGTCACGCGAGCACGTGGCCAGAAGATGCCCTTCATTGTTCCACGAGACACATTTCACTTCGTTCTCGTGTCCTTCCAACGTATGCAACACATTGAACTCTATACATGACACGAAGAATGCGACAGCGGTGCCATGGGATTGTCCGTTTTTTCTTTTGTTTTTCCCACTGACTTTGATGGCTCCAGAGGAGAACTCGAAATCACGTGTTCCAAGAATAGGAAGCACAGTATCCCCCATCGGTTGGGAGACCCTACTCACTCAAGCCCATGCCATTGCTTACGGACCCCGGAGAAGGGGGGGAGGGGGGTGTGACCTGGGGGGGGGGGGTGTCAATTGGGGTCGTGGCCAGCGGCGGCCAACCCCCCCACAGCAGTGACATTTCCTCAGGGAAAAGATGAAATGTACCAAAGAGGCCCAAGAGGGTGTCGTTGCACCGCACGCACACTGCGTCCGCACGTTGGCAACTATTAGTGGTCAAACCCCGGTGCACCATCCCAAGATGCCCCCACCCAAACAGCCCATATGCCCCTAGAAAAGCTTAGTTGCAAGCACAATACCTGTCTTCCTAGATTTCTTGTTATGGGCACCGACAACTCCCAGAGGCTTGCGGATGGTTTTTGTTCTTTCCTGGAGGCCTCTTGATAGTTGCAATTGTCACCCGGAGGGTCCCCAGATTTACCCATAGTTTGCACCGCGCGCGCACCGTGGGAAGAGCGCCCTCCGAGATTGGAGACCGATTTGAGGTACACAGGCCTCTGAGCCGCCCACCACTACGCAATTGCCACGATCCCTGTTCAGGCCCCAAAACCAAAGACCATCGAGTGCCGTATGGATTGCCACGGTCATGTGCACCGCGAGGGAGTCACGACCGACGGAAAGAAAAAACAGACACCACAATCAAGCCCGTGGGCAAGTAGCAGGGCGACGCCCTGTGCCGTCTCCTTTGTCAAAGGAACGACGTTCTGGTACTGCGGTGCCACGGGCTCTTTTAGTTTTTCAGTGAGTCATGAAGACGGGACCGTGCGGTATCAATGCACATCACGGGCCCCCTGCATCCCAAGCCCTGTAAAGGACGCGCGAGCGAACGACCGGAGTGGTAGGCGCGCCCTTTGGCCGTCCGTTTGGGCGCTGAACACAGGTCTCTTGCGCTTGCACTGTACCCGCCGAATGATGCCCATCCCCCTTTCCGAGAGGAGGAGGGGACGCACTCGGCACTTGGGGGGTAGTCCCCACACCAATTCCAGCGGTGCGGACCCTTGTCCTCTCCATAAATCCCCGACGCTGTCTAACATGTGCCCCAGGATTGCACCCGAAGCCTTTGGTCTCGTCGGCACATACAGAGGCCGCAAAACAAATGCAGCAGCTGGAGCAGGAACAGCAGGGCCAAGCGCTCTCGAACTGGAGGGGTATGCTGCTGTCTTTTGATTCTGCCGTCAACGTTTCTTTGTCATTGTCCTTGTCACATACCGAGGGGAGCCGGGGGATTCTGTCGCTTTCGCAGCCGCGAATTTCGGTGTGAGAAATTTTGCAGTGGATCCGAGAAACAGCAGTGAAACAGCCGTGAGAAATTTCGCGGCAGGTCCCCAGATTTCACGCAAGCCTCAATGCTGCTTTGAAATGCTGCTGACACCTCGAGGTCTCGTTCAAAGACATGCACAATTCCGATACATCATGAGCAGGAATCAGTGGGCTGTCTGGCCGCACACACAAAAACAATGAAACAATACGTACTGGACAGGTGCAACACAGAACATGTTAAAGCCAGTTCGAAACCACCGCTAGCAGCAAACAGCAAACAATAGTTTCCAGTGGTCAATTTCGCAGCCATTCCCAGAAGCGAAACTTCCCAAGCGCAATAGAATTCCCGCAAACCACCTCCCTCCCCCCTTGCTGTAGAGGTACACGTTGATTGATGCGTACTGGTCGTGCTTTGCTATGCTCTTTAGCGTGCAGATCAAGTGCCCAACACGGGAACCCTTTGATCGTCTCTCGCTGTTGTACCGAAAATTGCCTGGCCGCCGAGTTGGCAGCGATCTTGCTAAAAGTTCAAAACAGGCAAATATTTTTCAAGCAAGCAAATGTCTGCATACTTCCACTCTCATCACACTCGTAGATTGTCACGGTCGCGTCAAAGCTTGCGGAAGCTAAGTAGCTTCCATTCGGACTCCATGCTACACACCTAAAAAAATCGCATGCAACATGGGCCATACCCTTGGCTATGCATCAGCCATGGGATGGTTCCCCATCTTTCGTCACGACGCGTCACAACATGAGCCTTGGAACGACATAGTCCATCACAAATAGTTGGAGCTATACCTGATGGTTCGTTGATGGTCTCCACTCAACGTTGCGGCCAAAATCCAAGCGGTGTCACTATTTGAAGGATCGGAGGTCCCAATCTTCCGCCAGACTTTGATGGATTTGTCGCCGCTGCAGCTCGCAATCATATCCCCACTGGGATGCCAATCGGCACACCACACCCGGTCTTCATGCCCTGACGATCGAGGAGCGCATGCATCTGCCTCCCAGGGTCCCCCTCCCTCCTTCTTTCCTCCTAGTCCCCCACCCACCCACCAACCCCCCTGCCTCCCCTCCCCTCAAATAAAGAGAGCCAGTCCCAACCGCTGAAGGCGCCTTTCCTGCATGAACAAGTGCAACGAAAGCGGTTGCACACATACCATGCAAAGAGCACACTTCGACCAATGGCATGAGCTTATGGGAAAAATCCTGTCATATGAAAACAGCACACTTGTGTTCGGGAAACAGAAGGGCAATCGAATGCAATTCCGATGAATGTCACACTCTTCCTGTTCGCGAATTTCTTCTCCCTCTTCTCCCAGGGTTTCCTGAGGGGAGGGGTCCATGGAATGGAACATTTATCCGCGTGTATGCAAACATCACAAAAAAAAGCATCAAATCAACCACTTGTGAATGGTGAACAATGAGAGACCCCCCCACAAAAGGAGATGACAATGTGTCTGCAGTCCTTGTACCCCCCCCCCCAACCCCCGTTGTCCAAGCTACGGAAATACGGTGCCATGTCAATGACAACAAACTGTGGGGGCGCCCTTGCACTGCACGCGCACGTCACGCGCACTGCGCCCTACTTTTAGACTAGATTCACCTGTGAAGAACACCCATACCGACCCCTTCCAAACACCCTCAGAATTAGGCCAACCAAGCTACCCAAACGCCCCTAAATTTAGGTCACCCAAACTACCCTAGCTCAAGACAAATGCATGAAAGCTCACTCACTCTACTAGCTAGTCCCAAAGCCGCGTATGTGTCCACCTCATCCTCCCCGATTCAAGGGCCCACACCAAAGTGTGGGAGTCCATGGTGAAGATGAGCAAAAAAAAAGTGTGAGAAGGGGGGTGAAAGTGGGTGAAAATCCAAAAATGCCAAATTCTCAATGTGGAAGAAGCATGAAAACCTATGCCAGGGGCAACAAGGATGCCCCTAGTATCACAAAGTATGGGTCTCCAGTACGGCTAGATGCCTAAATAGTTGCACTGCACCCACACTGTGCTAAGGGCGCCCCCTGTGATAGATTCCAGAGGGTCATCATCGTTTTATGGCCAAGCTACGGAAAACTACCAAATGAATACAGTCCCGCCGCCTACTGCAGAGGGTCAGGAGAATGCTCCTCAAATGCCCCTCAAATGAACATTTGTGGGCACCATTGGGCAAGTATGAACAACTCAAGTGTCCCTCAGCGCACAACCATGTAATCCCAAACACTTGTCTTTTCTGGTTGCAGCAAAAAAAATTGGCACCGAATTAAAGTAGGTGCCAAATCAATACGGCCCATACGCCTGCTGTAGCTTACACAAAGGTGTAGCTTGGCCATAGGTCGACCATGGTTGTCATGCTCCAGAATCACTCTGGCATCCACAACAGTACTTCATGTCTCAATGCGGCGAAGCTGCGACACGCAGTGTCCGTGCTGTCCAGCAAGGCACCGGCACAAATCGTTCGGGCTGTCCAGCAAGGCGCCATCAGGCGCCACCAACGATTAGGTTTCAGATGAGCACCGTGCCTTTAGGCCATGTCAGGATTCCTCTTGATTACCATCCTGCCCTTTCGCTTTCTGGTGTCACTGACTTCCGTGCTGTAATCCGTTTCCCACCTAAAGCCCAGTCGTCCCACATTCTGCAGCCTCTTCCTGGCCCTGTCACTGATCCGTGGAGAACCCATCATTGATCGATGCCCCGAGGACTCATCCCCCGGCGACAGTCCATCTGTGCCCCCAAGTCATCACCCGAGGTCAGCACCAACACTGGGTCATCCATTGGCTCCAGACCCAACAGATCCAACTCCGTCACCCGGCACCTTTTAGACAATGGCACCAGGTTGTTGGGATGCGGTTCTCGGCAGAAGACCGTAGCTTGGACAAAAAGAGGGGGGGCAGCCTCATGGGCGGAGAACGACTTGCTAAGTGGTCTGTCCAGCCAGTTGCACTGCACATCCACCAAACTGAAGGCATCCCCTACTTCACAAGGAAACAACCCCTTTTCCCCCATGCATGAAAAGAGCCCCAGAAGTGAAGCCAATCTTGGTTGTCAACGGTGACGCCCCCTTTACAGCGCTTCTCAGTTCGTACCCTAGCCATCCGGCGCCGTAGGTGCCGGGAGACGAGCCCACCCCTTCTTTAGCAGGTGAGTCTCACTCACATCCGTACTAAACTCAGACACCTGTGAGAGCGCCGAGTCCCCTGAACCCGGGGGGAACGGACAATCGGCGCAGACGGGTGTCACTGACGTCTGAACTACAATCCAAGCCAGATCCCCATGCCGGCCCAGAAGAAACAGTCAACTGTCGACCAGTGTGTCCCGTGATGACACCTGTGACTGGATTTCAACCACTGCATCTGACATCGGCACCAATCCCATCCCGCCCCTAGACACCAGTGACGCGGAAGGTTTGTTATGTGGGGTGTCTCTTGCGTCCCATCTTGGCCATGTAGTCCGCCCCGTCATTGGGGGAATGTTTGCCCGGCGCGCGCCCGGCGCGCTACCTTTCTATTAACTATCCCGACTTCAGCCCCACATTTACCCTCTCATGGAGAAGCCCCCCAAGTAGACCACGTTGCACTGCACACCTTCCCTACAAAGCACGTTGCATAATAAAGCAATATCTGTGAATTCAGCAACTCCAACTGTCATCTGTATTGTACTTAACAAACAACATTGGTCCCACAAGTGTGGGTGTCAATACATTCAGTACAATAGTGCTCCTTACACTCATCACAAACTGCGACGGTGGGGCGCTTCTGGCAACACAACACACACACTTCTGCCTCATCCTCTACCTCATCTTGCGTGCCACAACCGAGCAAACAGCCGCTCAATGCGTGCCCTATACCACCCATGCACGTCATTGTAACATTGTTGGCGGGCTGTCAAAGTGCCATTCTTTCTTCCAATAAATGGCACAATGACATGAATCCGGCCTTTATAAGCACCATCATGGCCCCCAACTTCGAAATCAAAGAAATCACCTCGGGTACAAGAAGGTCCATACCCATCCCAAATCAAAACATCTGCTGATGTCCCGGGGGCCAAGGGGCAAATCCATATAATGTTGCCCAACATATCAACGGCAAGGGTCCACCGGTGGGGCATGGGTCACAAAAGATGCCCGGCACGCGCCCGGCGCGCTAACGTTCCCCCATTGCCCTTGACTCCCAAATGGGAGGGGGTCCAGATGACTTTTACATGTGTGTCCCCCTTCTCCCGAAGGACCAAAATCGCTTCCCGTAGCTCCCGGTGCCCCACCTGGCCTATGTCCGCACATCGTCCGTAGCATCTCCATTTGACTCACCACTCCATGGGGCAATGTTTGCCCGGCGCATGCCCGGCGCGCTACCTTTGTACTCAGTGTCCTATCTCTAGCCCCAAGTTTATCCCCACCTAGGGCAGTCCCCCAAGTAGACCGCACTAGACTGCAAACCTTCTGTGCAAAGCACGTTGCATAAGCCGAAATATGAGAATTCAACAACATAAAATGTCACTCCCACCACGTCCAACCACCACCCTTGCCATCATCATAAACTGGGTGCAAAGGATGGGCCAGATTCTTGGACACTGCGAGAAGGTACTCCACATTGTTTGGTGAGGGGGGCAAAAACAGGCACGGGTGGGGAATGGTCAAAAAAAGATGCCCGTTGCATGCCCGGCGCGCTAATACTCCCCCCATGATATACTCTGAGGGGGAGTATCCGCACTGCGCGCGCACCGTATTTGAACAACTTCTCCGGGACATGGTCTAATGGGAGAAGAGTTGTAGATGGAACCTGGTGGGCTCTGAGGCGTTACCATTCTCTTTGATTGGCTCTGGATGAAAGGGTCTACGGAACAACCCCAGTACCCGCACCGTGCACGCACCGTGGTAGGTACTCCCTCTGAGTCCAAAACAACTACTAACAGCGCCCCCCCCCCCCCCATGTCTGCAGGCATGCAGCACCCCCCGTAACTCACCTCCACTCACACTTTGACATTCATGGGATGCCACAGAAGCTCCATGATCCCGCTCCTCTTCCATGACTTCCCCCCTAAACCTACCCTCCCTCCCACCCTTATCCTAACACGTGTCACAATAGTGGCTGGCACCCTCTCCCCAGTGGAGCGGTGGCAGTACGCTCGCAGCCCAGGGACAGGCCAGGGCAACTCCGATTCAGGCATTGTGGATTTGGGGAACAAACAAAACCCGAAAAGATGCACGGTGCGAGCACGGTTCAAGCAACCCCCCCATTGGATTGGGTCCGCTAAAACAATGGTTCCAAAAAAAAGCGCAAAAGTACGGAAACATGGGGTCACCGTGTTTGGACAAGCCCGTGTTAGGACAAGGGGGGGGGGGTTACCCAACAGCCAGACACTGAACACCTCACCCTTCCCAAACCAACCACAACACCATGCCCCACCGCAACACCCGTTCATGCAGCATTCTCTAGGTTCTTTGAAGTGTTTCGGGTCTTCAGGTTGATTGCATTGTACCATTGATGCTGCATGATACTTGTTTTGAACTCATGATGTATGATGTCAACTCGAGAAGGAATTCTGGCAAGCATTTAGCCCATCTGTGAAAAAGGCACTGGGCAGGGGAGGTTCTGCAGGATTCACCAGCAACTTGACATGCTACTGGCAGGGATGTATTGGAAGAGAGGGGTGGGGGGGTTTGGAAGGCGGGGGGGGGGGGGGGTTGGCTGGACCCCCCCTCCTCCTATGGTCCCTGGCGAAGGCGGGCCAAAAAATTTTCAGGCTTAAATCCTCTTGGCGCCGAATCAAAATTTCGGCTGTCAGCCTCGAACGTTGGAAGGGGGGGCGGGAGGAGGGGGGGCGGGTCTAGGGGGTGGTTTGGCACAAGGCCTAGGTATTAGGGCATAAGGGTATCAGCCTCGAGTCTAGGGGGGGGGGGGGTCCAGGGGGGGGTAACCCCCCTCCTCCTATGGTTGTCAGCCGTTCTAATACATCCCTGGCTACTGGGTATACATGCCATATGACAATGCATGCGTGTCGTACCGAACACTGAACTTGGACCTTCCCAAAGATATCATCATGTTACAAAGGCAAAATTAAACTAACTGGGACCAGGTATTCCATACTGCTTGTTCAAATGTTCCCAAATCAATTGGCAACAAGTTAGCAGAAACAATTTCCGAAGGTCAACATACATATGTACAACACTGCTCTCCCCTATGTCAGGCAACCTTCCTCAGATTAGAATTGCACATGGACCAAGGCACTTTCAGGTTTCAAGCCCACGCCGAGGCTCTAAGCATCACGCACAAGAGACAGCAGGAATAGTGCTCTATTTGGGTTTCATAGCAGCTGCAATGATGGCAACATTGCAAGCTGCTGCAACTGTGTTATGCTCCGCATCTATGTTGGAACGGGGGGCGCTGCGATGCAAAGAGGGCTGCATTGAAATCTGGGTTAGACCATCAACTAAACCTCAAGGCAGATTACAATCCTCAAACCTGTGCAGCTCAATATCCCTGTGGGTAAATTTTGCACTACACAAGCCCTGCGGAGGCATGAACAAAAATTCAAAAAAAAAGAAAACCGCGAGGTATCAATCGCCCGTGGAAATTCCTGTCGAATTCACTGCAGCAGCCACAAAGATCCCAAAATCATGGCAGGCATCTCAGGGAATCTGCGCATAGTCGACAAAGCAAAACGGGGCCTTGGTACACAAAACATCAAAGATGGCTGGAAGCTACAGCGTACAGTTTCAAGCAGGGAACATGGATGTGCCAACCTACCGTACGTCACGCCCATTGTGCACAGGCAGGTCAATGTCGAAAATGTCAAGAGAATCCAGGCCAGACCGTCACTGTCTTTGTGGGAGAGGGAAATATTGTGGACAGTGGAGCGGGGAGGAGGAGTCTGGCACTAAAAGTACCCTGGGGCAAAAAGGGTCATACTGTACCCCTAGGGCGTTGCTGGCGATTGAGGGCCTGGAAGGACACAGTGCACAGGCAATGAAACGAATTCCAGAAACGTGTGTCGAAGTGTGCGATACATTTGGAACATTGCACACGACCCGGCGGCCAATGACACAGCCCACTTAACACCGCATGAATGCATTGCGACTGTTGTTGTGCACGGAACACACACTGCAGCACCTCGGCATGAATGGGGTGGAGCACAATAACCGCAGGTGCGCCACGTGCCTAGGAGGGCACGTGCATGTATCCCCCCTGTGTCCCCACTTCGTAGTATGCAAGTGGAACCTGGGCGTTGAGTCGGCCTGGTTAGACCTAAAAACACAAAAGCACCCCTGCGGCGTGCAATTGGGCAACCATTGCCCCGTGGGCACACTGCGTCAAACGGCCTCCTGCGCCAAGATGCTGATTCAAAAAGGAACCAGCATGTCCCTCAAAATTCCTGTCAGACCCCCTCGAGGTTACACAGTACAACTGTCCCATGAATCCCTTGATATTCCACTTTTGGAGTTGCAAATCATGCGCAAATTGCACCAAATCCAGCATTTGGACAGCAGCGCCAAGCAAGACCAGCAGACACATGTGGAGAATGTGGTACCACATGGACTGAGACATGCCAGGCACTACTGAGATTGCATGGGCCTACACGAACCGGCAGGAAGGCAGACACCAGCAAGACGGGGCACAGACTGTCACGTGAACAGTACGGCGCCGCTGGCTGGGGCTGGATTTGAACATGTCAAGTTGTGCAGCAAATTGTTTGGTGAAAGCCAAAATTAAAACCTTCGTGTGATGGACTGCGTGGAAAAAGTAGCCATGGGATATTCCATACAGGCCAGTAGTGGTGATGGAGGGTGGGAGGGGGGATGGCACATGCTGAGGAACAAGCTTCCACTCAATTGGGTGATGAAGCTTCATTGATGAGAGGGTGAAAGCAAACAAGGACAAACACTGGCACGTCCAGCATCACGTGCAAACAAGGATCAGCACTCCCAACAGGCTGCTAGAAAGATCTCCAACTTGTTGTTGCAAAATGAAACCCCAGAGATACTTTCATCGAACGCCTACGGCACTACAGCACTGATGACAAAGGCCATGCATTGAGAAAAAGGCAGAGGGAATTCAAGGGACTTCAGTTGATATTGGAAAGGGGGGGGGGGGGCAAGGGAAGGTAACGGGGGGGGGGGGGGGCTCCTTTGTGGGAACAAAAAACTAAGGGGAAGTGTGATCCATTGTACAAATGAGCAGGGCGTTGGTCACGGGGAGAAGTGAAACTCATTCAGGTTCCACGGGGCTGGGGGTGGGTCTGGGAGAGGCCCCCGTCCCCACCCCACGGAGGGGGTTGGCGCAGCACGGGGACAGCGCCGAGGACAGCGGAAAAGGAAATCGAAACACAAACATGCAGAGACACACTGATTAGGATGTAGAGCATGAAAAGCGTACACAGACCCATGGCAGCTGGACCATCTCACGATGAGGGGGCTGAGCCGCGGTCACTGCCTTCCTCGTGCACGGCCATTGGAGCTGAACATGCTCTTCAGCCGCCCCGGTACAGTACCGAATGCCTCGAGGCATTTCACAGGAAGGGACGCCACACAGACGGCGCACGGACTTCCTTCGGTTGTGGCGGCCGGTATGCCCCCCACGTGGCGCACAGGGGCCGCGAAGGGCGGTGCTGCAGCACCATCCTAGACCGAAGGAGTGCGCAGAGCGGAAGAGCGGGGGTGGAATCATTTACAGTGATCGGAGACGGTCAACTGCCGTGTGGCACATCACTCGTCGTAGGTTGGGATGACGCCTGGAACCCGCTCTTAGAGGGTGTCGTTGCACCGCGCGCGCACCGCGTCCGCACGGCGGCAACTATTAGTGGTCAAACACCAGTGCACCATCCCAAGATGCACCACCCACCCCAACAGCCGATGGAACCCGAGAAAATATGAGTTGCAAGCACAAGACCTGTCTTCCGAGTTTTTTTTATGGTTGCGAATAAATCCCAGAGGCTTCTGGGTAGCTTTTTCTTCTTTCGTGGAGGCCTCTTGATGATCACCGGGAGGGTTCCCAAGTTTGCACCGCGCGCGGACCGTGGCAAGAGCGCCCTCCTCTGGCCACCAGCAGTTGACACGAAACTGACGGCGGTTCAAGCTGAAGCAACGGCGGTTGGCGGTGACCCAACAGCGGCTGGCGGCTATAGCCAGCGCTTGCACGGCACCGACGGCGTGGCGGGACCCCCCCCTTGCCCGGGACGCGTCGCGACAGCGCGTCAGCCCGGGCCGGTGCCGGCCTACCATGCGCCCTCCGCCCTGCGGGCGGCTCAATTGTCCACCTCCGAATCGTACTCGTCATCCTCCGGCCGGAAGCCCGGGGCCGTGTACGCGCGCGGAGGATGGTCGAGGGCGTGCATCCGGTTCAACGCCGGCGACGGGGTGGAGCGCCCCACGGCGTACTTGGAGGCGCTGAGCTTCGGCATGCGGCGGCTCCGCTCCGCCCCGCTCTCCTCCGTGTCCGATGTGTCCGGCGAGGCGTTCGGCCCGCGGGTGAGCCGCTGCTCCCGCCGCTTCTGCACCGCAACGGACTTCTCCTCCTTCGTGATCTGGGCCTTGACCCACTCGTGCTCGTACTTGTGGTGCAGCAGCGCGGACATGGACGCCTGCTGCCCCTTGGTCGGGGCCCCGAAGGTCGCGTTGCGGTCCAGGTCCACGGGCACCTGGTTCTTGAGCTTGAGCAGCTGCCCGGGCTTTGTGATGATGCGGCAGTCGTGGGAGTTGCGGAAGTCGGACACGTCCTTCGACTTGGCCTTGCCTTCCTGGATGGCCAGTTTGTTGAGCTTCATGAAGTTGCGGCCGTGGTCCACCTGTGGAACGGGGGACGGAAGGGGGGTGCAAGCTTCGCCTATGCCTCCAACTGCGGGAGGAGGTACCAGGGGCAGGGCTCCTTTTAAGGGTGGGTGCCCCCCCCCCCCCCAAGCAGTGCTGAGTTTTGAGAGGTGCTGAAGGTGCCGAAGAATTTTTTTGGTCTAAACTCGCCAAAGGCGCCAAAGACATTTTTTGATGGGCCGAAGGCCTGGAAGAAAATTGGCCCAATCTTTTAAGGGGGGGGCGGGGGCAAGGGGGGCGGCCTGTTCAAATTCTAGACCCCAACCGGGTGCGAAGACTTTTGGGGGTCTGGAGGGGGGGGGGGGGGTAGGTGGGTCAGCCGGTCAGCCACCGGGGTCCCCAGGGGGGGTCGATGGGTACCCCAACATACATACCTCAAAATGATCCCCATGACGCGCTGATAATTTTAAACAAATTAAATTTAATTTTAAATTTAAAATTTAATTCTAAAAAAATTTTTCAGAAAAAATTTGCCCATTAGCTCAGGCTCCCATCAGCCAAGGTCCGACCCGGACGTCAGGTCGGGGGTCAAAATTTTTTCTGTGTTTTTCAGCGATTTATGAATTCTCCACAAAATTCTGAGTATTTTGAGTATAGACACATAGGGTAAAAAAAAAAATAATATACCCCCTCAGGAGGGGAACAAAAAATTTTCGGCGCCTTTGGCGCCAACACTTTCCCCCAAAATCTCAAATTGGAGAAAGACGGGTTCAAAAACTTTGGAGGGTCTGGAGGGGGGGAGGGGGCTCAATATGGTCAGGTTGCAGTGTCCGCATTAGGCTCTGGTTGCGCCTGCCCCGCGACTTTCATTGCCTTCTGTCCATCATGCCAAGGGGGAATCTTTGCACTGCGCGCGCACTGCGCGCTACTTTTAGACTATGTTCCATCTAGCCACACATGGTTGGGCTATGTTGGGGCCTTAGGTTGAAAAACCTAGTGGGCACAGGTTCGGTTAAAGTCAACATTCAACATTCAGGGTGTGAGACAGCACAATCCTTCTGTACTGCATGACAGCGTTGAAGCCGTGGAGGGGGAGACCGGCATGGATCTGTCCGAGCGGGCCTCCTGTGACGAGGTAGAAAAATTCAGGCTGCGGGGAGAGGGGGTCCTCGCCCTCCAGCTCCAACGATGCCAGCAGCCGCACGGATGCCTGAAGGGACAGTGGGGAATTCGGGTGGGGTGTGCGGAGCGTTGGGGCAACCGGGCTTGCAATTGAGGGGGGGAGGGAGTCGATAGAGCCCTCTGGCTAGACCCCCCCCTCCCCCAAAAAGGGCTCAATTGACCGGAGCCCCAAAATCCTACCGAGACTGACCCCTGGGCCTCGGAGGTGACCAGACCCAAAAATCGGCAAAAAATGAAAATGGGGTTTTTGGAATCAGCGCGCCGAGGGGTTTCAGAAAAGTCATCATTTGCAATATATTTGGTGAAAAAAAAATTGACTATTTTAATGCTCCAAAAAAATTCCGGCACCTTCGGTGCCAGAGTTCATAATATCTGATTAATGGTGCCTGTCGATTGAGCCCTTTTCTCAAGCCCCCCCCCCCCCAGATTTTGGGGGCTCTATTGACCCCCCCCTCCCTCACTTGCAAGCCCGGCATGCCTTGTGCGCGTGGGGCCCGCCTGGTGCGGTGTGGTGAATCGCCCGCACGTCACGGGCGTTTGGTCCATACCGTTGGCCCCACTTGGTGAAAAACCACATCCCACATCCCCAAAAAACACACCATACCCCCCTACCCAGCCTACTTCTGGATGGTTTTTTGAGGAGCCATGTGGGTAGATTCTGTCCCATCCTTGTTCGTTTGGTATGTTTGGATGATTGCTCCATACCGAGCTGCCAGCTCCTCAGCGTTTTCGAATTTCTTTTTCCGCTTGGGGGCCGGAACATAGAGTTTCGGGGGTGAGCGCGTACTGGAGACTGCTGGTGTTGGAGCACTGTGTGGTCTTTCATGGACTTTCGTGCGTGCAAAAGCAGTGAGATCTCATCTTTTGGCAGGGTCGGGGTGGGGTGTTCCTCCCACCCCTACAGCACTTTTATCCACGGGGCCAAAAAATGGTCCCAAGACGGGCGGCCCATACGGCCGTTCATTTTGAACATACACGTGTTCAACCATGCTGCCCTGACCGCGGGGGGAGGGGGGGGGGGGGCTCTGGAATTCAAGCAGGCCGCCCCCCTTGGAGGGGGGCGGGGTTGGTGGGTGGGTGGGTCCAAGGGTGGGTGGGTGGTGCCCCCCCCCCCCCCCCCAATGCATAGTGCAGAAGGAGAAGAACGAAAGGAAAAACGGGAAAGAATCATTGTGGTTGTTAGAAGCCCCTGTCAAGAAAATTATCCTGCAGATGCACACCCCAGCGCGCTCAAGTCAGTGCTGGAGTCGGCAAACCCAACATGGACTTGGAGTGTGCATCGGAATACACCTGGTCATCGGCACAGGCAACAGCCCGTCTCCGGGACAGCCGACCTTGGAGTAGTCAAGCACAAAAAGTGATCCAGGGGCTCCGTTGACACAACCAAAACACGTTCGGGCCCACAGAGGGTCAGAATGAGCAATGGTGAGAGGCCAATAGGCGCCGCCAAAGGCAAACAATCAGATACCGAGGCCTTGTGCCAACCCCCCCCCCCCCCACCTAGTGGTGCCGAGTTGTTTGTTCCAATCACAAAGCAAAACAAGAGTATTCAGGCATATTACGGTCACCGACACTGTCCATGTCCGCAAAGGCACTAGAAATGCCATAGAAACACAAGCCGCTGCACTGGGCTGGTGGGCGGGACCACCTACCCAATATGGGTGGGCGGGTGGGCCCTTGGGCAAATATTAAAAACAGTTCCCCAATCATGAAACAAAACGTGCATGACATGAAACCCAAGTTTGCAAAGCAAACAGTCGTTTCAATCACAAAGCAAAACAAGAGTATTCAGGCATATTACGGTCACCGACACTATTTTTCTTGCCACCTTCCCCAAACAGGTCTCCCCAACAAGGCAGGCAGGAACCCAACCACATCTAGACCCAAAAATCCAAAACCAGTGGAAACAGCATCTCACTGACCACTCGCATAGAAAAATTCGCCGCACAACGGTTCTGCAGAGCCTAGGGCAGAGTGCTCCAGGTTGGACGCCACCCCAAGCCGTCCCTTGGGAAATCCAGGGGATGGTATGTCTGGATAAGCCTCCAAGGCCTTATAACGAACCTCCGCCCCGTGACATGCAGTCTGCACATTGCCGTCCCAATCTGATTCCACCCTGGAGAGGCAATCCGCCGGGTTGAGGTCTCCTGGGACGTACTCTAGATAAACAGAGGACTCAAGGCGCCGTAGCAAATAAAAAAGCCTATGTAAGTGCCTATTCTGACGTTTTAACCCTGCCCCAGCCCTCAATGCCGAAGGCTGTCCAGCTCTCTCAAAAATGGATCGTTCAAGTAAGACATATATGCACTGCTCATGGACAACCTGGGGATGCATTTTGGTGATTGGTCCTGCCGGAAGCTTTGCAAGGTAGCTTTTGTGTCCAGATAGACGGTCAGATCTATGGCTTTCCCTGCCTACCTTTGGATGGCAATTTTCACCCCTGATTTGTCAGTATGTGTTTGGATTCATTTTAGAGTCCGTCCAATTGGATTCTGTTCTTGTTCTGCAATATATTGATGACTTTTTGGTGGTGGGCTCCGGTAAAAACCGTGTTCGTACGGCCGCTGGGGCCTTGAGCGAAGCCCTGCGAAGTATTAAAAGTGTTTTGGAACCAGTGCCTAAAATACCATGGCTAGGCAAGAATGTGGTTTTTTCAGGTCCCAATGCAGGGGTTTTCCCGAAGGGACAGGGCTAGATTTCCTTGGTCGGCCTGTGGATTCGGGCAGCAGTGTTGCCCCTCTCCTAGAAGCATACAAGACGTATACTGGGAAGGTATGTTTGGGCTCTACGACCCAGTACAGGATACACCCCATTTTTGTCAGGGTGGTGGGCCCATTGCCATTGGGGTGAGAACTGGGTGCAAAATTGCCCTCTCTCCTTGCTTACCAGCCTAATGCACTGCCTCATTCTGTCTTTGAGGGGCTGGACCCCCAAACCTTTACTTCCCTTGTCGGTCTGTTGCGGGGGTTCTATATTTGTCGTCTGATGTTGACAGATTTAAGGTGGGGATTTGGGGTCCTGTGTTGGGTGGCAGGGTGTTTCACTGTTCCCCCTTTGTGAAAACGCAAAAGGAGGTGGAACTTGAGGCCCTGGTGCAAGGGGTACGTCTCTGCATTAATGTAGGATGGCCGGTTTGGCGCCTGGCTGGCGACAACGAATCCGGAGAGACTCCACTTCCCCTGTTACGCTTCTTTTGGGCTTGGACGCTGAGTCCTGGATAGAGATATTGGTCAGGTGGGCAACATCCCCATCCTTGAATTTATTTGGGATCTGCTTGCCCCCCTGGACGTCTCACACGTGGCTGTGCGCGACCTGGGGACCATGCTGAACATTTCTCCGTAAGGCTTGATCATGGCACGAGCTTTGGTGAGAGACGGGGTTTTGAAACCCTGGGGGGGGGGGGGTCCGAATGGATACCTTTTCCCGGTTCCCAAAAATGCAACCAAGGCATCCATGATAGTCCACCTGGTGCGTTTCAACAAGCAACATCGGTCGAAACAGCACAGTTTTTGCTTGCCTTCTGTGGAAGACTTGGCTTTTCTAGTCCAAGTCCATTCTTTGTCACGTCAATGTGACAAGCCACTAACTCCTCATCTGCGGATGCTTGAGCCCTAGAACTCACGACGCAAGACCAAACATCTTCCCTCAGGGCGTCGAGAGCGGTAAGCAGACACTTATCAACATGAACCGTACCCAAATCCATGGCCACCCGGTCACCTCTCATCAAGAGGAACCTAATCCTACTGCGTAAAAGGGGTCGAAGATTAGGGTGCAAACGTAAGCCCTTAGAAATTTCCTCAATCCACCCCTAGCCCCTGCCGGAATTGAGCAGTTCCTCCACCGCTTGCGCCCTCGGGCAATCTTCATTTGGCTGAGCGCTGGGCTGCACGTCGGGCAAGGGCAGCCAGTCGGGACACATTAAGGCCTGTTCCACTTCGAGGTTTTGTGCGCCAGGGGGTGAAAGCTCGGGGACGTCCTTGGAACCGTCCCCCCGTCCTTGGATTTCCGAACTCTGATGTGGCCGGTCCCGGCGCGACTTCCCGACATGCGCCCCCAACGGGTTCCTAGTCTTCCTCATCGACGTCATTGGGCTCTGGGGCTGATTCGGCTCAGTTCGCTGAGCCGTTCCTTGGTACTCTCCTCCCAACTCCGATCTAGGCGACCTCGGGCTGTAGTCCAAGCCCTTGTGGATCTCCGGCACTTGTACTTTCCTCCCCTCTGGAAGTTCGGCATCTCTCCTTCCTGGACCGGACCTCAACCTCACCACGGCGTTTTCTAGTGAACTCCTTCGTATCATGTCGTCCCCGGGACTCTGCGACTTCGGCACCCAACGGCGGATCAACTGCGTCTCCCTCTGATCCGCGTACATCAGCGCACCCTCTCCGAATTGTCGAAGACCCTACAGGGGATGATGTTTCGAAGAGTTCCGTGAGACTTGGTGGCCACAGGTTCTTCATCTGGGTTTGTTTCCGGCAGATGCCACTACCGGCTGGCCAAGGGAGTCACGCCACACCCTTAAATTCCCATTCGTCCGGGGGAGTTGCGTAATGGTATGCCATTTTGATGCTTCTCGAACGTCCCCAACAGCCGAGGTTTGGCCAGGGCATTCCCATCGCCCGTAAATACGTGGCCCCCGCTCTTCTCCATGCGCGCCACCTGGCATCATGCTGTGACGTGCTCTGGAGGAGTCGTGCCATACCTATTTGGAGCGTTGACGAGGAACCCAGAGCCGGTGCTTCACCAGGGGCGACCTTCCGGAGCCAGGTCGACCATGCCAAAGCGTACAGTCCCAGACAGCGCGTGACTTCTCGATCCCCACGCTTGAGTCCCTGGAATGTGATACCCACTCGGGTGATATTCGATTTCCGCGACGAAGCGATTTCGGCGACCCTGGCAAGGGTGGAGAAGGACAGCACTGCTCCCGCGTAAACCTTCCAGTCCCCCACTGTTGTACCCCCAGGAGTTGTAAAACTTCCGGTCCTCCGTACGGCCTGTGACAGGGTGTCTCCTGTGATGCCTTGGCCAACCTCCACAACTAGGGCCATTGAAAGTCTCGTGCAATTGGACCACTGCCTTGAGGGCCGAGACGCATCCTCGTAATGATCCTTCTGGTATCCGGAAGCGCACATGGATAGCAGTACTTTTGCCGCGAGGGACTAGGTTTGGTCCGACGGGCATGTGCCCCCATTCTGGCAAACCTCCGGAGGTGGGTTGTATACGATTGACGTGTGATGGGCTTCCACGTTGAGACCAAGCATGCTGATACACACTGTGACGGGTCGAGCTCCCCCAGGTGAACCCAAGCCTCCACGATCTCTGGCCATTTGATGAACCTTTCGGGAGCCACTGTGGCCAGGACGTGTGCAGGGTTTTTGGTGACCCAGTCCAGTCGTCGTTCTTCAGAACTCGGTACTGACAGCCGAACTGGGGCATCTCGTCACTCCAACCTGGGGCATATCCACACCCAACGCCTCTTGATAAGACCTTGCTGCCGGCAGGTTTTACCGCGATTGCCATCCATAGAAGAGACAGGCAATACACAGCCGGTGCTCTCTAGCATTCGTAGCAGACAAGGGAGGATGCAACACATCCCAAAGGTGCCAGAACAATCTTTGCCTCATTGTGCAGTTGCTTCGGGTTGCTTTTCGGTTAGTTGGTCTTGTGTCGCTATGGACCGGAATCCCCATCGCCCCTATGTTTTAGGGGGAGTATTAGCGCGCGGGCATCTTTTTTTGACCATTCCCCACCCGTGCCTGTTTTTGCCCCCTCTCACCAAACAATGTGGAGTACCTTCTCGCAGTGTCCAAGAATCTGGCCCATCCTTTGCACCCAGTTTATGATGATGGCAAGGGTGGTGGTTGGACGTGGTGGGAGTGACATTTTGTGTTGTTGAATTCTCATATTTCGGCCTATGCAACGTGCTTTGCACAGAAGGTTTGCGGTCTAGTGCGGTCTACTTGGGGGACTGCCCTAGGTGGGGATAAACTTGGGGCTAGAGATAGGATACTGAATACAAAGGTAGCGCGCCGGGCATACACCGGGCAAAAGTTCCCCCTCACCTGTAGGACAGCCTGAGGTTGTAGGCATGGGGTTGTAGGCTTTGGTGGTTCACCAACTGCGGTTGGCAGTCAACCAATGGTAGTTGCGTGGCAGCCGGTGCTGGGGGGCCCTTAACGGACGGCATTTACTGGTGGTTTGGTGCTCTGCAGATGTCTAGTCGGAGTCTGGCATGGTCTTTGTATTTCCATTCAGGTTCCCCGTCACGGTTCCTTTTAACGACTATTTGCTTTGCAAACTTGAGTTTCATGTCATCCATATTTTGTTTCATGATTAAGAACTGTTTTTAATATTTGCCCAAGGGTTGCCACTGCTGTCTTACTGTATGAAATTTGGGGACTACCTAGAAGCAGGGGTTCACGATGTTGTAGGAGAGAACACATATGCCACGGATTGGGCCAAGGCAAAGGTACGTATCAAAAAATCCCTCAGACAGTGGTTGGAGGGCTTTGCAGGGGCTGTGGGTTTCCATGGATCAGAGGATTCAGCTTGTGGACTACATCATTGGACCATTACACCATGGCAGAAAAAGTAACGTTGAATGTGGGATCTAGGAACGAGTGTCGCAAGAACCAAAGGTGAACCTTACTGTGGCTCATCCTGCTCTGTTATCTCTGCTCCAAGGCCAGGCTAATTTGATCCAGCCACTCACGGAGAAAGTAAATCGCCCGTCGGAAGCCTTAGAAAAACAGGAAGACGAAATCCCCCCATTATTGCTGAAGGAATTTCACAAACTGTTTGGAGTTCGGAACCATCCGCAATGGGTGACCAGGACCATCTACTTCCTCAAATGTGCCATCCTGAAGGAACCATTGCCGGTCGAGAGAATGCAGATGACCCACCAGTGGAACGATGAATCACAGAAGCCCCTTCTGTTTGCTCTGTGCGAGGATCAGCAGAAGGATGAGACTATCTCGACCAAAATTGTGGCAGCCACAAGAGATACGCCGATGGGGGGAGATCCATCTACACCGCCGAGACCCCTAGAGATGAATGCGGCGGCGATTCAAATGGTGGAGGCCCTATGGATGCTGACGTACTCTTCAGTCTACTGTTACAAGAATCGGTACGAGTCTGACTCAACTTTGTCGAAACAGGCCTCCTCCAACCCCGACTTCACCTCTAGCCTTACTCTTGCAGGGGCACGCCTGAAAAAGGTAATGAAAAAGAGATTTACAGTCGTTGATGGAGTCGATTTTTTGAGGTGCATTGTGGAGAGTGGGTCAGATTCGATTCATCACCAGTGGGACCCTGCAGAATCTACAGTCTTTGCCTCTGCACTATCATCGGTCCATCTGCTCACAAAGCGTAGTTGCCAAGAAGGAGAGTCAACTGCTTCCTCAAACTCCCCAATTGGGTCCAATCCCCCCACCGTCTCTTTGGCACCCGACCAAGCACAAAAGGTGGATGGGTGGGTGGGCCGCAATTGGTCAGGTGTGGACCCCCCAATGTCGCTCCAGCCGCGCCTGCCCCACGGCATTCATTGCTATCTCAGTTCTTTGGTGGTGGGTGGGGGGGGGGGGGGGTGACCTAATTAACAATCAGATAAATGCAAACAAGAGGTAATGGGGGCGTTACTACACAGCGCGTGCACAGCGCGGCTATTGCAAGGGGAAATGGGGGTTTTTTATTACTACTGCTAATATTTTTGTCTTTATATACCATTCTAGAGCACCACAATGTTGCACATTCTGATGTTTCACCCCAACCCCGCTCCCTAGGCCACCCAAGGCCCCAAACTGCATCCTCAACAGCACCTTACAACAGAATGAGAAGCACATGCACAATGAACACATCTGAAGTGAAATTATTCGAAATTCGCAGTTTTTCTCAATGTTTGAATGTCAGAAATAAGTTTGTTGGACGGTGACCCGCCCCGTGAGCGTGAACGTCCCAACCGCGATGCCGGCGGTCGAGGCGGAGGGGGACCGTGGCGACTGTGGCTGCGACACCGACGTAGACGGTGTATTCGGTCGCCACGATGGCGGGGGATCACGCCGCTTAGCCTCTAGAGATGCGAGGAGACTTGAGGGCGGGCTGCCTAGGAGAGGGTGGTAGTGAAGGGGACCGCACGTGGCCGTCCCTTTCCATTGGTGTGGACATGAAAGTCTGAGAGACAACAGAGTAATGGAGGCCCCCGAACAGGGTACCTGAATGTATCACCATAGCACCAAAACGGGTACCCTTTTGGAGTGGCATGCACAACAACATACACAGATGCAACACAAATGAGGGCTAGGCATGCAAGGAACTCATATAAATGCACAACAAGGCTAATTGTCATTGGTACTAAACACTGCTATGTAGGTTGGGTACATTCTTGTACAAACTTTGTGCACAGCGCGCGCGCAGCGCGCAAAACGCCCCCAATGCACTCCACAGTCAGGCATAAGTGCATCTTTATTCTCTATGCCAAACTTGGTTAAACCTCAAGACACACACTGTGTCTGTGTGGTGGGTGGGTGGGGGGGGGGGCTACCATTACCCGGGAATGCACGACTCTTTCAATACGCATCTCCATTGTTTTGGCAGTCACAACAGTGGCACCTTCACATGGCTTAGAAAACTGCACCTCACCTCACGTGTGACACACCATCCGCATTCCTGTGTACCTCACCATACCTCAGGAAGGGCATGCATTCGGTCCACGGATTTTGCACACCGAACGCCCCACAAGACGTTGTACCCTCTCACAAGCTGACCACATGGCTCAGACGGGAGGGGAGGGCCATGATATCAGGTTTTCAAATACCCAGCATGATCCTGACCTCGTGTCAGACTCACTCAGTTTGTGCTCAAACATGACAATTGCAATGTACTTTGCCTTGCTGCTCTGCAGCGCAAGCCAGGCCTGCACCGAGTGCTGCCTTGAGGTCACCGCTGTCAAGCAGCGATCGAATGTTTCATGGGCCATCTGGGTCAGCTCTTCCACCAAGGCTGTGGAGAGACCGTTCCCGCACCATGGTTAGCTCTCGCCAATCGTGGCTTGGTGTGGCCTCCCACCCCCATACCAGCGCTCGTTCTACAGCAAAACAACTGGATACCCCCAACAGGAAAACAATGAAGCAGGGGGGGCAGGGGCTCTCATGGAGCAGGGGGATGACCCTCCTTCCCAATTACTCTCAAGCACAAGCCTGCCAACAGCGCAAGGAACAGGCGGTGGTAACCCTGTGTCATTTGCAGCATGCGATCCAACGGCGCTGGGTTCTGCAACTCACTTGTGCATCGTTCTGATGTGTACTCCCAGTGGCCAGTGCTTCAGTATGTCAGGCATCGCAAGGCCATTCGCACGAGGGGGACAATCATGGATCACGGACCCATCGCAGAGGGCCGAGAAAGATTTGGCATTTTCTTTGCGAAGGAAAAAAGAAGGAACACATGCAGACTATAAAGGAAGGGGTGGGGAAGGGGGAGAGGCTACGGGGACTGAATATATCCCAGCATTCGAGCCCAGCATGTGCCTCACATCACAGCAGTGTGCAGCTGCCCACGTTCCACACGAACCTTCACTATGCCTCTTGGCCGTGCCAGCTGCTGCAAGCAGCATCAGTTGCAATCAACAGCAGAGGGATGGAGGGCAGCACATCGACCTGAGTCTTGGGCGCTGCTGCCTTGGGCCAGTTGAACATGATGCTCCCCGCCGTCTCACTGTCTGTTTTTGTCGGGGCACCATATGTGTAGTCTTGGAACTCTGCCAAGCGAGTGTGCGGCATACAGCTTGGGCGGGGCTTGCCCACCTCGCTGTACATGCGGTTGATGATCGGGTTGTACTTGGGTCGTGCAACCCCAACGATCAAAGATCCATCTTGTTGGATAGGCATCGCAAATTTGCAACTGTTGGAAGACAATGAGGTTGAGACACAGTGCGGAATTGGGAATTGGCACAGAATCAGGGTATGCCTTCCGGCCACGTGTCTTCAGAAGATGCCAGGAGGGTATGTTCTTCCTGTGACATTGCTGTACATCTCTGCATCAAACTCAAACACAATTGCCTGCCTCATCCTCACACAGTCGCATACCCGGGCTCATATCATCCCTACTCCCATTTCTCCTCAATTGAGGGTCCAAACTGTCTACTGTTGGTCGGCACTGTATCCTTCCTCACATCCCATCAGTCTCCTAACCCCCCTTGTTGTCCACATCCTGAGGCCGCTTCTTCTTTGCTGGAGCCATGACTTTGTTTCACAAATTGCTCTTTTGTCTTCCCTCATACTCTACGGTGTCCCAAATCCAGTTGACTAGCTTCACGGCATTTCTGGTCCACGCATGCCGCCATGATGTCGGCCATGGGGCTGCCTCGTTCCACATCACGTTTATTTCTCTGTTCCATTGTGCCCCCACCTGGAGGAAGCGATGCAACATTTGGTGACTCTGTCGTACCACCAACCGTTGCATTCTAAACTCGTCCCATCTTAGTGCCTGTGCTTCCATCCTCTCCGTCCTTGGGCTTTTCGGCTGCAGGAACACCAACGTCATCATGGGCACGTTTTAGAAGTCCTCTGGCGGCTGGTTGGGCACTGGGCTTGGGGACCACAGCGGCACCTGTGTGGCAGACAATGCTACCTTTGGGACACCAAGACGTCCCACCAATCAGCCAATTGTGGTATTCATTGGTGTTGGTTTGCTGAGGGGGGGGGGGGGGTATTCAACCAAAAGCAGAAATGACGAAAATATTCAATACTGCGAATAAAACGGATAAATCATGAAAGAATGTGTAAACGCGGTCCACTATAGCTTGTACAGCTCAGGTGTTGTCATATTGTCTGCAGAATTGAATTTGCAGATGCAGTCGATAGGTGGTTTATACAGTAGACAATTTGGCAGTGCTATCTGCACTGCTACATTCATGCTGGCATGCATCATGGTTGCCTTTACATACCGATTCGCCATTTCCTAATTCACCTGAGCACAGCCAGGAATGGGTACAGGGCACAAGTTGCAGCGAGGAAATGAGGGGGGCATACCACCGGGGTCCTAGGGTATGTGGCCACTGCAGGACGCAAACAGCCTTTGAACCTGGCAAAGCAAGCAGCCCAGACACAGAATATACAAATGCAGGCGCTATAAGCGAAGGTCAAAAAATTAAAACAGAAGCAGGCAGAATTGGGGCCGGGCATTACCTAGAAGGATATTATGAAGATCAAGCCCCTTCCCCACCTCCCAAAGTGGATGACGACCCAGGCCGACTTTGCTGGCAGGGTTGCTCAAAGCACGTGGTCAAGGTGGGGGGTATTCCAATTCCCACCCAAGCCCCACCCATGTCCCACCCATGTGCCACCCAATTCCCACCCATGTCACATCCAATGCAGCATGCCCACCAGCGCGCGCCAGAATCCCTCGTCCAGGTCCAACTTGCGGGCGATACGCAGGAACACTGCCTGGGGGACGAGGTTGAAGCACCAAGGCGTTCATAACCCTTTCAACCTCGACAGGATACCCTGATCCATAAGTGCATCAGCTGTTATCTACCAATTTGGTGAAAGGCATTCAACCCCAGGGTGTGTGGGTTGCTCAACACCCCCCCCCCAAAATGCGCATGGCTTGGGCCATGATTGTTGATCCTAGCCAGGGGCAATCACAAAAAGGGGTCACAACTGTCAACTGTCCGGGCCATGATCTCATTGCAATCTTTGCTCAACCTGCGAGGTACATAACGAAATGCAACAAATAATTGTCCATAGAATTGATGCCTTTCGACTGGGCCAAGAACACATCCGACCCGATTTGACCAGGGATCCTCTCACAGGTCAGATGAATCAGGTACACCCAAAATCAAATGATGAGATTCCGGAGATACCGGTTGGGGGGGGGGGGGGGGCAATTACATTTCCTTGCAAGGGGGCCCTGATGTCAAATTTTTGATTAGACTGCTTCAGTTCGATTGCAATACCATAAATGTCTGGACAAGCTGGCTGTTTGTACATTCAACCACTCACTATCAGTCAGCTGCTGAGGACAGGTCTCTGCCACCCCGTGCCCTTCCCCCTTTCCCCTCGCCTGCATACTCTGTGTAGCTTCAGTATCAGTATCAGTCAGCCAGTTAGGACATTTCTCTAACTTGATATCCCTGCCCTTCCCTCTTGTACCTTGTCACCTCCATACTCCCCCCCCTTGCGCAAGCACACTGAAAGTCAGGAAAACAACGGTCAGACGGGCTCCCATGCTTGGAAAAGGCAGTGCTTGCGCAAGGGGGGGTGGGGGCACATTACTGTGTAGACTGTGCGGGCACTGCACTTGGTGTGCCTCAGATTGAGCACCCTTGAAACGGGGCCAAATGAAAATTGAATTGAAAATTGAAAATTGAAAATGCCAAAATTGGTCATTCTAAGGGGGAATGTTTGCCTGGCGCGCTACCATTCTATTAACTATCCCGACTTCAGCCCGAGATTTACCCTCTGATGGAGAAGGCCCCCCAAATAGACCATGATGGACTGTGCACCTTCCCTACAAAGCACGTTGCATAATTAGACAATAGCTGTGAATTCAACAACTCCAAATGTCATTTGTATTGTACTTAACAAACGGTACTTTGCCTTTACCTTTCCCATAGATTTCGCTATGGTAATGAGTCCCCAAGCCGCAAGCGGGTTGGACGGCGTTTCTGCCTCACATCACAAGAACGAAGCGCAAACTCAGCATTTGCTACATCACCCCTGCCTTCTCGGGGTCCCCATGGTGGGGAGAAATCAATATGGCTACATTACCCCTGCTTTCTTAGGGTCTCCATGGTGGGGAGAAATCAACCTAGTAAGGAGTGGATGTGGTGGAAACGAGCAAAAAATGGAAGAAAATTGGTGAAACTGGGTGAGAATCCAAATATACCATATCCCGAATGTGAAAGAAGCATCAAAATACCCATTGTCAAACAACAATAATGCCCATAGTATCACAAAGTATGGGGTTCTAGGACGGCTAGACGTCCAAATAGTTGCACTGCGCGCGCACTGCGCTTAGTGCACCCCCTAAAAGGTCACCGGTGGGGCACGGGTCAAAAAAGATGCCCGGCGCGCGCCTGGCGCACTAGCGCCAAAATAATGTCCCAAACACCAGGGGACAGCAGCAGATCATATGCCTAGTCATGCCGATACTCATGCAAGAGGGACTGTGTCCCAGTTGAAATGTGATAAGGATCAACAGGTCCCTTTAATGAGAGTCATGTCCACAACTTGCACCACTGATTTGGTTGAACACAAGCACTGTTTTGTGCAAAGAGGCGGGATGGCCCTAGTCACAACTTGCACCGGATTGCAGTTTGTTCCCAAGTAGTTGTGCCTATCAGCTGATAATACATGATTTCTGGTTGTGAATTTATCACGTCTGACACTCTCCCACGCTTGCACAGACAGCATAAAGAGGAATGTGCGGAGGTATGTGCGGGGCATTGTTGGAACGGTTTCATGGTGAGACCGTTGGGGATGGTGGTATTCCTCCTTCCAACAGAAGCCTGGCACAGCAAGAGCTGCAAAACAAAGCAAACACCACGAATGTAACAAGGTGGGAATTGCAAATTTGATGCCATGCAAAGCTGATGTCTGTAGCATGACAAATTCGTCTGCAAACAACCTGGCAGGTAGAGAGAGGGAAAGCAGGGGGCAGCGACCAGAAAAGGGAACGAAGGTTAGGTTGTGCAGTACTGGTTGAGGTCTCTGGTGAGGCCCAGTGGGATCTGAGATCACAGTTGTCGATCCATGGAGACCTGCTTGCAGGCTAACATTAGAAGAGGGGGGGGGGGGGGTTCTGGGACCCAAAAAATTGTGTACCAAAAAGGGCCCAATCAGATTTTCCCTAATGTAAATTTTGTTTTTTCCACTAGTCTCATTTTGGTCTGGGGGGGGGGGGGTTGGCACATGGCCTTGGTGGTTGGCTCTGTTAGCCTGTGGCGGCGCCTATTGGCCTCTCGCCTTTGAACCTTCTGCTATGACAAGCAGGCATCCGTACTACTGCGGGCATCCGCCTGCCGTGGGCATCCACCCGCGGCAGTGCGGATGCCCGTGGGTGCCCGTGGGGCAGTGGGGGGGGGGGGGGTCCAGGGGAGCCGGGGGGGGGGGGGTCCTCCGATGGTTGTTGGCCGTTCTAATGTTAGCCTGCCTGCTTGGTCCTGCAGCTGCACTGCGTGTGGGTGCTGCAGCAGCGATGGCTGCTCCATGAAAATTGCAAAATGCATCCGAAATCGCGAAAACCCAAACCGAAAACTGCAGTTTTACGAGCTAGAAAGTCGCCATTTCAACCGCAATGTGTACTGCTTGCAGTAGCAGTTCCTACTGTTACAGTACATGCACCCAGTGGGCACACAGTGAAGACTCTCTGCCTAGGAAAAGATGCATCATGAGGGGATGCAAGCGCAGGTTAAATTGGTGAGAGTGGTCCGTAGGGTGCCATCTGATTGCTTTTAGACAAGTAAACAGGTGGTTGCCCCAGCCCTTCACTGAAGAGTATTGTCAGCATTGCAACACACCCTCCCTCTTTGTGTGCTTTTGGAACACGGAGTTTTGCCGAATGAGATTCTTGCACTGCTCTTCAACGGAGCTCAATCAAATACCAGACGCAAGGGCGGCCACAAAAGAAAGAGTCTAGCGTCCCTCCCATTCAACGAGGGAGCTGAAAGGCAACCGATGGCGGTTAGAGGGTCAACAACAGCATATATAACCGACGGCGGCTTCCGGCTAACCGACAGTGGTTGGTGGGTAACTGGTCGTGGTCTTTCCGAGCAATCTTTGACAAGACAAAATAGGAAAAGAAACTGCGGACCAGAACCAGAGCTGTCGACGCCAGGGTGCATACTTCAGGTCACTGGCTGGGCGTGGATTCCCTCGTGGCTTCAATCGGTGTGTAAAGACCCCACGCGGGTGACTCTTTCTAGCTCATAAGAAGATTTCGCTGGTAAAATGTCGTAGCATTCCTCCATGCAAGGGCCAAAGAGGGGCAGGCCCATAAAGGGTATTGGCTCTTGCTCACCACTGTGTGTGTGCCTCTCACCGCACCACACAAGGAAGCACCTTTCCAAATACAGAAATTCCTCCACAAATTTCTACTGATTTCTCTTGTTTTTCTGAAATGCGTCGACAGGTCCTGCTTCCCAGATTTGGTCCTTTACCCCCCCACACACATCCAAGCAACGCAGTTCTACATCCAAATGAAAGGTTGAAAGTCAGCATCAGCGGAATGCGTTCTGTTTATACCCCCTATAAGTGCTGTACGGGACTGAGATAGAGCCCCAACTGTTTAATGAGGAAGCGGAAATTACAGGTGATAAACGCCAACAGCGTGCAGGGATATGAAGGGACTACATCAGGATCTGTGGCTCTTAGGGCAGGGCTCCCTTTTTTCTCCCGCTCCCTCTCCCACTCTTGCTGCCTCTCCGTTCTTCCCTCCCTCTCTCCCTGTCAATCGCCATTCCCTTCTACGGTACTCGGTGTATTGATGTACCCTGACAGACCTCTGGACCTCAAAGCATGGACTTCAGTTCCGTCACACTACCACCTCCACTCGTCGTGCACTCCAAATTGCCCCTCCAACCTTTCCTGGGGCTCCCGGATTTCCAGCTGCAGGAAAGAGCCCCATGGCTGGACACCCCCCCCAAAGGGCTCAATGGACCGGACCCCGTGGAAGCCGCCCCTGGAGTGGCCTGGAGGTGACCCATACCCCAACCCCGGGGGGGGGGGGGGGCGACCCCTCGGTTCTGGACGCCAACTACCCCCCCCAACTAACTGTTGGCCGGAGGCCCCTTGGGGGGGGGGGGGGGGGCTCAAGGGGGGGCAAATGGGGGGGGGGGGCGCTCCGGGAGGGTCGGTTGGGGGGGGGGGGTCCAGGTGGGGCAATTTGGGGTGTTGGGGGGGGAGGGGGGGCACAGGCTCCCCTTACCTCCCCTTGCCCTCCCTCTAATCATACCATCACCATAAACCTAACCCTAACCTTTGCAGCCAGCGAGTATGGCCATGCCAGCCATGTTGATTGGGCTGAACAAGATCCCCCAAATTTCGTTCATGGCTGCTTTTGCCACATCATTGCTCTCCATTTTGGACCCCAACGGTTACTCTGACCCTAGCCTAGGGTGAGAGCCAGGGCTAGGGTTGGGGCTAGGGTTAGGGTTAGGGTTAGGTGTAGGGATAGGAGTAGGCTGAGGGTTGGGGGTGGGTGTTAGAGTCAAGGTTGGGTTTAAGGATAGTGTTGGGGTGCAAAGTGGACAAAATTTTCCTTAGGGCACCTTTGGTGTTCATGGAGCATTGGGCGCCTTTGGCGCCCATGGACGCCTAAGGGCGACACCTTTGGCAACTAACTGTTGGCCGAAAGCCCCTAAGGAGGGGGGGGGGGGGGGGCAGGGGTAGTTGGCGTCCTAGGACCCGCGGATTCGCCCCCCCCCCCGTGACCCCAACTGTCAGAAAGACTGACATGGTACCTTTGGAATCCGGAAAAATTGTTTCTTTTTCCTGGGTTCAGTGAAGATAAATTTGACCATTTTTGACCCCAAAAATTTTCTTTGGCACCTCTGGCGCCAAATTTCATAGTGACTGCTTAATGGTCCCGTTAACGGTCACTTGAGCCCCAGGCCCAAGGCTCCCCACCCCAGCTGGTGGGGGAAGGAACATCGTCTAGGAGACTTCAACGACAAATGAGGTACACAATGGAAAGTGGATGAGAGCGGCTCAAAAGGGGCTCAGAATGAGCTGTATTCATCCGTTTGTGCAACACAACTGTGCCACGATCAGTTTTGGAAAACCATGGTTTTGACCTATTTTTGAGCCATTTGTCGTCCCAAAGTGGCCGAATTTTCAAGGCCCTTTCGCCCTTGAGAGGGGCCAAAATTGCTCAACATGGGCTCAAAATGGGCTCATTCCACTCGTTTCATTTCACCCGTTTGTGCACCCCAAATCATCCAAAAGTATCTTTGGAAAAGCCATTTTTGATCCATTTTTGACTCATTTTTGGTCCCAAAACAGCCCTTTTTCAAGGCATTTTGTGACTTTGGAGTGGCAAAATGGCTTGCCATGGGCTCAAAAAAGGCTCATTTCACTTGCAAATGGTCTAGGATCATTTTTGGAAAAACACATTCTTGACCCATTTTTGACCCATTTTTGGTCGCCAAACAGCCCATTTTCAAGGCATTTTGGGATTTTAGGAGGGCCAAAACGGGCCACCACGAGCTCAAAACGCGCCAAAAACACTTGTTTTGGCATTCCATGTGGTCCAGGATCATTTTTGAAAAAAGTCTTTTTTTTGCAGCCTGTGGACCTTGTTGACCCATTTTGGCACCCACCTCTTTGGGCTACCTCTTGCAGCTTGCCGCAGCCCACTGGGCCTAGGTACGGGGGTCTAGGCGTCGGTTAGGGCAATTTTGAGGGGTGGAAACCACCAAAAGTGGGTGGTTGCGGGTGGGTTATGTGCACTCAATTCGCGTTTTGAGCCACGTAGCCCAAGATATGGTCTGTTTTTGATTTGGGGCTGCCAGCGGCCAATGTGCACAAATTCTGGGGATTCTGGGGGCCTTTTGGGGGCATTTCGCGGAACATATTGTGAAGTTAGAGGGCCCTAGAGGGCCCTTCACCTCGGGGAAATATAGCTGCATGTGTAGAGTAGCCACTATTTCCCTTCCTTTGGCCGTTTTCAGCAGGTTCTAGGGCGGTTTTGGGCAAAAAAAAGGGGGGGGGGCTGATTTTGGCCCTAAACTGCAGATTTTGAATTAGAGGTCCGGTACTTGCGACGCCCGTTCCCGGCCGCCACTGTTGAGTTTCTGGCTCATACTTTGTGTGGTTGTCCCTCACACCCATAGGTAGCATCCACCAATCCACCAATCCACCAATTGGCCGAATTCGAAGCACCACAACGGAGCTGTGACTTTTGCCCATTTCGCGCGTGCTTGCTGCTTGCTGCTTGCTAAACCTGTTAGGTCCACCCTAGACACTGAAAAGGGTTATAAAACCAAGACTGGTTGCACCAGCTCGGTGACCCTAACCCTAACCCCGACACACAACGGAAAATCCGCCTTCCCCTGCCTGTTTTGGGTCGGGTCATTGCGAGCTGGCCCTCCTGGTTTCTGAAGAGGCCGCGAAATCAGGCTCAGATTGAGGGCAAGGGAATAGGTCAACACAGAGACTCAAAATTTGGAGGGTAGCAGTACCGAAACGATATATGACAAAATATGACCCAAGCAGTTGGAGATATAGCAATACCTTGAATACTCTACCACCCGAAGAAGAGCGTCTTGTACCATACCATCATCCCCTTCCCCTTTGGGGTCATTACGTGATGAAAGGGTGGTTTGGGAACTGGCATGGCCAGAGCACACTGTCTCGCTTTGCTGCTGACACCCGTTGGCAACCCCGTTCCCATGACGGCGCACCAGCCGACAGCCGACTGGGGCTTCTGGATGAAGCGTGTCCGCTGCTTGGCCTGCCATGTTCCACCATCGGATGCATGGCTGTCACCGCCTTCCATGTTGATGATCCAGCAGCCATTCATAAAGAATTGCAAAGAATAGGAGGACTGTTGCTCTCGCTGTGACCGTGCAAGGGGTTCAGTCCCAACGGGGATGGACAGAATGGGGCATGTTGCGCTTGCATATCCAGCATGCCAGGACCTCAAGTGGGCCGTTTGGCAGCACGCATCATCCCCCCCCCCACGTCCAAGATACTGGTCGCTGCAGAGGATGCAGCGTGGACAAGGCAGCTGAAGCGCACAGAAATCTAAATATCTCTTCAAACGGATGGGACAAAATGACTTGGGATATGAGGCAAACCACCGCAAATGGACTCCAATTGACGATCCACATCAGCCAATTGGGTATATTCCAGAAAAAAAGATGGCCGCCGATGGTGGCCGATGGGGCCTCCCTGGCGCCTCCCTGTGGCTCCCTCATCGCTCCCTGTTGTCGTGCCCCGGTCGCTCCCCTGTCGCCCCGATGCCCTTGTGGGTCATCTCGCCACCACATCCCTGCGCCAGTCGCCGGAAACCGTCCCATCCCCCCCCCCCAAAAAAAAACAGTCCTGGTGGGGCTGTACCTTGGACACATAGTATTCACATTGGCGCGGACCAACTGTCTCTGGGCGCGCTGAGGAGGGGGGTGGGGGTGAACCATAGGTTTGCCGGTTGCCAATTCTGGTTTCGCGCACTTAAATGCGGTCTGTAGAGGCGCGCCTCCCGGGGGGGGGGGGGGTCAAAAGGTCAGGTGTGGACCCGCCACTGTGCTCCAGCCGTGCCTGCCTTCACACGGCCTTCATCGCCTTCTCAGTTCTATTTGTGTGCGACTGGCCATTGAACACCCCATAGGCCCGTTATGCTGCTCCCTATCCTCCCTGGCTTGGGCTAGAGTCGCGGTCTGCAGAGGGGGGGGGGGGGGTTGGCACAAGGCCTCGGTATCTGATTGTTTGCCTTTGGCGGCGCCTGTTGGCCTCTCACCACTGCTCATTCTGACCCTCTGTGGGCCCGAACGCATTTGGGTTGTGTCAATGGAGCCCCTGGATCACTTGTCCTGCTTGACTACTCCAGGGTCGGCTGTCCCGGAGACGGGCTGTTACCCGTGCCGTTGACTAGGTGCATCCAGATGCACACTCCAAGTCCATGCTGGGTTTGCCGACTCCAGCACTGACTTGTGCGCGCTGGGGTGTGCATCTGCAGGATAATTCTCCTGACACGGGCTTCTAACAACCACAATAATTCTTTCCCTTTGGGGGGGGGGGGGGGATATGGCAGGGGATGTGGCGCGGATCAACGGCGGGATCAAACGGCTGCAGACGGTCGCGGTTTGTAGACAGCGAGATATAGCGGCCGCTGGCGGGAGTTCAATAGTTTGTTGCCACAAAGGGTTTTGGGTTTCGTTTTGTGCGCCCTGCACGCCACCAGCCCAGTCATGTGGATACACTCCTTGGGCGAGGCGTACCTTCAACAAGAGGACCACGAAAGAAATTCAAGGCCACAGAGCAAGACTACACCGTGGGTCCATGAGCAATATCACATCCATCTACAGCCGGTGTCCAGTGCTTCGGTCGTTTGTGTGAACCTCCTTTTGCGTGGTCAACAAGTCCTGAGCATCGTAGAGTATCACTGTGGCGGAGTTCTTGGTGGCATCTTGGGGGACATAAGCACCCGCAAGGTGCTGCTCTGACCTGCGTGGGGGAGTGGAGTTGGGAGTGACAGGCACCGGTGGTGACATCACCATTTCGCAGATCACAACATGACACATGCAAATGTACGGGGCCAGACCATAAAAGTGGAGTTTGGGTTCGGAGCCGTAGGCACTGCCGGTTTGGCGCACTTCGTTGTGTTTTGCGGAGGCATGTGGCGGTTGCTTGGCGGTGCAGTGTGCCCGCTGCTCGCTATGAGTAGGGGGCCATAAAAGCTGAGTAAATGTGCCAGTTGGTACGTCCATGTACGCACTGGTTTGAGTGTTCAGGAGGAAATTGTCTGCATTTCTTGTCCCAAGCCCCTGGGAAAAAGTAATTTTTGGTCGGTGAGAGTGGGACAAGTGTCCCTCTGGGGGTAGGGGTTTGCGGGCCCCCCTCCCCCTCCACCCTCCCCCTCTCCATCCCTGCCACCCCCATCCCTTTCCCCGTCCCACCTGCATTCATATCTGTGCATCCTCACCCCCATCCTACCCCGCACAGACTAATGGCTAGGGACACTACAGCAGCCCTGGTGCTGAAGGGATGCAACACAATGCCAACAAGAATATGAACATGTACACTCTTATCAGTATCCAAAATCAAGTTCCCTTTTGAAGCCTTCTTTTGAAATGACACTAGGAAGCTGCCTGGGAAGCAACTGATTGCGGTCCAGTGTGCTCATACACTATTTGCTGACTTGCATTTGGAGATGATTATCATTGACATCCAAGGCACCTATGGCTGCTTCATTGCAGAGCTCTCATCAGCTGACACAGATCAGCAGGACATCTGGACACCAATACGAGAAGTTCAGAATTTTGGTCCGCGCCATGATTTCCGATACTTGAGTGGACGTTTTCCGTGCTTTTGGGGCTCTTCCTGTATGCATTGCTACACCCCTCTCCACTAATTCTGGCGAGCAACAAGCAACAAGCAACAAGCCTTTCCATTTTGCCAATATCGCCATCCCATCGCTTCGACTTCTGCCCTTTTTGCATTGACAGCCCTTCCCAAATCCAGAGTTGGAGCCTGGTGGCGGCCTCGGGCGCGGCGCCAAGTCAGGAGGTGCCCAACGAAATCTGCGCTACTTGGGGCAACAAAATGGCCATTTTCGCCCACAACAGCCCCCAAACCTGTCCAAAACAGCCAAATGAACGAAAACAGATGATATATACCACAGGGGACTAGATCTGCTTGTGTCAAAGGACCTTGGGTGCCCTCTACCACCGAAACATGTCCGAGAAACACACCAAAAATGCCCCTGATTGGCCCCTCATTGGCTGCAAAGAGCCCCAAACCAAGAATGGGCCTTACCTTGGGCTACAGGACTCAAAAAGCGATTCCGAGGGCACCTCGTCCCCCTGCACCACATACACTTGTTGCAGGTTCCCAAGGGGTCTGGAAACAAGTTTTGGAAAAGTCATTTATGATGCCCCATGACCCCTGTTGCAGCCTTCTCGGCTCTGGTTGGTTTGGGCTCTGCGCACTGCTCTAGCAGGTCCTAGTGCGCCCTGGTGCGGGGGTCTAGGCGATTAGTTGGATGATTCTGAGGCGTGCAACCCACAAAAAGTAGGCCCGTTTTGAGCCCTTGGTGACAGGTTTGGCCCTCCAAAATTCTAGAAGACCCTCAGAGAACTGGGGATTCGATCGAAATTCTCATTCACAGTAATGGAAATGGTTCCGGTGTACACAGGCCGCCCCCTTTGTACCGGCCCACATCACTGCCCTTTCAGCTGCCCTGCCTGTTGCAGAACCCCACGAGACCTGGGCATTGCTATTTCTTTGTGGTTCTGTGCTTTGTGAGTGTTCTGTACCGGAAGGTCGCAGTGGTGGCCTGCATCACATATGCTTTTGGAGGGTGGGATTCCGATTGGCATGCCTCCTCAAGAGACATGCCACAAACAAAAACCGTCACGAACCGTCAGAAATGCTTGGGACACTGCGGCTGCAGCGTTTCTCAATCCTTTGCCATAAATCCACAACTCAATCGCCCACCACAGCGCCCACACATACCACTGACACTCACAACTACAACTCGAAGGAGATGCACAGGTGAAAGCAATACCACACACCTAATGTTCTTTTGCGCTCACTTTAATACTCCTTTCCTGAATGGAAATCTCGTTGAGCTTCTGCAGGGCTGTGCTGGTGCTAACCTCTTGGGGAACAACGGCAGAGACCGTAGCTTCGCCTTCATTCACTCTGCACACGTGGAATGGAATGCCAGGCACCGCATTGCACCGAAGGAAGCAGGCGTCCCCTGCTCCGTCGGTCTGTATCTGGCTCGTCCGCACTGCCCTGGGGTCCGGAGGACCTTCCGGTTGGGTGGGGTGGGGTGGGCACAGGATAGTGGCCCTTGGCCGAGACCTTCAGGCCACCACGGCGGCAGGGCCTATGCAACCACTTTGATTCCTCTCCACTTTGTACACCCTGAGACGGCAGGGCCAGCGGCTCCCCCCCGCACGAAGTACCACCCAGTACACTCACTCAGCCTTTATGAAACTCCGGAGGGCCCTCCCGCGGTGGCTTGGTCCTTGGGTTGCCTGAGCCAGGATTCCCGTGGCAGGCGTCCTGTTGGCAAGCGAATCACAAATCCTTTTGAAATCCGATCCACCACAAAAGCAACAGCGACCGATTGGGTTTGGCGCAGGCACCAACTCCATAGCAGCATCCGGGGCTGCAACCAGAAACCTGCCGTGGGCTGTCTCAGGACATAGCAATGTGCAGCTGACGGCCGCATTGAATGCAGCGAAGGCAGGTTCGCCACGGGCAGGGAGTAGGCCACAACAGCAAGACGGGAAAACTGGTGTGGTGGTATGCACAACCGCCACAAGGCAAATTGCGCTTTTGCATGCGCATGCCCCCCCTCCGCCTCGGGGGGTAGAAAGCTTGTTCTGTGTAATTGAAGCTCTAAAAAACATAAGACCCTATATCCCAAACCCGAAATGCAGGCTTACCTTCTGACCACTCCTTGAGAAAGGGAGTTGATGGAAACATTGGAGGCGCTGCATCATGGCCGATCCTTCCCGCGTCTTCCCCAACCCTCTTCATATCCTTCCCAAGCCTCATCCCCGATGTAACCGGCGGCAGGCCCAAGGTCCGAAAATCAAAAAAAAAAAAGCGTCAGCAAATGTCGGTCAGATTTCATTAGCCGAAAAATTTGCCCCCCCTCAACCACTAATTTCTCCACCGATACAGCCACCACCAACACACCATTGTGGACGGGTGCACGGCCGTGCGCAGTCATCGCGCACCACCAGCACACCATCGTGCAACCGGAAGAAACGGGGGCGTTGGCAACACCGGCGCTGTTCAAACTAGGCTGAGCCCCGAGGCCAAGGCACACCTCTTCACGTCATTGACGGCTACCACTTCGCCAAGGGCCTGTTTGATATCTTGATCACGGATGCCGTCGGGCAGCCCTGAGACTGTGAAGGTTCGGACCTTCTCGCGGTCCCCACTGCGCACCACCTCCCAGCCCTTCCGCTCCCCTGCCTCGCTCTCCCGGGCCGACCCCTTGCCACCCTTACCGCCCTTGCCTCCTCCCTTGGCCCCCTTGCCTCCCTTCCTCCCCTCTCCCTTGCCGCCACCCTCCCACCCACCCTTTCCATCCGGTGCACCCTTGCCACCCCCGTCACGCGGCCTTCTCCCCGGCCTCTCCCCGTCCCCCTTGCGCCTCATGTCTCCCCTGTCGCCCTTTCCTTTCATCTGTTGCTTTTCACGCCAATCCACCTCCCACTCCCGGTTGCTCCGCTCCCGAGGCCTGCGCTCGCCCTCGTGCCGAGGGGCGCGCCCACGGTGGTTGTCCCGCTCGTCCCGCTCATGCGCCCGTTCGTCCCGCTCATGCGCCCGTTCAGGTCGGAACCTTGGGACCTCCATCGGGGCGCTGTTGCGGCTGTACCCTGGCGGCCGTTGCGGTGGCTCAGGGTCCCGAGCCCGCCAACTGTAACGTGCTTCACGAGAGTCAGGCATCTCGTCGGAGTAATCTGCGAACGTGCAGTGCAGAGCTGATAGTCAGTCTGGTCAGGGATGTGCTTATCAGGGGGGGGGGGGGTGATCTGGCGGACCCCAGCCCCCAGGCCAAACCACCCACCCACCCAAAACTAAAAAGTTTGCCTCTGCGGCTAAATGAAATTTGGAATAGGGAGCCAAAAACGAGAGGCCCATTTTCGGTACACAAACTATTTTTTGCCCTCGTACCCACCCACCCATTCTCCCCTCCGGTCCCGCAGGCCGAATACTAAGCACAACCCTGGTCTGGGCGATTGGCAGGAAACTCAGACGGCTCCTGCGGACGTAACATCCCCCGCTCCCTCCTTCCCTCGGGGGGGGGTAAGACCTAGTTCAGATGACTGAAAGATTGATGTAGATGCCAAACAATCAGCAAAAGAACAAGTAGAGCAACTGAGGTGCTGCACTCCTCAACCTGCATCGGGTGCACCTGTATTCTCCAACACAGGCCTGGTTGAACCTCAGAATCAACAGCGAAACATTGACATGCCCAGACAGAAGACAACACACAAAGAGAGACACGTGCACAAAGTGTAAATCAAATAAATCAGGTCTGAGATGTGGGGAACCCCTGGGGACGCGGGGGGGGAGGGGGCAAGGAGACAAACACGCCAGTGTGTCCCACCAAGTCCTGGTCTTACTGCGGCGTGTCCTTCCCTTTGGGGGGGGGGGGGTGCCATACAGGCTGAGGAAGTATGCCGGTTGGTACTGCCGGAATGATTCCGGAATGATTCTACGTCCATTGTGGAGAACTCATGAAGGACCAACAAGTCGCAGAAAAGATATATGGCACCGAATATCATGCCACCTAATAGACGATAACTTAACGACATTGTATGAACAAATTATCATGAAAGGGGGTCATTTGATGGGGCTAGCATTACTCAACAAGCTCTTCAAGTGTTGGTGGGTTTTGCTCTGCATGGCGGATGCCACCAATTTCCGTCACATGCTGCCGGTTTTCCCTGCAGCCCCACATTTTCACGCTCCTGTTTGCTCGGGGGAGCACATGTCTTTGTCGTGCATGAATCCAGTCCCGGCTTCCTCCTGACCCCCTACTTGGTAGAGTGACGCTCCACAATTGCTATTATGGCCACACTCGGCGGTCATTCGTTGGATCGCGTCAGTGTATAATATCAATTGGGTGGTGCCCAGTGCTATTGCGGGTGTGCCTGATTCCATGAGCATAATTTTTGATACTCTGTATTGGTATACCTCCTCTGCCATGCATCCTATGTGCCCCCCTTTTTGTATGGGGCGGCATGTGATATTTTTGTTGGACTTATGTCAGGTAGATGTTCCTCAGGTACACTAGGCAAGTCCGGTGATTTGGCGGTTGGCATACGGTATGTGCCCCCGGGGGGGGGGGGGGGGCGACCCCTCGGTTCTGGACGCCAACTACCCTCCCAACTAACTGTTGGCCGGGGGCCCCTTGGGGGGCATTGAAGGGGGGGGTTCAGGGAGGGGCGATGGGGGGGGGGGGGGCGCTCCGGGAGGGTCGGTTGGGGGGGGGTCCAAGTGCGGCGATTTGGGGTGGTGGGGGGGGGGGTCCAGGTGGGGCAATTTGGGGTGTTGGGGGGGGAGGGGGGGCACAGGCTCCCCTTACCTCCCCTTGCCCTCCCTCTAATCATACCATCACCATAAACCTAACCCTAACCTTTGCAACCAGCTGGTTTGGCCATGCCAGCCATGTTGATTGGGTTGAACAAGATCCCCCAAATTTCGTTCATGGCTGCTTTTGCCACATCATTGCTCTCCATTTTGGACCCCAACACTCACTGTGACCCTGGCCTAGGGTGAGAGCTAGGGCTAGGTTTAGGGCTAGGGTGAGGGGTAGGGGTAGGGGTAGGTGTAGGTTAGGAGTAGGCTGAGGATTGGGGGTGGGTGTTAGAGTCAAGGTTGGGTTTAGGATAGTGTTGGGGTGCAAAGTGGACAAAATTTTCCTTAGGGCACCTTTGGTGTTCATGGAGCATTGGGCGCCTTTGGTGCCCATGGACGCCTGAGGGCGACACCTTTGGCAACTAACTGTTGGCCGGAGGCCCCCAAGGGGGGGGGGGGGGGGTTGGCACAAAGCCTCGGTATCGGGGGGGGGGGGGGCAGGGGTAGTTGGCGTCCTAGGACCTGCGGAGTTGCCCCCCCCGGGGTATGTGCACTGCTGGGTCCTCTCGGGTATCCCAATGACTCACCGTTTGGCGGCTTTACGTCTGACGTTTCAACGGGGTTTGGCGTTGACTTTGTTGGAAGTGGACCTTCATCAATGATCGGCATGGGGCCGTGTGATTTGCACTTCATGAACTCACTTGTAAATCTCATGAATTTGGATGTGTTTGGGGTCCACTGCCGCTTGCTATGGCTGCGCTTCGTGGTACATCTTTGCTGCTCGGATAGGGACTGCCGCCTGCTTAAATGGGTTTTGACATCCCAGATCCATGTGCTTGGTGTGTTTGTCCGCTGTCGGAGGCACGCAGAAACAAGTGCCGGTTTTGTGGGCGTACATTGGAGGCACCTTTTCGCATGAACCAGCCCCATTTTTTCGAAAAACTGACCGGAGTTGGAGATAGTGGGAGCTTAGATCAAGTGGGTGATGATCTATTAGTCGCGCTGCGTAGGAAGCGGAGCAGGAGGTGAGTAGCCTCATGTAAGTACTCATGTGGCAACGGCAAAGGAGTGCGGGAACTGACTGGTGGCGCAAGGCATGCACGTTGGGAGCCCATAGTAAGGGAATCTGATCCCCATAGTGGGGCTAGTAACACCATGAGAGGTCCGTTTGCCATGCGACTAGGGAACAGATGGGGGTGGAACCAATGAGCCTCGAACTGGCACTTTAGGGTGACCATGCTATGCACCGATGTGGGGCACCTGGCGCAAGATGGGAGTCGTACGTCCCAATGGTGGATGCCCGTACCTATATGCTAGGAAGCTCCCGGGAAGCACTGTGGAACATACTGTCCCGGCCCGGTCATGGGTATGTTCAGGTACAGCGTGATACCAGCTAAGCTGTGTGGAGGGGACACAGAGGGTCTCCCACATTTGTGCCCGCCTCCCCAGTGGCCACCGTGGGGTAATAGCATAAGCTAGTCCCCCCCCCCTTCCCCCACTCTCATTCAAAATGCTCATAATTAAACGGGAAATGTCCAGATAATGTCCCCAATCCACGAAAAAATATTGCCCCAACCCCCACCCCTTTTGTGGCGCACCCCCCAACCCCCTCCACCCACCCTTCCAGACCCCGGGCTCATGCCGCCGTTGTTGGAGTCCAGAACTAACCTGAACTACCCCCATGGGTATGTCTGCTATCTTTGAGCCCACTTTTGTGTAAGTCCGATGGCTGTGTACCTGGCGGTTTGCCTGTCAGTTTGATACTGCTGTGCAACTGTTGATCCTCCCATTCACCGAAAAGCCGTCCGTCGACGCCCCCCCCCCTCCCGCCCCCCAGGGTCTGTCCGAGTGCCTGCCGAACCGGCACAATGAACACCATTCGGAGCGTCACCTCAGCACAGCTTCACTGTGAGGAAGTTGAAACAATCTTGAACGGACTATTCTAAAGGGCAAAGTAGGACATGGTTCCAAAAGTTGCGGAAAACAACACCTCCTGTTGCTCTGATGGGGGCCCTGCAAATGGTCTGGGGATGACTAAAAGAAAAGTGAAGGCTGCTGGGGCTGGTAGTGGAGTGGATGCCACATGGGCAGAAGCAGCACTTGTGAGTAGAAGGACAAATGCCCTGCCCCACTCTCACCAACCACAAACCATGTTTCCCCACCATCTGGGCACAAGCAATGTGCACAATGTGCTCTGCAAAATTTGAACAAATTCGTCTACGGGGAAGTAGGTGGGTGTCTCCTCCGGCCGGTATCAAATGCCGGTGACCTGCGCCAGGGTCGAGCAGATTCATATGGACAAGAAATCAGAGATACACACAATGTAGCTCCTTGGACATAGAACTAATGGAAACCGTCGTGTCAGGAAGCTAGAGAAGAAACAGGGCCGAATCATGACGTCCATGAGGTCCGACATACCATTGAGGGGGGTGGGGAACCAGTATCAAATTCACAGCGTTCATTGTTTATTGCCGGCGGGGGGCGTGTTGCAACGAAACCTTCTCCCAAAGGCTGGAGCACAATCTTCTACAATAAAGCAAAAATTTCTGATCCCAGGACCGGATCCCCCTTTTCCGGCCTGTTAGCGGTGTCCCCAGGAGCACGGCCCCCCAAACCACATTAAGGTCACCGGTCCCAGGGTCTAAGGGGCTAAGGGGAGGTGGTGGGGGGGTTAAAAGCCGACTCCCCATTCAACATGAGTGAAAATAGCCAGCAGACCCACAAATGAACCGGCAAGGGCACCCGGCGAGCAGTGCAAGACATAAGGCGACTGATGTCGCTGTTCCCCAGCAAGAGGGTGGGGGGGCGGTGGGTGCTGGCTACTCTGGATATACCACTTGGCCAAACAACACATCCACAGACGGACATCGATTTGGATTATTGGCCGCTGACACAATGATTGCCAACAGGGCTGTCCTTCGTTCTGTGTGCACTGGAGTTGCATTATGCCGTGGCCATGCTGCAGTGGATGCATATCGTACACCTCTTGGCAAGTGCCCCCAATCTGCTAGCCAAAGGTGGCATTTTTGGGCCTTTCACACTGTGCTTTCCCCATTTTCCCCACACGAAACAAAAAAAATCTCAATGCGCCCCCCATCCCCCTCCCCCATGTTCCCTAAATTGGCACATTTCTGAGATAATGTCCTGGGAAAGTCCCGAGAGCAGCAGATTCATAGCCTTGCCCATGCACACCTGGCGGCGAGCTCATGTGGGGCCGGCGCTCCGAGTGGCCCTCGTGGTACCCGGTCCGCCGCACGTCCCGGGGTCGCTCTTTTGCGCTCTCGCGGGTGGAACGGCGTCCGTCGCGGGCGTTGCTGCTGCGGCCGTGGATCCGCCGCGGACCGTCCTCGACCACGTGCCTCCGGCGGTCTGCCGGCGGGCCACGGTCCGCGGGCGGGCCCCCGCCTTCCCAGCCCCGGTCCATGCCTCGGTCGTCGTAGTCAGGCAGGTGCAGGGGCGGCGCGAAGCTGTCCTCCATCCCCCGCACCCGGCCCTCCCCCGGTCGCGGCGGGGCGCGCAGCATCGGCACTTCGAAGGGGCTGGCCCCCGGGGACTCGGCCTTGGGCCCGAGGGGGTGGCGGCCGTGGTACGCCCGGGTGTCCTCTTTGACCGGGACCGGGTGCGGCCGCAGGTTGACGGGGTACTCCCGGCCGTGCGTGTCACGTCGCCGCTTGGCGTGGGGCTCCTGGTCGCTATCTATGGCCTACAAAAAGTGGCAATGGCGCTGGCCTGTGGGATGTGGTGGATCGCGCGACAGGCCCTCCCGCGAGGATGACCAGGGATCCGAAAAACCGTGACACCTGATTGCATGATGATGGGCACCATCATCCATGATGACGATAATAGAGGAGGCCGCCCGCACACTGTGTCATTCAAGTATCCTGGATTTTACACCATGATGCAAAACAGCCCTGGCACGTAAAACGGAGCGACGGCGTGGCATGCGGCGCACATGCGCATTCGGGCTCATGAATGCAGCCAAATGCACATGCCCTGGTGCACTGTCTACGCCGCGCGCACAGCATGGGCGGTGCCCTCATAGCAATGCTACGCTACTTACTGATATCAGCACTGCTACCGGTGGTGCTCCAACGCGTGATACTCCGCAGTGATGCTCAGTCATGCCACTCCGAAGGACTGCTCGCCCCAGCACCAAAAGGCAAGCGCTCCATCACCTGCTGCACATCACCACTGCCACACGCATAGCCCTGTTCACAATTACGGTCCGAGCCCCCTCCGGCAGAGGGTACAGCGAGAGGGCGGCAGGGAGCAGCGGAGGAAGCGACGGCCCAATGAAGGGACTATGGGAGGGAGGCAAGGAGGGCTGAGCCCTGTCTGTGGGGCAGTTGGCATTCAAAAAATATTTCATTCGAACTCTGAAGCCCTCTAGGCAAATCGAGTGAGCCAACTCGAAATGTTGTTCAGAGCCAAAGGTAGCAACGAGGCAGCCTTTGGTCTGTGTGCAAAGACAAGACCCCTGTTGACTACGATCCGTCCGGTGATGACGCTTTTCAGGTCACTGTTGGAGAATTCCAGGGCAATTCATGCGCTGATTGACGACAAAACGATGAATGGCATTTGAGATGTCAGTCCACCATCTTGCAAGCATGCTAGGCAGGCATCGATCAAACACCCACGGCCAGTCAAGCACCACTGTCAACGTATCAGAGTCCAGCAGGGTTTCGGTGTGCTGCTGTTGGTAGTATGGGGCACGATTCATATCTGAAGACCACTCGCTGGCATGCTACCGCACAACTCGGCATGGTTCCAACCATTGGTGTGTCAAACCTCCGGTTCGAAACCCCCTCCGGGAAGGCTTGTGGGCAGTGTTCAGGACTTCTGGGCTTTGCTCCCTGTGCCGGTTGAGTAGTCGTACCCTGTAGGATCTGATCCTGCGATCTTGTCCGCAGGAGTCGGGCGCTCAACCACTAAACCAGCCGAAGTCTCTGTGGCAGTTGTTGGTAACCAGCGGGGCACTTGGGTTCGAGCAGGGAATGGCTCTCCTCATCTGTTTTCCAGATGCCTGTTTCTCTCAGACAAGACCTGCTCGGTTTCTTCGGCCTCCTGTCCCCTGCCGAGACTGGAATCTGTTACCCCTCTGCAATGCGCCACGTGATAAAAAAGCCCACGCCGTGGCCAACGTGCGGTAGTCTTGGGCAGCAGGATCGAATGTGACCGCAAAAATAGTTCAACGCCCCAGGTTCAGACTGCTGCCTACTGCATCCATCGAGTGGCGGAATTACTCAAGGACGAAATCGAGCATGTGTGGAATGAGGTCATCAGGAATGGTGGTCTCCCTCCGATCCGGATTTGAACCAGGTGGTGTCAAACTATGCATTTGAGCAAAAGGCGGCCAAAATAATCTCGGTGTTAATGCTCCCCGAGAGCGCAGCATTACTATTGCCCTATGCACAACCGTAGGAACGACAGAAAGGGCAGGTCGATGGCTCTTGTGCCTGAACTCCCCCTACCTCAGAGTCCAGGGCACACAAAGATCCAAAGTGGCCGCTTTCACGGTGCGGGGGGCGCTTGCTCACGCAAGAGGAAAGGGGGGGGGGGGGGCATGTCTGCCTGCGGATGCAATCGTGGATGTGGCTGCCATGCACACAGAGCGCAAAGACATCCCACAGCGCGGCATTACCCGACCCGAGCGTGAATGCTACCGCAACGCACGTCTGGATCTGATGTAGAACTGTGGTTTTTTGAATGCTATTGATTGTTCAGTACGTCTGTCTCTGGCATGGCCTCCACTCATCTCTACATGTTTCCTGTTTTCAGTCGGTGCTGATGTGCATCAACCGGTTGCAGGCAGAGCATAAGGCTGCCATGGTGCCTGCAATCGCCTGTGCAGCGCCTTCAGCACTTTTTGATCTGGGAACATCCAAACCTGTGCAGTACGAGTTCCTTATGCAGGAAGCTCGCGCTCTTTGTGCTATTGATTTCACATTCATGTCTTGCATCTACCTGATTTTCGTTTGCAGTGGGGTGCCTAAATAATCATGATCATCGCCAGACCTCTTGTACCTCCCGGATTTCTTGGCCTAGTTTGACGGGTCCGTCTTATGTGAAACGGTGAACAGTTCCCGGTTAGGTGCAGCAAATGTAGGATTTGGTTCTGAAACTTGCAGGGCGTTACCTCAAACAAACACCAATTTTTCAAGGACCGGTGACATATAGAACTTCCCTAATCATCACGCCAGCACGCATCCACACACCCATCCACACCCATGATGCACCCAAGCTGCTATACCTTGTCCCACACAAATCTCTCACTGGTCCTCACCAGCGGCCCTTGTTCATGCAGCTCCTCCCATGGCACTCTGAATGGCTTCAGCTCAATCTTCTCCACCCCTATCATCTCCCGTTCCCGCTTGTGCTGCCTCCGTCGCTGCTTCTCGTCCAACCCCTCCTCAGCCCCGCGGTGGGGTTCCAAATCCGGACCCCGGTCCTCCCCACGCCGCCGCTTTTCCTTCTTGCTCTTCTTCGCCTCCTTCTCCAACTTCCGCCTCCTTTTCTCCCTCCGCCCCTGCTCGTCCAAATCGCTCTCCGGCCGCTCTCTCTTGGAGTGCTTCTTCCGCTTCTCACCCTTGTCCTTGATGCGCGGCGACTCCCGCTCCTCGTCGAGCCGCGCCCTCTTCTCCCGCTTCTCCTTCGGCTCCTTCCCGGCAACGCGGTCCTTCTCCCGCTCCTTCGTCTTGGTCGACTGCCGCTTCTCCCGTTCCTTCGCCTTCTGCTGATCTCTGTCACGCCCCTTCTCCCTCTCCCTTCCCCTCTCCCTCTCAGCACCCCGCTCCATCCCCGGTTCCAGACCTCTACGCCTATCCACCTCGACGCCCTTGCCATTGTCCACCTCAACGCCCTTGTCTCTGCCCCTCTTCAGGCCCCTGAGACTGTCCCTGACTGTACCACCTTCCCGGAGTCGCTCCCGTCCTTGCTCTCGGTTCCGGTGCTCCTGGATCTTGCGCACGTCCCCACCCGCGGCCAACGCCGCGTCCAACGCCCCGCGCTTCTCGGCAGCAAACGCGCCAGCACCAACCGCCGCAGCCCCCTCCCTAAGACCGTCCTCGGCTTTGGAGGCAGCGCGGTTGTTGTCTGCCTCCTGCAACGCGTCATCGGGCTCCGACTCGGGCTCATCGGGATCCGACTCAGGTTCATCGGGCTCGGACTCGGGGTCCTGCACGTTGGTGTCGTCTGCCAGGGGTTCGGCCATGTCTTCCGGAGGTCTCGAGTCAGGGCTGGCTTTCGGTGTGTACGCTGGAGGGTCATCGGAAGGGACTGCCGGGACTTGGGGGCTGAAAAGCACAGAGGAAAGGGGCGGTGGATCAAAGCCTCAGCCGGTCACAGCACATGTGCAACGCTGCTACACAAAGTGTATGGGGTAATGGTCACAACGCAGTCATTGTACCCGTACCCCCCAATACCCACGGCTCAAGCCCCGATCCGGGACACCGGCCTCCTTTTCGTGGGACACAGCACTGAACTCTGACGCCCTAGCATCACACCACACGACACTATGCTGTGCATCAGCTGGGGCAGTGTACCTTCCCGGCAGTGGCCCAGCCTGGTGCTTTCGTTCGGTGCAGCAGCAGACGCGGGGGGCAATCGAGCCTTTGAGGTCCGCGTTATGTGTGTGCACGCGCGGCTGTGTTGCTGTACAAGCATGGCCTACGGAATGGCTGCATCGCGCCTTGCCCAAACAGACGTCCCTCAGGGGTGGCCATTCGCCACCGGGGCCAAGTGACTGGTCTGTTTGGTGTGCCCCTGCCAAGGTGCTAGCCCCGTCTGGAGACACTGTTTGCTACAAGCAGACGCAATCTGCTGCTGATTGTAGCCATTGGTTGCGTGTTGTACAAGAGACCGTAGGCGATGCGTGAGGGTGACCGCGGAGGCCCACACGGCCGATGGGAGAGGTCCATATTGGCGCCTGGCGCCCTTTGTTCCAGACCCTCAGCGATCCACATGTGGTTGGGCTGTTGGGTTGGTCCTTGCTGCCTTGTGAATCACTGATTCGCCCCCACAGCGCCCCCGAACTAGCAGACCAACAATTAGCCTGTTGGCGGGCAAAAAATCAAGCAAACATCGACGGCTGGAAACCTCAGGGCCGGTTTAGTAAATGTGGTGTGAGAAACCCCGGTTTCGACTGTGGCTGCTTCGCAACAATTCCACAACATAGTACCAGCGCTTCACATGTGACGAGGGAGGTGGGGAGCAGTAAATTTGCAAAACGAAAAGCAGAAAAGCCGAGTGGGCTGGGGCCCAACTGCCCACCTCAATTTTCTCCAGGTCGCGTGGAAAGCGGTGTCCATCAATTTGGCTGTGCACAAGTGTCCATGAGCGCAACTGTACAATTTAAAGAGCTGCATCACAGGGAGAAATGTACGTCGACTGGATGACTACCCTCCCGAGCATGCTTTGATGCTTTGATGACATTGAGACTCGGAGGTCAACATTGAAACTGCTGCGAACATGTGCAAGGGCGACAACCCACCGCAATCCGCAACTCCTGATGTTGGAATGCCGCTGTCGCATTCAAAAAAACGCGGTGTCATCCTGCCAACCTGATGTGGCCGTCAACCGGACGCCCCCTACTAGCGTCGCGCACACAAACCTTTTTGCGGCCTCCACAGGCTTGGCCACGCCGTCTGCAGGACTGCGTTGCTTCCCCTCTTCCTTATGCCCAGGTTTCGGTGGGGGGTCCTCAGGGCATGTAGCTTCTGCAACCTTCGCAGCCTCGTCCAACGGAAGTGGCTCCAATTGCACTGCGAAATCGTTGACCTCGCCATCGTCGTCCATTTCGACCTTGAGTGTGGTGCAGGAAACAGAAAAGAGAAAAGGAGAAGGATATATCAGCAATGTGGCGCATGCGCGTTGCGTAGGATTTCAAGGCCGTGCCATTTGGAGCATACCGTGCGCTATGTATGGCGCGTGCTGTGTGCGGCGTATGGACAATAGAAATGGATGGGTAGTCCCGGCAATTTGTTCGCTGTGGCGAAATGTTTGCGATCATGTTCCTGCCCCGCGAAGCACCAGCAAAGACACCGCTAAGGTTGTGCCCCCATAAGGCCCAGCGTTCGCAACTTTCAACTACACACCATCCTATACTGCCCTCTGTTGATGCATCCTGCGCTATGGATTGTTTTAGATGATCTTCACCAGTCAGTGTGATGCACACAGACTGTCATGCGCGCGGCCTGCAATCATGGGTGACCAGTCTGCACTCCAGTTCATTGCAAGGGGGGCCGCACACGACGCCGCGGACACAGATCTTTGTAAAGGCAAAAACAGACCTCAAACTCTTCCAGATCTCCATTGGCTGACTTCTCATCCGTATCTTTGGCAAACGGCTACGGGACAAACAAGAAGAGGCAGAAACCCCAGTCTGCAGGTCAGGAGGGTCCTAGAGGTGCCCAACATGGGCTGCACCATTGAGAGTTCCCAAATGGGCATTGGAGGAAAACGAACAGGTTTCTGAAGAGGGTTTACAGAAATGGGTGGCAGTGAAAAACATGTTGGAGAGCACAATGCGCACACTTCTCACTTCCCTCCCACGCCCCAATCAGGATTCTGGTGCATTGCAAAAGTGTTGTGGGCCATGGCGTGAGGCTGCAGATGTCTGTGTGCGTGTGGGCTGCATGCCCCGTCTCGATGGCGGGAGGAGGCGATTAGGTCCGTCAGAAAATTGCGTCCGCTGGCCGTTCAATTTGCAGGATAATCTGTAAATGAGTGAAAAATTGCAGTTAAACAAGCCTGTTGGCTTGCACACGGGTGCAAGTGAAGTAGATTTGCCTCGGATTGTTCCGGTTGAACGCACTTGGTCGCGTTTTGCAGAGGTATGTCCCCGGCTTGTGTGTGGTGCTGGGGAAGCGTGTATGTAGGGAGGAGGCTCAGATCTGTACACCACTATTTTTTTTTGACAACGGGCGTGCCCAATTTGGACCAAAGAACCCGAATTTGACTTCTCTTAGGGATTCCCACCCACAGTGAGAAACACACTAGTGAGAAACACACGCTGGACTTTGCGAGACACCTAATGATTCCGTGCCTCATGCTTGCCAACAACTTGTGCAGCTCATGCAACATAACATGGCCAATGCAGGTTGACTTTTTACAACGGTACCCAATCTCATGGTGGCGACCCACTCTACTAACACGTGGCCATCGTGTGGGCCTATGCAATAAAATGAAGATTGCACTACGTTTGGTCCCACCACAATGATTGGAATGTGACTTATAACCAGTGGACTCTTTGATGCTTTACATACAATCTAAAGATTTTCATGGTAATGAAAGTGCACTACGAACCTCAATTAATGAAGCTCTCTCCACCGAGGTAAAGTGGAGTTCAAGAAGCGCGCCAAGCGTGCATACCTCTCCGACCCGTAGGGGTCCTTGTCGTAGCTTCTGCACCACCTCGAAACTTGACGTCGGCTCGTTTCCACGGGTAGGGGCCTGGCGGGACGGGATCTCCTTCACACTGTACACGGAGCTCTCACTGCCACTTCTACTCGCTTGGTCATCGTCATTTCTGCTATATTCGCTACTCATACTTCCACTTCGGCTTGCACTTGCATTTGAGCCAGACATCCCCTCCTCATCACTGTATACTGACCCTTCAATATCGCTTTGGCTGCGAGGAAAGATGCAAAAATCCGATTCCCGTGTTGCGACGTACGCTCATGCAGTTGGTTTCGTGTTGCGACGTACGCTAATGTAGTTGGTTTCGCAAGCGTCACATGTGCACAAACGCGCAACATAAATTGCATAATTGGGCTGGAGACACCTCCCCGATTCCTCTCCTTCAGACCGCCGATCGCTTCCACTTTGGTAGGTCCGATAGCTTGAAGCATTGCTTTGGCTGCTATGCACGCTTTCGCTCCGTTGACTACTCCTACTCCGGCTCCGGCTCCCGCTTTCCAAACCGGGGCTGGAACAAAAGTAGGGAGCTCCGACACCATACCAGATGCGAGGCAATTGTGCTAGGATGACGCGACATGTTCCTTTTCCTTGCCATCTTCAAAGATAGGCCCCGCGCAAAGCTCCAACAACTAGTTTTCGTTGAATCGCCATCATTCATTACTTCTTTTCGGTTTGGTTGTTTTGACACGGATCCTACTCACCTAATACGATGCTTTGCGTGTGCAAACACGAAACCAAAAGATATTTACCAAAGGCTGCGAATTCCATTCGTGTCAATGCACCCAAACGAGCCCCGCGCGATCACGCCCTCGTCGTATGGCCCGGTTTTGTGTTGCCAGAGTAGAGGCACTCCCACGTTCCCGGATCTTGAAAGTCCACTTGTCGTATGATGTTGAGGCCGATGTCCTCGGTCATATTGACCAAAGAATGGGTCTCGATGTCACCAAAGAGACACGAGTTCATGTATAGTATTGTGGTCTACACCAAAATGCGCACACGTGCTTGTAGTTGTCCTTGTAACGCACCTACGGAGCTTAGTTGTAGCGTTGTCTCTAGAGACACGCAAGTTCTAGAAACATCACAACAAGGCAGGCAAGCATCTTGTGCTCATGTAGCATTTGTCCGTTTGTCAAAAGATAGGTCACTTACGCGCATTGCAACGTTCGAGATCAATCCTCTTCACAGAAAACATAACATCAATGTAGCAATGAAGGTGAAGGAAAAACGCCAAGTCTTCGGAGTGGGTCTCTATGAAATCAAGATTGCACCCTTATGTAAATGGCCGATGTGCATATATTTGCTCTTTTTCATTCGTTCCGGAAGAATTGCACAACCACAAGTACGCGAATGTTCGGTATAATTCTACCAACTCTAGTTCACCCCATCATTCCCCAATAGCCCTTGGCCCCACACCAAAGACCACCATTTGTTTGTACCCTTTTTCTTTTTCTCTATAAAACCGTATCACATGCGTGTTTCTCCGCGCCCTCACAAACAATAGTGGCCAAAGACCATACCAACGAATCGCTTTGAATCCGTTAGTTCCGACGCACCGGCAACATGGCACAACACCAAATTTGTCGACCCACCTTAATTGATTGTGTCAACAACAAGAACAAAAGGTTGACGAAATGCGCAGTGGCATGCTCAGTTGTGCTCGCAGTGCTACCATCAAACACCGCAAGCAGCAGGCATTGAATCCACAATCGGACACTCCGACCCGTAACCCTACGTTTTTCAAAGAAGAAATGACTAGCACTTCGGGCAAAATGGTTAAGGTTGCAGGTTGGGCGAAGCGTTCTCATGAGCGATGGCCGAGCGGGATGGACTATTTGCACCCTCCTTGCACGTTGTGTTGAAGGGATTTGGTTTGTCGTGGCTTGATCCACCCAACCAACTCGAGTCCCACAACGTGCCTGGTACATCGTGGCAAGCTGATGGGCAAATGTCACAAAAGCACGGTTTGATGATGGCTTCCACCCCTCCCTCCGCCCTGGAGCGCGACGCTTTTGCCATAGGTACCTCTTGAATTAATGGGGATTGCACACCTACTCGGACTGCGAACGGCAACGTGCATGAGGCTCGGGCTTGCAAGCGGATTACTACTCTCTTCGTCACTTCCATTCACACTAGAACCTTGGCTCAAGGTCATGGGAGTGCGGCTTGACCGTCGACTCGACCTCGACGTTTCCGATGATACCACGCTTGATCTCCCCGGTGATGACGCCATGTTTCCACTTCAATTCACCGCTTGGTGAATTGAAGGAAACCTAAACACCAAAGGAAATGGAATGATATATCACGAGATCCATGGATGTTTCTTCACCAAAGCCACACGCATGAAAACGTTCTCATCGTATCTTTAAGAACACACAACGAAGCTCATGGGAGGTCTTGGGTTCGAGCCATCCCATCATCAGAGTGTATTTTATCAAAAGCACGAAATCAACACTTTCAACTTAGAGCTTTCTCCTTGCCTTACTGTTTCGATGCAATGGGAGTCGTGAAATTGAGGTTGCGCCCATAATTGAACCGCATCTCGCCCGTTTGAATGCTTTTGTCATGCTTTTGTTAGCATGCCCTACGTGGCTCGTGGCTCGCGTGGGACGGTACCCTACATAGCGGATAAAAGTAGTGCATGCGTAAGAATATTGGGCTCACGCACTAAGATGTCACCCGGAAGACCTAACCATTCGTGGACGACGCGAGCACTCTTGGGCAAGATGGAGAGTTGATGGGGGTTGATGATTACTGAGCAAGTGGATTCTTACTTAGAAAAATAGCGGTTGATGGAAAATTCATAGAACTCACATTGGACAAGAATGGTGCAAAAAATCATGGGTAAAAAATGATGGTTTCCGAATCATTTCGGTCGAATGGTCAACTTCGGTCTTGATCGTTAAATTTCCATCCGTTGACTTCAGTAATACTATTAGTGTATGGTACTAGATTGTCGGTGTTGCGGACGTAGCGAATACCCCGTTCAACATGTATTTCACGAGGTGACTTTAAGCCTTCCGAATGCGACCTGAGGTCGTCATCAATGATTGCTCACAAGAGATGTTTGGTTCGTCCACCCGGATATGGGGCCATGAAAAGTGTGCAATTGATGAATACATTGGAGGCGAAAACGCACGCCAGAGCCTTCCATCGCGCGGAGTGCCTCATGCGCTTCGCGCATGCAATCACATTCACAACAAAACTAGATTCCTTGCCCGCGCTACGTGCGGCAAAACTTGAGCCAAGCCTTGAGGTATTTCCAGAAAATGTAGACGGGCGTAGACGGCATATTTTATCTCACTATGCACCTGCAAGGGTCCAAGTAAAGTAGGCTTAACCAAGGGCCTGAGGAAAAGTGCATACCCAAGCCGAGGAAGAACCCCGCATGAAGTGCAACAAATCGTGATTAGTCAACCCAATGAGAGGTGTGGCATAGCCAGATTAAACATACCTGTGAAATGTGAGCAGCATGCTGCCCACTTCTTCACCCAAAAATTGATGATTGATCCCATTGAAAGATCCCATCGTTGTTGAGCAGCAGGACTCCACCACCTGAAGTGCATATGACCGTGGCCCAAAATGATGGTTTCTTACTCTTTTCTTTGGTAGAAGGGAGAACTCTATGATACTGGTGGGCCCTGTAGGAGAAAAAGCAAATTTGGCAGACCCCAACCATAACCCTAACCCTAATGACACTTTGACCACGTGGGGTAGAGCAACATCTTGTTGACCTGTCAAAGAATCTGTAGCTGAGGCCCCTACATACATAGTAACGAAAGTATAGTAAATAGAATTGTGGGATACATGGGATAGGGATTGGGATTGGGACTGGGAAGGAAGAGGCCCAACGGAAACATGGCGAGCATTGCACAAGGATTGCACGTACGAACAATCCACAATGGGCCCAATGCATGCAAAGAAATGGTGAACACAACCAATCCAAAAACCAACCCACAAACTCTTCCGCTTGTATACAAACTATGATTGACACAAAAAAAGATTTGTTGATCCACAAGCGTAGGTTGCACTGGCAGCCAGCACTTCTAAGATTTGACAAAAAAATATCCACCTTTTTCTTCATTTTTTCGTGGAACAGCACTCTTCCAAACGAGTCACGGAGAGCAAAAGAACGCCCACCATGCCACATCCACACAATGCAGAACAACGAACAAATAAACTTGTCAAAAGGCGCCCGCAGCTACAAAATGACATGTGAAGACGACCGATGCTGTTGGTGTTAGAGAGTTCCCTCTTTCTTGAACCAGTTTTCCACGATGGATGAGGAGTCGAAGCCCATGGAGCACCAGATTCAAGCTCCTCGTGTGGCTTTTCAGTATTGCACCGGATGTCAATGGGGGATGCGGGCGGGTTGGATGGCCCAAGAATTATTGAAAACGTTTGAAAAGGAAATCGGAGAGGTGTGAAAAGTTGTGTGCGCATTCCCTATGTGTGGCCTGTCCTTGCGGCCTTTGGGTGGCCTACGGATGGCACAAGGAAGGGGGGAGGCAGTTTTTTTTGAGTCCCGATCCATGATCCAATCCATTTTGGGGAGGGTTTTCAACACCCTAATCCACCCCAATCCCTTTTTTGGGGGGGCGCGCACACCTTTCCCAGCAAGTTTGATGCATTCTTGATTGTGGCAAGTTGATGATGCGGATGTTGTGTGGATAGTTGCAATTTTTTTTGAAGAGGAATTTTCATCTTTGCACCTTTGAGGTTTTGTTACAATTTGTTTGTGTGCTTTGTAGCGACATGTTCACTTCATGTTATTACTTTCGCTTTTATGAATGAGGAACTTTGTTGTGCATCGTGCGTATCAAGAACTTTGTTGCAAAATTTGTGGTGCATTTTAAATACAGCATTTTGTCGTGCATGAAGAATTTTTTTGTGAACTTGTTTGCTTGCTTAAATTTTTTGCTTTTATGAATGAGGGAAATTTTTTGTCCATCAAGAACTTTGTGGCAAATCAAGCATTTTTGTCGTGCATCAAGAATTTTTTTGTGCATGAAGAACTTGCTTCTTTATGGATCAAGCACTTTGTGGTGCTTTTAAATGTTGCTTGGCAAGTTCACCTTCTGCCACCTAACTTGGAAGACTTTGGTTTTAGCATCGTCAATGATGTGTATTTGCTTTGGTGTGTGCCTATCTCTTGCACATGCATCGTGGCGCCCCGCCTCACCAGGATCATGGGGGGGGGGGTGAGGAAGGTGGGGGGGTTTCACCTCCATGTCTGATCCGCAATCTAGTCCGTTTTGGTAAGAACAAAATACCCTTGGAAAGTGTCATGGGACGTAGGCATGTCATCATGTCCAACAGTTGCAAAGGGAATGGTTTTGCATCCTCCCTCTCACAAATGAGGGACCATGGAATGGTTCGGTATTCCCTTGGGCGACCTGTGTGGGTGGGTGGCTAGCCGGGCTACGTAAAGCCCCCCCCCATGTGTGGCAGTGGGAGGGGGGGGGGGGGGGGTTATGGGGTAGGTGATCCGGATTATTTTGGATCCAAACACTAGGCAGTGGGGAGGGGCGGGGGGGGGGGGGGGGGCTCGTAGCAATTCCTTGGGGGGGGGGGGGGGCTCGAGGGTGGTGATCCAAAAGTGATATATGGATTAGTCTTGAACCATTTTGCTCATTGCACTTCCAACTATATGCCCATGCTCTTGTGGACTTGTGGATCAATTTTGTGTGTCTTGCCTAAACTTTGAATCATTTCCTTTGTACATTTTTTTGGAAGATGGATAATTTGTGTGCCTTGGTGTGCCTTTCTTTTTTCTCTTTTTGGGGTGATGAATTGGTGGATCATTTCTTTGCATTGTACTTGCATGGTTCCATGTGTGTGCACTTTGCAACCCCGGGTTCTTGAGCCCGTAGGAGTGTCTTCGTCAGCCCCCAGGACCGTCCACGTGTCCGGATGGATGGTCCGCGTGGATGGACGCGGATTAGTTTGCGGGGGGGGGGTTGGCACGAGGTGTGGAGGGGAGGTGGGGTTATGGGGGAGGTGATCCGTGATCCATGAACCATTCTAGTTGGGGGAAGGGGGGTTGATGGACCCCCGCGGACCAGTGATCTGCGGACTATGTACTGTGCCATGGGCAATTGGATCCGAATCGCTTGAATCAACAACCACCGAGGAAGGATAGCATAAAGACCGAGACATTGTTCTTGGATACCACTTGAACCGTTATACTATTTGCTACCTCCAGGAGTTCAAGCAAACACGAATGCACCCGACCCGAAGTCAATGACGAAACTCGTTGCTCCTGCTAGTGCTACTACTAATACTTGCGCCGTGTCCATGAGTTCCGGCCAGCATCGTTGAATTGGGAGGGCTTGTGTCTATGTGTGGTCTTCTAGGTCGCATTACAGCCGAGCAAGGAAGGTGGTATATTCCGAGTTTGGGCAACCAACGGCGATGCAGCAACTTTGTTGTGGGATCGAAAAACGGAGGGTCGCTTTCCGGAAGTCAAAGAGTTGAAGCAGAAACTTCGTGACTTCATTGCTCCTGACAAAAACTTGGGCCACAGCGACGTCAAACCAGCCCCGACAGGTGATGGAGGTGTGCTGTGTTCGTGTGCGATGGTGAAACAACAGCGGGTGGTCGGAAGAGTGCGAAGCAAACTGCGTGGTGCATGGCGCGGGACCAGAAACACCGGTACCCCACAAATGGGTTTCATGGGAAGATAGCGGAGTGGAAAATTTGGCAAGGGAAGGCACAGTTAGAGATTCCCCTGCGTGACGATGAGCCGTGAGCCCAAATGGTTCCAAGGACCCACTCCTTTGGACCGTACGTGGGTGGGTGTGCCAAAAATATGCCGGTCGGTATTTCCGGATGTACGCATTTGTTCGCCTGGGGGCTGGTGCTTGGCATTTTGCCTCCGCAGGCACATATCTCGGTTTTCAACTGGGAGTCCTTGGCTGGATGCCGTGGTTGTGCGTAACTGCCCGCACTGCCTCCGTGCCTTTGGTCTCCGGGGGAGCATCTGGGATAAAGCTTTGTTTAAACCAGCTGGCTTCCGTAGCAAGGTTTCCGAAATTCGTTGGACTGATTCCATTATTTTCGGAAGCCGCTTTTCCATTTGGGGCTGGTCTCCCTCCCCTAGCGTAGCCAAAGCCATGGTTACACAAGAAATCCCGACCCGTGCACGCGAAGCTGGGGTTGTCGCTGACGCGGTCCGTGCGAAACGCCTTTGCAAACTCTTCCGCACAGAAGAGTCGGTACACTCATGGCTCACTGACTTTCTGTCCCCGGAAGACCCCAGCGTCGAAGCTAGCCACCCTGGGACTAAGCCCCCTCCTTTCGTAAAAGTCCTGCCCCAGCACCCATGCGTCTTTGAACTTATGAAGTGGAAAAGCAATGAGCTGGTTGTTGACGGTCTGAAGTGGAGGGATATCGTCTCCTTTAAGAACCACCCCCTCCAGCAGAAGAATCACACAATTTTTGTCAGTTTGACTTCACCCGACTCATGTATCAGTGATACATACGTTGACTCGCTGATGTCACTGCTTGAATCAATGCATCTTTATGTTGGAGACCGAAACTCTTGAGTGAAGTCAATGCCTGCATTTATTCTACACCAATTTACTGTCTTAGCACTTTTCGTTGATGACACTCCAGGTACATGAATTCTTGGCGAGAAAGTCTCTTTCTTTGCATTGCTGCATTGTGTGTGTGTGTGTGTGTGTGTGTGTGTGTGTGAAGGTTACAGAATGCTCTTCTGTTGAGACTCGACTCTGCTTACGTTGCTGCGCTGTGTGTGTGTGTGTGTGTGTGTGTGTGTGTGTGTGTGTGTGTGTGTGTGTTTTGTGCGAATGATGGGTGTGTGTGCGCGAAATTGAGCACGCAAAATCAGCAGCATTTCTGGGGTAGGGAGGCCCCTACTTGTTGGCGTTGGTAGGCAGGCAACAGTGCAACAGGCACTGTTGCAGTTGTTCGCATGTGTTTGCCATGTCTGTCCCACTGTCCCACTATCAAAGTTCAAACACCTGGGACACCACATTGCTGGCTGTGTGGGGCTGTTGGGTCTCCCCTTCTTAGACAGCAGGCTGTGTGCATAAGGAATTACTTTCGTCGGGGCTGGGGGTCTGGCTGGGTCCTAAATTTTCACTGCTCTTCCAATGCTGTTTCTGGGACCCACCGCGAAACCGCCCACAACGAGATTTGCCCCGCGCAAATTGGCTTGGCGCTTAATCGCTCGCCCACCCACCCTCTGTGGGATTTCGAGCACAGGTCTGGGGCACAGTTACCACGACAACAAGCGGTGCACAAAAGGTTGAGTGAAGCCCTGACGAAGGAGGCAAGGGAAAGGCATATGGTGCGGTGCTCGCGTGTGCGTTTGTTGTTTGCAGGGTCCGCGGAGGCCAACTGAGTGCCTCCGATACAAGCGGGTGGCTGACACCGCCTGGTCAACATGCACTCTGGCCCGGAAGGCAACGCTACGAGTCGGCATTGGATACACAATGCAATGGCAAGGAACAGTTTCATTGGCTTGTCCTTGCGCAAGCCGTACCCTGTCACTTGCACTTGCTGCTGACGTTGCCCCCTCCCCCTCCTGGTCCGAGCCCTGCGGCCCTGGTCTTCCGTTGTGTTTCCTGATCATGGCCTTTGCGGTCGGAATGATAGCAAGATGCAGTGTATTTGTCTATTGAAGGCTGGAGGAGTGGTCAATTCGTGTCCCCGAGAACAACATCAAAAAGCAGCCTTACGGGAGGCTCCGTCCACACGGACTACATACTCTTTCAGTCATATGTACTTTGCAGTACACACGCACATTTGCGTTGCGCCAAGTGTGCGCATCGCTTTCGCTTATTTAGCCCAAAGGAAGGGACATCCCATTGTTCGCAGAAGAAACACCACAGCCCGTTGCGCCTTTTTGTCTTTTTGCAGCATCCAGTGCGCACTTGGCCTTCTCTATAGTGCGGCTGTGACCGGGTGTGCTGAGGGCTCATGTACATTATTCTTCGTGAACCGCCATACCCCTTAGACGAATCAACCGCCACGAACATGAACTTGATTCCCGGAAGCTTCTTCACACCGTAACCGTAAAACACGATGCAACACAAGACTGCTGGGCGCACTGTGCACCGCATTGACATGCATTTCTTCGTGTTTGCGGCATGTGCGTCACGCAATGCATGTCTTTGCATGTCAGCCTTGGTCGCTGCTTCGGGCGGTCTGCACACAGGCACCAAGGAGCCACCCCTTCCAAACGGTGGGAGCCGATGACAGTCTGTTGCTGCCAGCACCGGCAGAAGGTGCGGCGCAGCGATAGTCACCGCGGGAGGGTGCGGGGGGCTTCCACAAAGAGCGCACCAGAAGATTGGTGGAGGTGTCACCATGGAAGAGGAGCGGAAGAGGAGCACAGCCAACACTCCTTCAAACATGTTCCACCCCTCGGCTACCCAAAACGCCCAACAGCTACCACCCTGACCCCCGGGGGAAGGGGGAGGTCACGGCTGCCCCAAAATGCCACAACTCCGGCCTAACCCACCCACCCAGCCCTTGACGCACCTCCGGGCGATCCATCGCCAAGCAATGGCCTAGCCCAGTGTGCCTGAATAGCATGCCAACCCATTGACTGCCATACCCTGGTGCAACGGAGGTGCGGTGTAGTTCCTTTTTGTTGGGTTGTGGGTAGGGCTCAGATCAAAACACACCACACACTACAGCGCGCGCGGGGTGGTGAGGGGGGTAGTAAGCATATTTGGGTGGCTGGGTTGGTGGGTGGGTGCCCGGGTTGGTTGGCCCCTCGGGGGGGGGGGGGGGGCGTCACGAAGCAATGGCACGGGGTTTCTTCTCGCGGATGGAAGCTGGCCACAATACCGGCGTGTGGCGCGCGCAGCGTGGCCTCTTAGAACCTATCGAACAAAGTCCCAGGGGATGGCGGTGTCTGTGGGTGACAGTCCACCAGCGGCGAGGGAACCGTCGTCCGCATGGGAGGGAGAGCAGGATGGGCAGAGGGATTCCTCAGAAGGTGGACCCCACCCCTGTTGGCGGGGGATGCGTTCCACACAGCGAAGGGCTTCGAGACTTCTGCTGACAATGCCCTTGGATGTCCTAGGACAGCGATCAGCGCTGCCCATTCTCAGCCACTGATCCCTGTTTTATTGCTGCCTGTGCGCTCACTGGCTTCTCAGGCGAAAGATCTCCCCAAGTGCTGATGTGGATAGCCATGGCACCCTAGAAATAGTATGCAACAGTGGTAAGTTTCGAGCGGAGATTTGAGCCAGGCTGCAGATACTCTGAGGATATACATGTAAACACACAATGGGTCTAAATCTGATTTTCCATGCATTGGTAGATCTGTGTCTTCTTGCGCCTGTTTGTTGTAAATATTGGGGCACTGAGCCGTAAAATTTTGGGAATACAATGTTATTGAAATCACTGAGGGGTAGGGCGCACCATATTTGTCGACAATATCATTCTTAGACAAGACCGAAAGCTCTTCAAGTTTGATGCTGAGAAATACATTTCCAATGCTTGTAAATTGTCGCCCCCCAGGGAATGCATCTTTTGTGAATGACCTCAGTAAAAAGCAACAAAAAGCTCCAGTTGTAACAGCAAAGAAGGACATTGTTTCACAAAAACAGGGATAGTTTGGATGATAAGTTGTTTGTATCTTTTGGAGTCTAATGCACGACGGGAGAAAAATGCAGTCCGGTTTCAATCCAGTCCAGTGAGGGTTCCTTCAGTGGTTCAATGATATTTTGCGCGGCCTGGCAACCTGCAGCTCAAGTGACATTCGACAACTTGCTCCCAAATACAAAAAAAGGAGTATAAATGGACCCCAGCAACGTAGTAAACGTTGAACTGATTATCTGCATCATTTGGCAGAAGATGGCAGGGAACTGACCATGCAAGGATGCAAAGGGATCCTGGTGGTTTTGGCAGCACTGGAGTGTCCATGAGCAGGAGGGGTGGAGCATCATCTACCCCGACAGCTCGTCAGAGCAACACCCCGTGGTGGGAAGGGTGGGAGGCTTTTGGGTCTACTTTGGTGATTCCAGGGATACAGCAGAGCCCCTCCCCCGGAAGAAGATGAGACGATCACACGAGGGGAATTTCGAGCCACGCTGAGGGCGCTGTAGGGTCACGTGAGGGGCACACTGTCGTTGATTTGCCCAGACTCGTACAATCCTTCAGGTCCTCGGTTGCTCAGCTTTCTTCTCAAGGTTTACGGGTAGAGGTAAGATGGATTAAAGCACACACAGGATTTCAAGGAAAAGAAATTGCAGATGCTTTTGCCAAATGGGCAAGCTTTGCAATTATGGAAAGGGTCGCGGCGGGTCGCCCGGAACAGGCGCATAAATCCCCAAGAAGATTGACCTATGTAGTGGATGGTATGTTGGGCCGTGTACACAGGTGGTGGACTCAATCAGGGCCAGTACAGCATGTAGACCTCTGGTCTAGACACAGGTTCTTGAGCTGCTTGACATCATTGGGTCCAAGGTCCAGTGGCTGCACATCCCCTCTCACATAGGGATCAGAGGGAATGAGCGCCGGATAGTCTAGCGGATGAGGGGCGTTGAAAGTCTCCACTGCCGGAGATGGAGCGTGGTTCTAGTCGGCCCCATGACCTGTGGTGTCATTGCCCCTTGTGCCTACACTGACCCTGGCATACGTGGAAAGAGAGCCGGCAAACCTGACCAGAACAGCGGCATTGGCGTGAACGAGGGTGTTCCCGGCGACAGGAGCCGCCTGTGCTTACGCTGCGGGGGTAGGGTATGTACTTCAATGTCCGGGATTCCTGCTTCCCGCGCGGGGGCTGCCCTAGGGCAGCAGGGTGTCCCATCGCGTGGCCCATCCACCCTTGTCGGAGTCGGGGCTGGCTCCGGTGGGGGGGAGGGGGGGGTGTCACTCTCCAGCGGTTCCCCATCGAATACTTCCGTGAAAAGTAGGGTGCGCTCATCCAGATCCGGGTCCAGTGCTAAGTCAACGCCAAATCACCTCGCAGAGGTTGTTAGATCAAAGCCAGGCAGGCGTATATATGGGGAAAACGCCACATACCCCCCATTTTGGGCCTATTCGCGTACCCTACCCCAAGGGGTTGAATTGTTAGTTTAACCCCTTGTAAAATCATTATTTTGTCCAATAAACGCATCCCCCAATGAGTTTTTGGTCCGGACCCCCCCAGACCCCCCCCACTTGAAACCCACTTTTTGGGGGGGGGTGGGGGTGGGGGTGGGGGGGTGGGGGGGGGGTCAAAAATGTCGAAAAAATGACCCCCCCTTTTTTTGGGTCGCAAATCATGAATCTTTTGGTTTTTTTCGATTTTGAGCCGAAAAAGTGTTTCCGAGTCCCGACTCCATAGGGTTTGTATGGGGCGGAGTGGGACGAGCGCTAGTGCAGTTTATGCACTTTTCAGCCATTTATGCTATGTTGGCGGTTTTGGCAACCTCGGTGAACCCGTGGTACCCACCCTGAGGGGTGCGAGTGGGGATGTTGTGACAGTATATGCCTACTAGGATACGAAAGGACGTTTTTTGCAGTGTCTAGCCTTGCTTATGGCCGTTCACAACCCATGCCAAAGACGCGAAATGACTGTTTCCACCAATAATGGCCTAGTGAATGGGGAGGTACACAACCTGCTCATGCAGTTTTTCACCCCAGGCAGCTCAAAAATCGAAGTTTTCGAAACTTGTTTTTTTGATATTGTGACCACCTAAAATGACATTTCAAACTATGCAAAGCATGTTTTAGGCCGTATTTACGTGTTTTTCACCCTATTTGAGTGTTAGGTCCGGGGGGGGGGTCTCCCAAGGGACGGGTGCACAACCTGCTTATGCAGTTTTTCAACCCGGACAGCTCAAAAATCGAAGTTTTTGAAACTTGTTTTTTTGATATTGTGACCACCTAAAATGACCATCCAAGCTATGGAAAGCATGTTTTAGGCCGTATTTACGTGTTTTTCACCCTTTTTGGGTATCAGGTCGGGGGGGGGGGGGTCTCCCAAGGGACGGGTGCACAACCTGCTGATGCAGTTTTTCACCCCGGACAGCTCAAAAATGGAAGTTTTCGAAACATATTTTTTTGATATTGTGACCACCCAAAATGACCATCCAAGCTATGGAAAGCATGTTTTAGGCCGTATTTACGTGTTTTTCACCCTATTTGGGTATCAGGTCGGGGGGGGGGGGGGGGGGGCTCCCAAGGGACGGGTGCACAACCTGCTTATGCAGTTTTTCACCCCGGACAGCTCAAAAATGGAAGTTTTTGAAACTTGTTTTTGTGATATTGTGATCACCTAAAATGACCATCCAAGGTATGTAAAGCATGTTTTAGGCCGTATTTACGTGTTTTTCACCCGATTTGGGTATTAGGTCCAAGGGGGGGGGGGGTCTCCCAAGGGATTGGTACACAACCTGCTTATGCAGTTTGTCACCCTGGGCAGCTCAAAAATCGAAGTTTTCGAAACTTATTTTTTTGATACCGTGATCACCTAAAATGATCATCCAAGGTATGTAAAGCATGTTTTAGCCGGTATTTATGTAGTTTCCACCCTATTTTGGGTGTGTGTTGCTCGCGGTAGATTCTCTGCGAGGTGGACTTGCCGAAGGCAATAGAATTTAGCTTCAGTGCGTCCGTGTGAGACTTTTTTTTTCTCATCATTTCCAATTTGCAGACCAGTGTCCATAGTGACGGTGTTGTTGTGGTGAGCAACTGCCTGCGCTGGATGTCTCCCGCGTGTTCACTTGTGCTTGCCACTGGGACGTGGCTCATGCCACATGACCAGCTGCTCCACATTCCAAAGTGTTAGATCCATCTTAGCCATATCGGTATCTCCCATCTCCGGGGATATATTCGTGGCACATGTTTCGGACCCCTTCAGTGGATTTCATTTTGCTTTTCTGGCGAATCGTTCTGATGTGGGTGGGTGGGCGATCCGGTCGGGTCATTTGGCCAATTCCGGGGGTTTTCTGCCATTTTAGCAGTGCGCTGCTCCATGCAAGGACAAGAATGCTCAAAAAAAAAAGAAAAGTTTGTAGTGTCTTCCTTCGGCCCTCTGGAAGGATGAACAGAAGACCAGACGCACTGCTCGTTGTGTCCTCTTAGACCAGTTGCCCCTAGATTGGGCCGCCGAGTCTTGCGCTGTTTCTCACTGTCGCTGAACAGAGCAGAAAAACGAAAAAAACAACAAGCTGGGACAATGCAGGGGTTTTGGAGGGTGGTCGAGCGGGTGCCAGGCGGCGGACAGGAACCGTCACCACCCGCATACTGGAACCAGCAGCCATGTCCAAGTTCGTGAAATCCCTGTCCGAAGTTCCCATAAACAAATGCAATCCGCAAATGTCGCCTTCAGCCATTACCATGTCGATTCGGGTCTGCAACGCGATGGCCAGGCAAAGGCCCTGCCGCTTCCGGATCCTCTGAGTCTGCAGCCCACCTGGACGCATCGCTGTTTTGCCTCATCCCTAGCGACGCCCAGCGATTCCAACATCTGGATCCTCTGGCAGCCTCCGCTGGCGCCCGTGGGCTGCCAGACCCTGACGCCCCTGAACCGACGCCGCGTGCGGATGGCGCCCCTTCGTGCGCGACCAACGCTTTGTTTAATGGAGATTTGGTGCAGTGCGTGGCGGACCTTGGCATTGCAGGAGACGAGGCGGACGCGAGCGCCGTCCGGGACGTAGAGGCCGTCGTTCAGCACCAGTTGGCGTTGGCGGAGCGGCAATGCTTAGCACCGGCACTCGATGGCGGGCAGGGCTGCCGTGCCCGTCCCCCCCGCCCGGGGCTCCTCCGCAGGCTCGCGTCGGAAGTTGCACCGGCGCGCGCGACGAGGCGTGCCGCGGCAGGCGCCCCGGGCGGAGGGCTGGAGGGTGGACCTCCCGCGGGGAGGCGGCACGGGGATGTGTGGAGGGCGGCAGAGGCGTTGATCGCGCTGGGCAGCAACGAACATGGGGAGCCTGCGGAACGAGTGCCTGATGCGGACGTGAGTGCCCTTTGCAGTGCTGTGGGTCTCGGAACTGCCGGTGGTACCGTGGGCACTCCGAGTGGTGCTGCAGGTCTGAGCACTCCAAGTGCTGCTGCTGGTGCTGGTTTCAGTGGTGCCACTGCTGCGGTGTTGGTCCATGAACGCCAGCGTCGTGCCAACGCTGCAGCCGATGCGCCCTGGGAGGGCCACGTGGAAGGCGGTGATGGGAGTGGTGCGGGTCGAGCTGCTCGTACTGAGGCTGCGGCCGTGGCTGGCATCGACCCCCGTGGGGGCCTGCGGGACGTGGCGGCGTTCCATGCGAAGCTTGCGGCGTGCGGGATCATGGCCGAGGCAGTAGGGCCGCGGGCCATGGGCATTCTGGAGCGGATGCTGAACGGCACAGCGCCGGCGGGGGGCGAGACTGCGGCCTGCACCCGCCCTACGGACGCGGAAGGTGGGCGTGGACCGGCAGCCCGAGGGGAGGGCCTGGGGCGGGTGCGGTCCTCGGCTTCAGACTTGATGCTCCTCCACAATCGCAACCGCGATCGCTGGAGCTGCTGCCCGTGGCCGAGCCTTTAGGGGGCGGAGCGACCGATGTGGACGATGCAGAGTGGAGAGGAGGGGAAGGAAGAGTGGGGCAGGGGTAGCGGGCGACTGCCGGGACTTTGCGGCCTTTGGATGTTGACAAGAAGCAGAACGGCGCAAAAACGCCGTTCCCAGTTTGCACAAACAGATAAGACATAGAAGAGGTGCTTTTTCGGGGGTTCTGGTTTGGTCTGTGCCGTGTGCTCCGAAATCCTCGTTGGAGTGCAGGGAAGTGGGCAACGTTTCCCAACACCTGCCCTAAGCCCGCATCAACGAGTGCACAGGCTTCCAGCATGCCAATTGTTGACTGTTGGGCTGGGACTGCTTTCAAAGCCACAACAACGTGCAAGTGCATGTACCCAACTGCAGAAACGCTCTGCAGGCATGCCCGTCAGGCATGCCCGTCGTATGGGATCGAGCTGTGTCGCTGTGTTCTTCAACACGGCCGACATCCTCCCATAAGCCAATGAAATGGGCCGTAAACTGCAACAGCAGCAGGCCCCAGGCTCGCCTTGGGCGCAGCGCAGGCAAAATCCGACGTGCCACCAGTGCCTGGCACGGGAACCACATCTTGTGAAGCATTAGCCCCAGACCATGTGCCACTCAGTACTGGCCTGGGCATCTCCTAGTTTCGCTTTGTCGCACCTCTATTGAGGGCGGGTCTGCTGTGGACGCTTCCTGCCTTTCTGCCTTCATGTAGGCGCCTCGCTGCACATGCAGAGCCAGACCCAGGCTTGGCCTCATAGCCTTGCAGTACCTCAACTCCTACTTGCCCCCTGAGGGCTTGTTGCACACACCCATCCCTTTAAGTACTTCTCGTGAATTCAATCATTAGGATGGATCCTCCTGTTCCCTTGCCTGCAAATTTCCGTAATGCTTCGCACTGATTCTCCTTTGCTCCCTTGTGACCCTGTATGCATGCACACACGCGTGCGTGCAAACGCATGCGCAGTTTGCGCATGAGTGAATGACGGTGTTGGCACACACACTCGCACCGGATTTGGAAGCCCATGTGGGACGTCCACTACCACGCTCCACAGTCCAAATTTGCGGGAGGAGAGATGTTGCCGCAGGAGGAAGCCTACGTACTACGGCTCATCGTCACTGTCCTGGGTTGATTGGTAGGGCAGGAATCCATCTTGCCTGCAGCAATGACAAACCACTGGCGTTTCTTAGTCACCATGGGAGCGGGTGCGGGCATGGGGTTGGAGGGTCGCCCGATACTCACAAGGCCATTGGACGTATGGCATTTCTTGCTCCAGCTGAGAGCTTACGGAGAGGAGTGGTGGGCTCGCCGGCAAAAAGCCCCAAAAAACAAAACAGCAAGCGAGGAGGTAGCGTGCCAAAACACCAGGGCATGCGAGACCAGGGCGGTCGTTAAGGGAGGAGATTTTTTTTTGTTAAGGACCGCCCTTAAGGACCGCCGCCTTTTTGCACTGGCCCAACGTGGGCCATGTCTATCCCCCCTTTTTGGGGATCCCCGAGAAAGCAGGGGGTACGTAGCAATTCCGCCCTCTTTTGGGCCCCCGAGAGCGCAAGGGTGAGGCAGCCACTTCTGATTTTGTCCCCGTGTGTGGCGTTCGGGATCCAATCCACGCTTTGTTGTGTGGCCCCTCGAGTTGGGGTTAGGGACTCACAATCCACGCTTTTGTTGCGTGGCCCCTCGAGTTGGGGTTAGGGACTCACAATCCACGCTTTTTTGCGTGGCCCCTCGAGTTGGGGTTAGGGACTCACAATCCACGCTCCGTTGCATGGCCCCTCGAGTTGGGGTTAGGGACTCACAATCCACGCTTTGTTGCGTGGCCCCTCGAGTTGGGGTTAGGGACTCACAATCCACGCTTTGTTGCGTGGCCCCTCGAGTTGGGGTTAGGGACTCACAATCCACGCTTTGTTGCGTGGCCCCTCACTTTTTAGGCAACTGGTTGTATGGGGCGGCCCCCCTTATGAAATTTGAAGCAGCAAGTGGTGCCCAAACCCAAACCTGTGTGTACCGAAACCTAAACCAAAATGAATGCACTCCCCGCAGAGCGATGGGAGTAGGTACCTAGGAGAGCACTCGCCGCAGAGCGACAGGAGTAGGCACCATTTGTGGCCTTTTTTTTTTTGCTCCGTACCAACGATCGCACTTGCTGTGTCTCTTTTCTACCTTCTACTTGGTCCCATGGCCCATTGTGGTGTACGTTGCGTAGTATATCTCCCGACATGCATGTGCTTATCGTGACCTACTACGCCCCCACGCCGGAGGCCGATGATGCCGGACCCCTCCTCAGTGGTCGTGTTAGTCACGTGTGAGCTGTGCCACCGGCGATGGAACATTCGGGTGGTTGAACGCCGCATCACTGCATTTGATTGAAAACAACATTGCTCCTGTTCATGTTGAATTGTGCAGGGTGTGAGGTAGGGTTCGGATGCTATCATTGAACACATGTGGGGCTAGGATCGTATGGTTGTGTGCTTGCACAAATTTTGGGCTAGGGACTCATGGTTGAACAGTTGGGAACACCTGGGTGAAGACATGTAATGTCCGCGGGCTCTTTTGAAAAAACAATGTTCTGGACCACCCTGTGCGAGACCGGCGGAGCAACCCAGAAAGCGATGTCCAGCAAAAGGAGGGGCCAAGCGGGCAGCGTAGCACTATGCCACAGACTTTTATGCCAAGGTGGTGCTGGTGGATGGGGGCAAACGGGGAGTTTGTAGTATTGAGTGCAGATGAAAATGCGCGAGCCGAGTGCGCCAGACCGGGCGCCAATACGGCTGAACTTCGCGCCCCTGCATGCCGGAGACAAAGCCTGGAGGCCGGAAACCCGACCCCACCTGCAAAAGTCGTGGATCTATGACATGCACGGACACCCTCTTTGCGTGGCCTGCACCATACCACACAGAGGAGTGCGGCACTGCTGTGCCACGGGACATCAGGGGCACCCACAAGCGCCGGGTCACACCAGGTCGCAGGGGGAGTCCCAGGGGCGAGGACTTAGGCTAACCCCCCAACTCCAACCCACGGGCCCTTCCCTGACCCAAAAGCGTCCAGGACAATAAAAGCCACAAGCCTTCAATTATAGTACAGTCCACGCACACACGGGCGCGCTTGCACACTCCAACACACATGCACGCACACACTCATAGTTTCGCTGATGACATGTGTAGAAACTTAGGATGTTGGACCTCGCAGTTTGAGCATGTTCCGGAATTCGTGGGCGGTGCACCCACCCACCCACCGACATCCACACACATCTACCCATATCCATGGACTGCCACAGGCAATCAAGGACTGCCGGCGACCAAGAAATGCACGGGGCGAGGAATAAGTGTTACGAAGCTCATCCCACATGGCAGGGCAATCGGCAATTGGCACAAACACATGCCTGTGCACATCAATCTCAGTTTGTGCGCATCAATCTCAGTTCTGTTTTTTTTTTTCAGGTTCAACCGCGTCTAGATCACAGAACAAAGACATCTCTTCATCAGTTTGTGGGTTGCGTTGCCTCATTCCTGCCGATTGAATGGGCATGTCCCATGTTTCCATTCATTCAACCTCCTCTCTCCCAATCAGGTTTTACTCTCTTTTGCAACTTGCACAGGTCGTTGACAGGACTGAGCACCTACAGATACCATTGCCCTGCTGTGGCGGTTCAGGCCCTTTTGTTCGCACGGTCCTGTCTCAGGACCGCTCTTGAGTGCTGTTCAGTCGCCAGCGGTTGCTTTCCTGCGCCGTCGGCACTGCTCCGACCACAGTCAGTTGCCATGCAGGCGGCGTTTACGACCCTTCAAAAATCTGGTTGGATGGTAGATTTTTTTTTTGTGTCTCCAGGGACCGCCTTTCTAACACGTTGTTGTTGTTGTTTCGGAATGTGGTTTTTGCACGGTCCATTTTTGAGGTGGAAAAGCTTGTCAGTGCAAAAAATAGTACTTGTACCCAGGAGTCTTGATGCTGAAGCTAGTGCCCTTTTTGCAACCATGGACATTTTCTGTGTCACACTTGGACTGGCTGTCACAGATCTTTGCCTGATGACTGATGAATGCATGCCAGTTGGGTTCGTTGGCCACTCTGAGCAAGGCTGTCAGCATGTGTACCTTTGGCATACGAGCATTGTAAATCATCAGAACTGTTATTCTGACTGCCTTCAATTGAGAAAAAGGGTTGTAAATATGATGTCTTGTTAGCCGTGCATCTTATGTCGCCTTTTGCGGCTCGCTAGCTTGCATTGTGTGAATTCTTTCATGCTCCTGCCATATGCTGAAGTGTGGGATCCCTCCATTATGGTTGGTTCTGGAAATTGGGAAGCGTCTGTTTCAGTGGGTGGGTGCTTTCCATGGAGTGGGTTGAATGCATAGACCATGCTAACCACATCAGTCACTGTGCGTCGTCGAGAAGGCATTGCCCAGCATTTAACAGCGCTTGCTGCCCTTGCGACATGCACCATTTCTGCTGCATTTGCTGTTGCTTGAATTGAAGCGACGGTACTATTGCGGGGCGGGAATGGCACGCACGGTTGGAACCCGATCATTGGATGCGCACAATTGTTTTCTCGTTTTTTTTGGCAATGTTCTCCCCTTGCTGATGGGTGGGGGTGAGCTGACCCAGACAGCCCAAGAAACATTCAATAGCCACGTTGTGTGGTGAACTCAAGGCAACATTCGGTGCTGGTCTGGTCCGTGCTGCGGTGCAGCAAGGCAAAACAAGGCACAGAGAGAGTTGTAGCGATGACCATATGCCTGTGACACGGGGGTATATGCGAGCTCTATATCCGTTGCTTCCTGGCCCTTGCGAGAGCAACACCCTTGTGAGAGCAACAGCAGATGTTTTTTCCCCAATTTTGGGAACCGTGTCCCACCTTGCCCTTTATGACCCCCCCTTTTTCAGAGCAATGGTAGGTGTTGCTTCCGTCGAATTTTGGGACTTTAGTGTTGCTCTCGCAAGGGGGGGGGGGTGAGGCTGGTTTGTGTATTTGGTATGTAGCTTGGTCTGTATATTAGTATGTAGGTTGGTAAGGTTATACGTGGTTTGCGATGTAACTAGTCATGAGGTCGGGCCATTGTTTGGTTTGTAGGTGAGACGTGTACCAGTGTGTGTGTAGGTTGGTGTATAGGTTGTTAAGTAGGTGAACATGCATGGATGTATGTATTCTGGTAGGTCAGTTCGTGTGTACAGTGGTATGTAGGTTGGTGTGTACATCAGTGTGGGGCTGGGCTGCTATGAGAGCCTGAATCATTGCACACTGTGCCCTCAGAAGGGGTTCTAATTTTGGTTTTGGATCACGGAGTAGCCCCGGGGCCGATGTATCTGTGATAAATGTCTGATTTGGTTGGTCCGCACCCCCCCTTTTCCAATGTGAATAGAGCCCCCCATGCCAATAGAGCCCCCCATGCCAATAGAGCCCCCCATGCCAATAGAGCCCCCGTGCCAATGGTCCCCCCCCCCCCTCCTTGGGAACGGAGAATCACCCCCCCTCCTAAGGGTTGTTCTTGGCGGTAGGAAGACTCTGTAAACACACAAATCCTCTCCCGGAAGAAGAATCATGGGGGCCCCATGGCCCAGGCCATTGGTATGGGGTGATAGTTGTAGGCCCACCCGTGCCCCCGGAAATCCCACCTATCAGGCTCGGAGAGAACGTCTAGGGCTCCTATACCCCAGGAGTGCCGCCATTCAGACATGGGGTGCGGCGGGGGGGGGGGGGGGGGGCGAGTGAGGGGCAGCTGCAGGCACACGGCTGACGTGGCTTGTCCACGTCGTCTTGCGCGCTTTGCACATTCTGCGACAGATTCGTCATGCAGCCCTACGGAGGCCCCCATGAACGAGGGAACGGCACCGGCTCCGGCTACGGCGCCGGTGATGCCTACGCTGGTGCCTACAGCGGAAACGGCAATAGATCGCCCACCAACTACGGCATTGGGGGCAGAGAGCCCCACAAACATGACGAAAAAACGTCCATCAGTGACCCATACACCGACATGTCTTGCTACGAGTGGATGGACCAGTCATTTCGAGGGGCACGGGACTATCGCAGTCCCAACCCCCTTCCACCGCCGCCGGAGCCGGAGCCGGAGCCAGAGCCGGAGCCGGAAATCGATGATGCTGGAGGTTATTGGGACAACGAGGCAGCAGACCTGAGGAAAGACCAACAATTTCTGGACGACATCCGGCACGCCAGCGACCGGGACGCCATTGGTCTTCTTGCGGGGGAGGTGCTTGCAGCGCGTGAGGACGATCGCCTGGAGAACTATGCTGAGGTGCCTGCTCCATAGTCCCAGTCTGGCCCGGGCCTTCGATTTGATGGCCTGCCCCAGTTGCCCCCGAGCCCCAAACAATGGCGATCCCTGTGGGGTGTAGCTTCGGCACGCAGAGACAGGAGGCCCTCTTAATTGGGACCTCTTGGCTGGTCACTAGGCTTGATCTTTGTGATGATTTGGCTTCGAATAGGTGCAAACGGGCAACGAACCACAAAATATACCGCAAATCACAGATCGACAACAAGGGGGGCAGCCGGTTCGAATCCAGACACCCCCCTCTCCAGACCCCCAAAAGTTCTTGAACCCGCCTTTCTGCAATCTGAGATTGTGGGGAAATTTGCTGGCGCTGCAGGCGCCGAAGATTTTTTTTTTTGGGTCTTTCGGAGGGGGCTAAAAAGCTGTTTTACCTAACGTTCTTTTCCGCAAAATGTTCAGATTTTCGTGGGGAATTCAAACATGGGTGAAAAATGTGAAAAAAAATGACCTCGACCCAACCTCTGAGTTGGACCTTGGCTGCTGGGAGCCCTGAGCTGATGGATGGAAAAAATTGTGAAAATTTTTCTCCGTTTTGTCTATGTTCAAAATGATCAGCGCGTCATGGGGATCATTTTGAGGATGTATGTTGGGGTACCCCCTTCCCCCCTCCCCCCTGGGCGCCCTCTCAGAACCCCCCACCAACCCCCCGCCCTTGGACCCCCAAAAGTTCTTGAACACGGTTGGGTGTCAATATTCGAACAGGCCGCCCCCCTTGGTCGACAATCGCCAATATGGGACCAGAAAAAAGAGTGGGACAATCGTAGCACTGGACTGCTCTGATTCCTGATTCCGAGAACTCTCTCATGAACCGTCTGGTAAGAGGGCTTTGCCAGCTTGCCAAGGTCTGGGCCAATAAACATGTTACACCAGGGACAAAGGTTCTGCACTGCCTGCAGGGGCGGCGCCTTTGCTACAAGTAAAAAACTGCCCGACAACGGTAGCAAAAAAATCGGGTCTTTTGGCTAATGTGGCCTTTGAGTGGTTTTTATTTTTCATGTTCCTGGGTATAAAACAGGTATGTCTAAACTTTCAGCATGCTTTCATGCGATCTCAAGCACTGACCTATGGGCATTTTTGATTGAGGGTCTAGAAGTCACGCACGTGTGTGCGCTTCATGTCAGGCTGAAGGCTGCAACAACACACATGGTATCCAAAGCACGGGGGCTGCTCCTGGTCCTGACCCGACCCCATGGGGGGGAGGGGGGGGGGGGGGGCAACAGACCCCCAAATGGTTGTACGGAACAATGGATTTTGTGGGCGCCGGAGATTTTGTTTTACGCATATGGCAGGGGGAAATTTTTTTGTTTGACCCTATGTGTCTATACTCAAAATACTCAGAATTTTGTAGAGAATTCAAAAATGGATGAAAAACACAGAAAAAGATTTTGACCCGACCCGACCTCCGGGTTGCACCTTTGGCTGATGGGAGCTTGAGTTGATGGGCAAATTTTTTTTGATAATTTTTTTACCCCACTTGTGTATATTCAAAATGATCAGCGTGTCATGGGGATCATTTTGAGGTGTGTATGTTGCGGTACCCACCGACCCCCCCACCCCCCCGGGGAGCCCGGCAGCTGACTGTCCGACTTGCCGACCCCCAAGGTTTGGGTCAACCAGGGGGGCGTCCTCCCCCCCCCTACGACCTCCATAACCGATGTTTTGCCAAAAACATACGTTTTGTTCAAAGTGCTTACTGTTTTTCTTGGCTGTACATGGACTGTCCGGAGATGTTTGACAGTACGAGACAGAATGCGAATTGACTGACGTGCAGGGCAGGTGAGGGAAGCAATCACAAAACCGTTGCACACCCCTCGGGGTCACACATTGGCTGGCGGCAGCCCCCGTGATCCAAAGGAATCACCATTGGGAGACATACAGGCCGCGGCTTAGTGGCGTGACCCATACTGGGGGGGGGGGGGCGTGGGCGGGTCAAAGGCCAAGAAAAAGTTTGTGTACCTAAAATTGACCTTCAATTTCGGGCCCCTTTGATAAATTTCATTTTTTTCCTGAGGAAAATATTGTCATGCGGGTGGATTAGGCGGAGGTGCCCAGGCCGCCATTCCACCCCCCTGCCCCCAGGGCTGGGGGGCGGGAGCACTCCAAGCACCCCCCTCCCCTGGAGTCTCCCTCGCGCTGATGGAAGACGGGGGGGCGGGGGGGGGGACCCAATCAGTGAGGAGTCCCCTCAGTTGACAGGCTCTCATGTGTCTACAGCTACCACAGCCACATGTACAAGGGGGGCACCCAATGTGGCCTGGCATGGAGATGGCCTAGCAAAAGGGTTCAGCCCCCCCCCCCCCTCCCCTTGTAATGGTATTGAATGTTGTCTTGAGTTCACTGCCATAGCCGTTATTGAATGTTTCTGAAGAGCAATGATTGTATACCTTGTCCCGAGGGTATACGGAAGCTAAGTATCCGGCGCTTCATTCCCCCCCGGTAACGGTAATCCATGGCCTAGAGACATATCTCTCGGGGACGGTACTGAACCTGCCAACTTTGTGGGTTTTTGGGGGTCGGTGCCATTGTTGCCTCATTTGTGCCCACCGAGTGTCCCGGAGGTAGGGGTATGTGGGGTATATTCGGAAAGCCCTTGAAAAGGGCTATTTGGAACACCCTGGGTCTGCATGTTGTACTGACGACATCTTTGAGAGTTTTGTCCGTTTTGGACGGTGCCTGTGTTGCTTGCTGCCTCTTTTTGTCAACAGGCAGCTACCATGTCTTCATACAAATTCACGCCACGGGCTGTTGCTTCCCCGGATGCACCACAAAAGCCTTTGACGCGCAAAAGGGCTCGCTCTGAGGGTGTAAAGTGGGTGCAGGTTGCTCGGCATGAGCCTGGTAGCCAGGCAAAAAAGCCCCGTACCTCCCGCTCACACCCTGGCGCAAGGTGGGGTTGATCAAACAACGAAACGTGGACCTCACCACCGATGGCCTGTGGGCCATGCCCCTTAACGAGGGTTGGGTGCCAGTGAAAGCACGGAGGTTGCAAGATTGGCAAAAATTGAAGAAATATGTCCCTGTCCACAGGGGGATGTCTGCCCTAATGGGGTCCCCGCCCTGCCTGAAAAAAGCAATGCTGACAGTGACAGTGATTCTGAATAAAAATGGATAAACGGTGCAGTGCTGTGTTTGTGTGCACTGTCCCATGTGTTGTGCTGCGCTGAAAAATCACAACCCCTCCCCCCCAAACCCATACATTTCTGAAATGGCGTTTTCTCGCAGATTTCAAAAAGTATACACATACCCCCCACCCGGTGACGACATGTTTGCACGCGCAAGCAAAAGTTGCAGAAACTACCGAAAAGTGCCAAAACCCACAAAGTTGGCAGGTTCTGAATGTCCCCGAGAGATATGCGAATCGGAGGTTTGCAAGGGATTTTCCCATGCACTTGTGGAAGATAGTTTCCGCATCGCAATTCATAAACCTACATAAATGTCAGCACCCGCGGGCGGTCTAGGTGCTTAGCGCCTTCTGCCCCGTATGTGACCAAACCCCATCCCACCACTCTAGCCTCACATGCATCCTCATTCATGTCAGCGAACATTTTCACTTTCACTCATGGACAAAGACAACACACTAGTCATAGGACGAGCCTACAGAGAGGCAGAAGAGCCTGTTCTTCTAAACCGAAGGTGGGTACCTCGCTCACCAGCCGGACCACAGGGGACGGCGAAAAAAGGTTTGTGGGGGGGGTGGGGGGGTTGTCCGAGCCCCTTGAATGAGGGGTTGAGTTAGGAAAGGGTGTCTCGTGACAGGCCAGTCCAAAGAACCCAATCTAAAAACTCTAATGGTGACTCACCACGTGCGCTGCAAAGTGGCCCAGAACATTTTTTTTAAAAAAAAATTTCCCCCATGATACATACCTCAACATGATCAGCACATTGTGGGGGATCATTTTGAGCCATATGTGTTGGGGTACCTCAAGAGCCCCCCCCCCCCCAACCTCCCCCGGTAACCCATTGGGGATCTCCGTCACGTGAGCCCGGAAGGGGGGGATCTTGAAAAGGGGCTGCAACGCCCCCCCCCCCCCCCCTTGCAACCCTTTTTTCTTCCAAAGTGTCAGGCAAATTGGGAACCTTCTTCCCTTCTAGGGATGATACTCTCAACTCTGCATTCCCGCCCTCCAGCCTCACGTGCAAAGAAGCGCCGGGTCAGCACAAGGCGACATGACCATGTGTCAGAAGAATTGCGTTGCGTATCCCATGTGTCTTCCAAACAGAAGCATGCACAAACTCCCGGTCTAATTCCTCGGTGGCTATTGCCCTGCCTGCACTGGGATCAAGTATTTTGATTGTAGAGAAGCTGGACTGCATGACTGAGAGTCCCCGCTCCTCCCCCTCCTCATAGAGCCACGGGGTGCTCCGCCGTGGCAGAGGTGAACAAGTGTTGGCAGGACAGGGAGCTGTCCCTTGATGGTGACTTGACGGGGAAGTCAAGACCGCACCGCCGTTTTGCCCTCTGCTCTGAAGATTATTGCCGTCTAAATCCTTAATGTGTTGCCAACACAGCGGCTTGGTGGATCTTCGTGACCCCGATAGGCCTTGAGGAAGGAAGGTCTGGTTGAGATCTCCACGATTGGCGAGAGGTCGATTGACGCTGCCAGCTGCCAAGAGAGCGGCCAATTTGCTGGGCTTCGTCCCAAACCCCCCCAGATGCTACGCATGACGTAGATTCCCCAGCACAGGGATTTTTGGCAGTGCATGCCCAGAGGCGTAGCTCCCAGGTAGGCCTCGGCGGAGGAACCCAAGGCGGCTCATCACTGGTATAGCCAGGGGATGGCTATAGTGAGCAACCGAGCAAGTGCTGGCAGGACAGGGAGCTGTCCCTTGACGGTGACTTGAAGGGGAAGTGAAGACCGCACCGCCGTTTGCGCTTGTGTAGAGCCGCAGGGCGCTCCGCTATGGCAGAGGTGGGCCAGTGCTGGTGGGACAGGGAGCTGTCCCTTGACGGTGACTTGACGGGGAAGTTAAGACCGCACCGCCGTTTTGCCCTTTGCACTGAAGATTACTGCCGTCTGGATCCTTAATGTGCTGGTGCCACGACGTGCCACCATGCAGAAACAGAAACGGTGGGCCAACACAGTGGCTTGGTGTATCTTTGTGACCCAGGTAGCCCCTGGCGAAGGAAGGTCTGGTTGAGATCTTCGTGATTGGCCAGAGGTCGATGGACGCCGCCAGCTGCCAGGAGAGCAGCCAATTTGCTGGGCTCCGTCCCAAATCCCCCTCCTACTTCTGATTTCCAGACCACTCACCTTTGTCCCAGTCCCCCTAGTGGACAGACCTGTGGATATTGCGAGTTCACATCCACACCTTTCCGGTTGTGCAGGATCTTGAGAGCAGCTACTTCGGTATCATTTTTTGGTGCACGTTCCTCTACAAATTCCGGTCGAAGAAACCAAAATCAGGATACATCGTCCCGCTGCTGTACCTTTTCGCAGTATTTGCCTGTCAGCTGATCCTTGTGATCTTCTTCTTGTGGGCTGTTATTTCCGCTCTGGATGATGAAGCCTCGCAGGATCCCACAAATTTATACGTCTGCCCTGGACTCGATTACCCGCCAGAGCAGGCGGAGGAGGACGGAGTATGTTTTGCTTTGGCAGGCAATGGAGCTGGAGTCAGGAAGGATTACGGGGGGGGGGGAATTTAGTACGGGAAGAAACCTGTCTGGAAAAATTTAGTACGCCCAATTCTGGCGCACTTTTTCCCATCACTTTTAACGATTGTGGCGCAATTTTTCCCATACTTTTTTTGGACATCAAGTTCAAAATTTGTACCCTGTGCTGGGGAGTTACGACCAGGGTCAGCTGCTGGGCGCAATCAGTAATTTGGATGCCACTTGCAGTGCGGGGCACTATGTGGACCTGAGCAACCTAGACCCTCATCACACCTTTTCCTCAAGTAGTGTCCCCCTCAGTAAGGAGAGCCGACCTCAGGCCTTGCCCTTCACCATGGAAAAGTGTGGCGCAAATTTCCCCATCACTTTTAACGATTGTGGCGGAATTTTTCCCCAGCGGAATTTTTCTGGGCAAAAATTTTCCCGTACTAAATCCCCCCCCCCCCTGTAGTTGGTTTTCCAGCATCATCCATGATGTCAGGTGCGCGTCAGTGCGTGGGCACAGTAATAGCTCCAGGGGGCGTGGCACACGCACCTTGTGCTAAGCGAGCGGCTGTTGCCCACGTCTCTGCTGGTGACTCTATCCTGCTCCCATAATTAATGCACGTATCCCGTACAGACACGGTTCCTCCCTGCCCCTACTGTATACACTTGCCAAGCTGTGCGCCCCGCAACACCTGATTCTACCTATCTGTGAGGGTCCAGGGCAGTGCCTTGATGACCTTGGAATATTTGTCTGCTGTGCCGATGGCACGGTTCTCACCGTATCTCACTCTACCGCATGCAGGGGCCCATGTAGTTTTAAAACAAATTTGTGGCATCCATGTCATAGATGGGCTGTCTTCACATTGGCTAAGGCGAGGTATCTTTGTTAACTGAGCGGGTTGTGTGCAAGGACCCAATTCTGAATCCCATGCCCTTGAATACCATCCTGGTGCCTGACCAGATGGGCGAGCTTTTTGGTGTTGCTGTTGGACACCTCTTTAAGCCAGAACCCCAATGCACTGCCCGTTCTGTCCAGGAACCAGTTTCGTTCCAGGCGTCGCTGGTTGACAGCTGGTTCTTCGGTGGCGTGATCACATATTTACTCGTTCTTGTGCTGCGAGACTGGTATGAGATATATTTGACCCACATTGAGCTGGCGCACCCCCGGTCCCGTGCAGGGAAGACCATGAAGCGGAATAAGTGGGCCTCATTTTTGGACCAGATTACACACATCATCATGCTGGTGGCCATCCTTGTCGCCACTGGTGTCGCTATGTTCTACATGGCAGGCGTGGGTGCGATGGTCGTCAATGCATTTGCCATTCTGTTTATTGAGGAGCTTGATGATTATGCCAGATCGTGGGTGCTTCAACAATTCAGGAAGCTCCCATCGGATGTAGCAGGTGTGGTGCATATCTGCTGCTAACTGCAACTGTGCCTGATGTGGCTGCAGTCCCATAACAACATGGGGTTAGTGGTTACTAGTAGTTGCTTAGATTCAGGGGCCGCCTCTGGGAGTAGTGGGGTTTCTGACGCAGGAGTGGGTCCCCCTTGCTGTGGGCCACTGCCACGTTTTCAGCTCGTTTCCCATACCTCATACAACCTGATGGTAGGCATTCTCTGGGCTCCAGAGTGCTCTTTCAGTGTGAGCACCGCTCCAATCACGGCTTTAATTCCTGGTGCACGCACACTTCAATTATGTTTCCCATAGACCAGGGAAGTCGGGTTTTCATTCCCTCGACGCACTGATCCAAAAAATCGCATTTTCATTTTTTGCCGAATTTTGGGTCCGGGCACCTCCGGGGCCAGGGGTCAGTCTCGGTAGGATTTTGGGGGGCGGTCAATGAGCCCTTTTTGGGGGAGGGGGGGGGGCTAGCCAGAGGGCTGTATCCCCCCCCCCCCCGGAGAAGAAAGCCCGCCCATCCCAGCGCACATGCACAAATGAGATCTGTGAATTCTCCCCCGGAAGGGGCATGGGCCATTTCTCCCAAAGGGACCCCACCTGGCCCAAACCGAGGCACCACTCACTCCATGGGGTGCGCCCTACCTGAACCAAATGGTCAAATGACCGCCTATCATCCACAGGCCCCCTGCATGTGCCTGTACACCCAGTGATCACAGGGATCTGCATCCACCCAAGTGATTCTAGTAGAGCTGCCATACAATGCACAGGTTTCTACACCTAATCTGAGGGAGTTGAATTGTTATCCATCCTCCATGTTCTGCAGTTGGCTCACCTGCAAGAGGCCACATCCACCATGCCCACAAATTCCATCCATTCCCATTGCTCCATCATTTCCTCTTTCTCTTTTTCTGGCACTCAGATCATAGCTCATGTGAATCCCAGTTCAGGCCACCCAATGACCCCCCGGAGGGCCCTTCAGGCCCATGACCTTGGGAACACAAATGCTCCGGCGCGCCGGTGCCCTGTGGCGTGCAATTGGAGTAATTAGCATGCATTAGAGGAAATTGTTCTGTTTGTGAACTATACTTTTTAATGGGGGAGTGGTCATCGCAACATTTTTGTCCGTTTTGAGGATTGTGCCTTGCCATTGTGCCCTTTTGACCGAATTGACCACAACCCGTTTGACCAAAATTGGGGGAACTTAATGTGATGCTAATATGTAGTTTGTTGAGAACTAAAGTTCGGACCGAATGAACCACAACTTGTTGTTGTTTCATGGATTTACACAGCACAAGGCAAGGGTAGTGTAATCTTCATGACCAATATGCGATTGTGTGGGTTTAGTTGTCAGTTTTTTCTGATGACTGAGGTGCCCCCCAAGCCCGCCACGCAGGTGGGTCGGCAGGAGAGATGGCCATTGACCAGACTGGTTTGTGTTAGGGCCACGAGTTAGGCCAAGGGAGCTGCACTGTTTGCAGGTACCAAATCCATCTCCTGCATATTCCACCTCAAAGATGAAGCTGGTTGAGGGCAGTTGTGTTAAAGGACGCACCGGAGGCAGACTAGCGATGACCACCTCCACTCAGCAACGACACGGATCCTACATGGCGAATCAGGGTGTCTGTGGCTGTGGAGCATGGTCAAACAGCATACAGGGCCACTGTGAGAGCCCGGAAGGAGGTGGGGACCTGTCTAGAATCCATGAAAACCCGGGACAGAGCCCGGTTAAAACTGGTTCACCTTTGGTTGACGACGGCATGGATGGAGTGTGTGTGTGTGTGTGTGTGTGTGGGTGTCCTGGCAAAGCAGTGCCACACTCCCCTATGGGTGATGGTGCATGCCGGGCACACGGGTGGCCATGGCGCTCACATAGCCACAACTTCTGCAATCGGGGCCTCGCCTCTGCCCGCTGAGCGGTGCCCTAGGCTCACGGCATGAAATTCAACCTGATTGGCGCCGGCCCTTGCTCCCGCTGCTCTTCGATTTCCTCCGAGCTTAACACAAGGAACTGCTAGCCCTGCTTCTCCCTGGGCGGTAGCTAGCTTTGCGCAAAAGTCAGTGGCGTAGTGGTGTGCTAATCGTTTGGCTCCTCCCTTGGCTGGGCACCTTTGCACGGTCAGTTTAGGCGGCAATGTGTTGCTTGACGCCGCAGGGTGGTGCGCTTGTTGTCACCCGGCCCACCTCTCCTCCCCATACGCCCTAAGACGCATGATGTGATGCCACACCACCTGCGGCCTGGTGAAGGTGGGGCGCTCGTCCAGCTCCATCATGGGCCTTGCTCCCATGATGATGATGTGTGTGCGCTTGTGCTGTAGAGTGGTAGTGTGTTGAGCAAGCACTTTTGCATGCGTGCAAACCCACTTGGGCTTCATAAACGCACAAAAAGGAGCCATTTTTACAAAAGCGTGGCACTGTAGTCGCTTGGGCTCATCCAAATATCTGTGTGTGTGTGTGTGTGTGTGTGTGAGTGAGTGTGTGTGTGTGTGTGTGTGTGTGCGTGTCTGTGTGTGTGTGGGCCCGCGCCATGTACCAAATGCTAGGTTGATCCATAACGGCGCACTGTGCAGTGTTTTTAGTATGCTAAGGCGCCGTCATGTTGTGTCCTTCATGCAAATCTCTTGGCCAAGCATTCATCTCGGCCAAGTGCACTTCTGGCAACTATGTCAGATCTATTCATCGTTGCACTCACTTTAGTGTTTCAATCTCTCGTTGCTTGCAAGACATTTCACTGCTATTTGCGTCCACACCTCACTGCCTCCCTTGCTTTCTTCAAGGCATCATCTGCATTTGCATTCCACATTCCAAACTTGTCCCTCTATCCATCTTTTGAGGTGTCTTCGTGCTCCTTTATAAAGAAGATGAAGGGTGCGTTTTTATTGCATAGAAAACTCTAACACCGCTGCCAACAACCATCAGCCAATCATCAGTTGAACATCAACCATTTTTGGTTGCCTTTCCCCCATCAGTGCTTGGGTGTCAACCAGCAACAGTTGCCACGGCAATCGCTGTTTTGCCTTGTTGTAGAGGGACCAAGAACAAATCATACACGATTGGGAAGTGTTGGAAAGAGTAGACAAGTGCAATGCACCGCAAAACTTTCCAAAATCCTAATGGGCTGTGAACTTTATGTAAAATTGAATATAAAACACATAGGCGCATGAAGACCCGCTCCTGACTAGTGATACACAATGACATATGACGACAAATATGGGATACGCACATGTCTCTAGCCTTGGCCATTCCTTAATTAATTGCTTTGATTTCTTTTTCATTCAAATTCCGGGACTGCAGTTAACGACCAACAAATGACAGCCCGCACACAATGCTGGCACTTAGTCCTTGGTAGCCCGCATGCTGTCCCTACTGCATAGTTTTGCACACCATGAGAACAAGGTGGCAAGAGGGCCGTACTGATTTGAGGCCTTGCAAGAGCCTCATGCTTTTCACAAAATTCGTTTTTGGGACCATGGACACATGCTATGCTTTAGGCTCCATGGCACACACTCAGTTGCTGGGTGACAGAACCCGGTGATCATGATCTCATAGGTATTCACTCCATCATCTGCATATTTTCTTGGAAACGGGAGGGTGCTTTGAGGGCGCAATCTTTGGCCATACTCCGGCACATCCTCTTTGGCCACACTTCAGCAAGTCCTCTTCTCTCACGGAATATATATTCACCTAACACCGCTTCTCCCCTTCACTGGTAAGTGTTAGTAGTTTCCTCAGACATAGAAAACCCGCATATCAGTGTGGTAAGATGTCCGATGGGGCATGTGGCGTTGCTGGTGCCCAAATTCCGGCCCAATGAGTCACCAGTGCCTATGAGTGGCATGAGGGACCGTCCATGCCCGGTGGATGACTCTCCGACGGTGCCTACGGCGATTCATCCGGACCGGGGGGGGGGGGGAATCCGGTAGAGGGAGGTTCAGCAACCCTCCCAATAAATTTGGTCTCTCCCCCCACATCTATGTCCCATACTGAGGAGCCCCCACCACTATTTCAGTGGACCCCCCAAAGGTCACTCCGCAGTCATGTGTTGCTACCAAAAAATGTGGACCGCAAAACTGCTAAAGCTGGAATGGCATCTAGGGGGTACCCAAGGGTACCCCGTCGGTCAACGGAACAATGCCCTAAACTACTTCTTGACGGTTTGTATGCAACCGTGTATGCTCTTACAACACACCATGCCAAGACACTTGAACAAGAAATGCACGCTGCATTTGACACAAACCACTCACAAGCTGCCTCATCCACCATCCTCCGCATCACCAATTCCATGCTATCCCCACACAACTAAATGCCCCCCTCCGTGCCAATTGGATGTGTGCAAGTCTTCCGAATTCCATGACAACATTGTCTCCTCCGGCATTTCATCACAATACAAACAAGGCAATCAACTTCCGTATCTTTTGCATCCGTTGTCTGGCAAATCGGGCTGCCATCAACCATTTCCTTGAACGGGGCTTGCCATAAAGGCTGAGTAGGTGTGCCAGTTGATGCTTCCGGGTGTACTCATTGGCTTGAGGTTTTGGAAATTGTTGCCATTGCTTGTCCCAAGCGAGGGGGTGAGGGGGGTTGCCATAAAGACTTGGCCATTGGTGAGGCGGGGGGCTCTAACAATCCACCCATCCCTCACCCCAAGATGTGAGTGTTGACTCGTTGTTACACTGGGTCATGTTAGGAAGTCAACGATGCCCATTGGAAATCGACCCTTTGCCAATTACTCACTATCAATGCCGCGATTTCTGAGGTGCTGGAAGTATCCATGTTGTCATCAAAGGAAATATGGGGGACCTCTGCCATTGTTGCCCTTTCGTTGGCTCTGAGCCATCCTTTTTATTTTTTGCTCTTCACCCTTGTTTATGTATGCCTTCTAGCACCAACTTAAAAGCCAACTCCCAGCCCTCATAAGGTTAGGTGTGGACCCGCCACTATGCTCCAGCCGCACATGCCTTCACAACGCTTTGACTGCAAACGTAGTTCAAACCATGTTGGTGTCGAGTTCACTTCAAATTCGTTGCCAAACAGCGGATCCCTGGGCCTTGGTACAAGGGTTGTCGTTGGGGTGAGGAAGAATGTTTGGCATGACAACCTACATCGACAACTTTTACAAGCCAAAAACACAAGAGAAAAATTCAAAAGAAATTCACAATTTGGGTTTTGACAAGAGAGGTGTGTGTGTGTGTCACAATGCTTTTGTTTTTAGAGATGTGGTACAACTATAAGGCCTTGCAAACGGTCATGATAGTCATAATTGAGAGGAACTAGTACATCAAGTGCACATATTCTGTTGGGAGGTCTGATTAAGGTCATGTAAAGCGGCTGACATCACATGATTATCTTCCATAGAAAATTATACCACTCCTTTTGATTTTCATGTTTTGCATTTTTCGGGGCAGTTGTGAAAAGATTCAGGTTGGTCTTTTGGCAGGCCCTAAATGGAACGCTTGGTGGGCTGGAAAAGCGCTCCAATGTTGTCAATGTTCTTGCAACAGTGATATGAGGGACAAAGCTTATTCTAGTGGTGCTCCCAGGAAAGACAAAACGGCGGAGTTTACCAAGGCACACAAGCACCAAGATGTTGGGCGGCGAAACGAAAGCATGGTGGTGCTTCTGCAGCCCAGAGTGAAGCCCACGCGGGCTATAGAATCGAATGACAACACTACTTAGGTAAACCTGGACAGTCTGCAACCAAACTCGTTGCAACACACCATTTGCATCCGGGCATCCTCCGGGCCGCCCTGGCTTTAAACTCTTAGTACTGACATAGTTGCCGGCAACGAAATTTATATAGTAGATCACGATCACGGCAGCATACTAAACCTAACTAGCGGGACAAAACAGTTTCATCCGCACATTGACGGACTCTCGGGTGGGCGGGTGGGCAGCAATAATTTTTCAAAAGCCTGTAGAAGAGAGCAGTGGGGGGGTCGAGGTGGTAAACCCAATTTGGGGGACAAACCGGTGTTTACCCGGGCACACAAGCACCAAGACGTTGGGCAGACAGACCGCTCCGGTTTACCTTTACCTGCCCCAACTCCTTGCCGTCGGGCCCGGACAAACAAGGAGGGAGGGAGGGGGGGAGGGGGGGAAGGGGGGGGGGCTGGAGGTAGCATCAATACAGCTCTGCCCACGTGCACCCCCGGAGTATGGTCAGGGTGCCCCGCCTGGAGACACGTGGGGCGCAGAAGGCACATCAACGTCTGCCTCGGAGGGAAACGCGGCACTAGGTCACTAAACTGTCGCAAAAACGGTAGGGACCACACCAAATCCTGAGGATCCGGCGGCCACAGCCAACGGCCACAGCACTAGCCCCCACGTCCACATCAGCAGCGTGCTTCATCCGCAGACCAACACCCCACGTGCGTCCCGCCTAAGTTCGCGCGGGTCCGCCGTACACCTTAGGGCGACACCACACAAGCGGCGGAGGCAGGAAAACCGGTGCGAGACAATGGGGCACCGTGTGGCACACACACAAGAAAGGAAACCCATCTGCGGTCAGGCTCCCAAACATATAGCACGGTACCTGGATAGGTACACAACATAGCATATGGAACCGCGCGCCCAACCACGTGGGCTCCAATACCTGTGACGCGCCAGTGTTGCCAAATCCCATGTGCCGCACGGGCTCCGGCTTTGCCCTCACGCCCTGAAAAAGCCCGCCACACGCAAGACCAATGCTGGCGTCCCCTGCACCCAAATGTAGGGGAGGGCTAGCCCCCCCCCCTCCCTGTGGTGCGTTGACAGGGATAGATAAACCACCCCTCCCCCCTCCCCCTCCACAAGGACCCGCCAGCGATGACGGCAGTGGTGGCGCTTGTCCGGGGCTTTGATGTCGGGGTCGCCATTCTCGGCGGGAACTCGTGAATGTGCATATTCAAATGACAAGTTGGAGAAAGATGACAGGTGTTGGCAGGTGGAGAGGCTTGCACTTGAAATATCCTTACAGGAGAGTGTCCCAGACTTTTTCGAGACCTAGGCTGACGACAGCGGTCATGCGGTTGTTTGATGCAATGCAGGAAGTAGGTGGTACGAATCCGGAGTTGGATGACGTCATGCGAGCCCTGGAGGCGATTTCCAGCCAGGGGATATCCGAGTGCAGTACAGAAACCTACTATAAGGATGAAGATTCACAATTGATGGTGGATCCTGGGATGGCGGCTAAGGGTTCCTATGTCAAATATATTATGGGACACATGTGTTCCTTGTGACTTAGCGTCAATGCATAAAGGTTGGGAGCCGTCTTCGAGGAGGTTGGGGATGACGAAAGGAATAGGCACCGTTGAGATGCTCGAGGCTATTAGGTCAGCTCAACGTCTGAAACGCTATGTGTCCATAGTTGCGACGGGGCGCGCAAGATGATACCCAAAACTTAACAAAAATGTTCTAGGATTTTAAATTGCGATGCCCAGCCGCCACTGCTGTTCAGTTGGGCTTATTCTCCTGTGGTCTGTAAGCAATTGGTCAGTGCGGTAGTTCAAATGCTGTGTACCACTTGCGGGTGAAATTTTTTGTGTGTTTGGATGATTTAGTCATCCTGGGTAGTTGCAAGTTGGCTAGGCAGGCAGCTACACGGGCTATATACAAGCTGCGGCGTGTTGGGTTCTTGCTTAGTGTGAAGAGTGTTTTGGACCCTGTGCAATGCATCAACTTTATTGGAAAGGAATTTAATTGCAAATAAGGTACAACCAGGAAAAGGTGGGGGTTAATGGCCATTGTTGTGGCCAGCTCGCTCCGCCTACATATCCCACCAGTCAACCATAAATGTATGGCAAGATTTTTGGGGAAGCTAGAGTGGGCCATGAGGCGGAATGGTTTGGGGCCGTTCCTTGCAGGGGAGTATCGCTAGAAGGAGGGGTCGTCCGTTCCATTTGGTAGCACCTTGCTTCGGTCGGTGCTGACCACAGCTGTGTTCTCTTTCTGTAGTCAGAAGGTCCCCAGACCCCTGTGCAGCCCTAACAAGTTTATTGCCCTCTATACGTATGTGATATTCTGCGATGTAGCGCCAAGACGGTGTGCTGACCATTTCTGTATCAAAAATTTTATGGCTGTTGGTAGGGTGAGAACGTGGAAATGCCCCGGTTGGGTTTCCTACTTGCAGCAGGCAGAACTTTTAGCCGTGTGGAATGCTTGCCGGCTGGTGGCGCACATGGGATAGACCCGTGCATATGTGGGCAGTGATAGTTTTTTGGCTCGTCATCAGTCGGTTAAGATGAGGGCTGTGGCGGCTTTGTAGGGACATAATGGGATTTTGCGGAGGCTGTTTTGGTTTAGGTCGTGGTGTCAGGCTGACCTCTTGATTTTTTGGGTGCCATTTGCTTTGAATTCGGCGGATGCCCTGGCAGAGCTGGTGAATTTGCTATCAGTCACCACATGCTATCTAACGCCCGGTACAGGTTCAACAGGTGGGTTGAATCGGGTGCTGAGCCCCTATTTCTCTCTTCCGTGTGGGATTTTCCATAATGATTGTGGTCCTATTTTTGAGATTTGATTCTTATTCATTCATTTCCGGGGCCATTCTTGAGTTGGTAATGGATTGTCAATTGTTTTGCCTGTGTGCATGCACCTATGGTGAATGATACGAAATGTAGTTTGTTGAGAACTAAAGTTCAGATTGCATGAACCACTGCTTGTTGTTATTTCATGGATGTACACACCACAGGGCAGGGCAGTGTAATCTTTAGTGCCAACATGCAATTGTGTGTGTTTAGTTGTCAGTTTTATCTAATGATCCCATGTGCCCACCCTTGGAAGTCCGCCGAACTAAGTTGACTCTAGGAACTCACGGCTAGTTTGATGGCTGGGCCATTGATGAGTTGGCAATGCTGGATTGTCGCCTATTTTGCCTGCCTGCATGCAGTGCATGTGGTGAATGATATAAATACCCCACAACCAATGCCCTTCCCGTGCTGTGCGCTAGAAGTTTTCCCCTTGGCCGAGACAACAGGGTTGTTTAGCCACTTTGACTCCTATCCTTCCTATCTTCGAATGATTTCCTATCACAGCGACTTCTCACTTCCTCTGGTCACCTCTTGCTCCAACGTCAGTGCATGGACCATGCCCACCCCACCGGCTTCATACGTCCCTATCTGGGAACGGGTACTCCTCCTCCGAATCGTCATCTGGACGTGATTCTCTCGGTCTCCCCTCCCCACCGGCTGGTAACGACGTACGCCTCCGTTTTGGGGACCTCGGAACCCAACAGTGTCCCATCACTTTGCGCCTGGGCCGTGTTATTGCGGACCTCCATTCATAACCATGATGCCCACCAGGCAATCGCTGACCATTCCCTCATCTCCACCGTAATGTGTCCACACAGGACTAGGGGGGCAGAACCGCCATCTATCTTTCAGAACCACCTCCAAGCATGCAGGGCCTTGAGTAATGGTTCGCAACCCTAGGGGGATAGCTAGCCCCTTGCCAGGAGTAAGGACGGTCCGGATATCCCATATGCCCATAGCTCCGCGGCACCCAGCCTCCGCAGCGAGTGCCGACGAAGGGCACTGTGGTTTGTCATCAAGACGAGCTCGATCCACTCGTTTTCCAACGTGTCGGCATCCGCGAAATTCACCCTGCTCTCCAGGTCTAGTTTCCTGCGTACCCGCTCCTGGCGGATGAAGTCCAGCCAACGTTTAGCCAACGTCCCCACCGGCTGCCATTGTACGCCCCTCCGTGACTTCTCTCCATCAATATCCGGTGATCCATCTTTGGCCCTTCGTGTGGCGACCGCCTAGCCCAAGCCTAAGTTTGTTGCCACCAACACACCCATTCCCAGTGCTTCGGCTGCTGCATACGTCCATCCTCTCCGCTCTGGGCCATGTCCCCGAATATACAGCTTGGCACCCACTTGACATTGGAACCTCCTGATCATACTTGTAGTTTCTGCAAAGCCTTCGCGAAGGCCTAGTCACCTTCTCGGACCAAACGGGGGATGTGCCCCCCTTTTTCCACAATCCTCACCGCAAATAGCAGTTTCTTGATTGGACCCTCGTGATTTCTTGCTCGCACATGTTGAAGCATTGTCTCCTCCAGTTTTGCCCTCGGGCCCAAATCCGGTCTCTGCCTTCCCACCTTGAGCATACCTTGCAATGCGTCCGTATCGCCCTTCTTGTTGTTGCTCTCCAAACGTGCCCACACCATGGACATGTGTAAGTCTCCCACATCCTTCTCGGGCGCCCAAATCGTCGACCATGTACTTTCCCGGAACTGGATGTTGCGGATATCCACTGCCAATTATCCACATGCTTTTGTGGGCCCGTCCACTGTCGCTTCTGGCATTCCCACGCCTCAGGACTCTTGTTCATCAACTTCCCCCTCCTCCTCTATCCCGAGGCATCCCTTTCACTTGTAGCCGAACTGCTCTCTCTGGAAGAACCGATGCCTGTGGCCACACTTGACGCAAGCTCTAGACGGGGGCTCATTGGCATCAATCCACTTTCCCGCGTTGCTCTGAAAGAGCCGGCAGCCTCCTATCAGCTTAAACCTCACTTGACTCGGATCCCTCGGTTGGTGGTGTTTGGCTTTTAGCTTACTCTGAGCCCATTTGCCATCATACCGGCTCCCACCGGAGCTGCTACTGCTAGAAGACGTACAATCATCACTGGACGATGAAGCTCAATCATTGTCACTGGACGAATCCGCAGCCTGTTTCCCCCGCTGCTTTGCGTTCCTCTCACGCTTCTCCCGTCGGCACATACGTTGGGCCCTCTTGTTCGCCTTCCTTTTCTCTTTCCGCTTCTTATCCTTGGCCTTCTCGGGCAGCCAACTCTTGCCTGCTCGATCCACATCCCACTAGAATCTCAGGTGTTCCCAATTTTCACACCGGCGACTCAACAGAGTTTTACAAACAGCTTGTACCCATTTTGGAGCTCCAGGTCGTTTCTTCATTGCCCAAATATTTGCGGTACAAAGCTCCAATGGATCAACTAATGGTAGTGGCAACGTCACAACCCCTGATTCTCGGACAAGTGGGGGGACGCAGCACCCGGGAGGGGGGCACACACCCGCAGCGAAGGCACAGCAAAGACATCGAGGGTGCTTATCCTGCGGTGCCTGCGGCACTTGTGGCGCGCCCTACAGCACGCCATTTGGATGATTATCTTGGAACATAGGCAATATAGTGGTACATACACACATGCGTTTTTTATGTAACGTGTACCCCTATACGCCTTGTTTCCCTGTTTTTCTTACTATTTTTACCTGATTGGGCCTCTTCCCCCCACAAATGGTGCACTTGTTGCCCGTCCCCAACATCGAAAAGGCGGTGTATGACCTTTGCGTCGTCCATGCTTTGGGCACTCCTAAGATGGCAAGGGTTAGGTAGCACGGGCGTGGTTGCTAGCCAGGACCCGACCCCAAGGGGGGGTGGGGGGACCCTCCCCTTCTATAGACCCCAAAATGGTTCTACCGAACAATGGGTTTTGTGGGCTTGGGAGGTAATCTGCTGAACTAAGCTAAACGAAACCTATGGTTGCGTGTAAGAGTGCTTTGAGGGTCAGATCGGGCAAGACGAGGCACGATATGAATGTCGTTTGTTGCTCATTGAAGATCCTGCCCTCGAGCTCAGCCCCGGCTCGATGTGGCGGTGCTGTAGTCTGTCCTCTGTAGAGAGCGATGGTGTCAACAGATCAACGTGCACGGAACTTTTTTGTTCTAGTGTATATATTTCCTAGACAGTGTACACTGAAGCAGGGGGGGGGGGGGAAATTGAGGTCCGCAATTTTTCGCAATTTTCCGCAATTTCGCAATTTTTCGCAATTTTCCGCAATTTTCCGCAATTTTCCGCAATTTTCCGCAATTTTTCCGCAATTTTTCACACTTCCCGATTTTCTGACTGCCTCCCCATGCTGGTGCAGAACAATGAGAATTTTTTTTTTTACTATTCCATACACTCTCAAATGTTGCAAAGTCACCAGAATCTGGCATAGCTCAGTTGGTAGTAGCGCTGTACTGTAATTCTGGGGTCCTAGGATCAAACCCAGCTTGGCACAATATAGTTACCTTCGCTTTTTTGGTCTTTTTACCTTCGCCTTTTTGGTCTTTTTCATGCCTGCATGTTTGCATGTTTGCATGTGCATGCCGCCCGCAGGACAGTTTGCTACGGGTCCCCCCATCAGGGGGGACCCTTTCAGTCAGTCACAAGCACATGTACCCCTTAAACCCCTCCCCCCTGCTCTCGACCCCTTCCCCGAAGCAACCAGCCTCTGACAAGGAAACAAACAAAAGTCAGTTAAACACAGGGGGCCACTGATAGCACCACTTTGCAAATTTTCCTTTTTCTTTTTTGGTGAACCATCCTTTCTGAGTTAAACAGGTGCTGTCTGATGGCTGGGTGCCTGGGCAGGCAGGTTTCACCTTCTTGCCCTACTGGGGGGGGAGGAGAGGACGCCCAGGCACCCAAGGGGTCCAAGAGAGCAGGGTGGGCTCTAAAAATAAAAACCTGCAAGTTCCTCTCCTACCCTCCCGCTTGGGCCACCCCCGCCTTGTTTCCCCCATGCCTTCCACACATTCAGTGACTTTGACAGGTGAGGGAAGTTGAAGACATGAAAATTTTCTGTGATATTGAATGTCATCTGCAAGTGATATTTATCCCCCCTGCCTGCACCTGCACCTGCACCCTGAAAAATTGACTACAGCCGACGAGGTGGCATTCCGGCTGCTGCACTGTGCCTGCACCTGCACCTGAAGATCAGTGAGATGACTGAATTGTTCCTTCCTGTGCCACAGGGCCAATGCTGCAAATTGTGTCTGTTCCTCTTTTTTTTTTACACCAGCAACATGGCATCTGCATCTGAGACACCGCCCCCGTCTGAGGAGGTTGCTGAGTGTGGTTCTTTGAAGAGAAAACGCGGGGCTGGTCGTGGGGGTGCAGGGGCAAAATACTGCAGCATGTCTCCGTGGCAAAGGAAGGAACAGTTCCCTGATGAGCTCAGATCATTGTGCTATTTTGCAAAGCGCACTGAATCTTGCACAAGACTATGGCACAGCATGCTTTTTGTATGATAACCTTGAGGGTTCAGGAGGGCCGCTTACGACATCGCAATTTTCCGCAATTTTTCCGCAATTTTCCGCGATTTTTCGCAATTTTTCCGCAATTTTTCCGCAATTTTTCGCAATTGGATTCGACCCCCCCAGACCGCAATTTCCCCCCCCCCCCTGACTGAAGCTAATTACCACTACCTTGCGGCACCTGTGGCGTGTAGTAAGCGCCCCCATTTGCCCCCCACCCCCCACAGGGAGGGGCCAGGCCAGCCGAAGTGCAAGAGCGGAGGGCGATGAAGAGGCTGAGCACCCCCCCCCCCCCCTCATGCAGTGGCGCCGAGCAAGCACACGTGCCTTCCAGGGCGCACTGTGGAGCGGCATGGCTGCGCAGGAACGGAATGCTCATAACCGTCTCCAGCACAGAGGCTCTGGCCTAGGCAAGGGCTCATCTGCGGGGGGGCGTGGGCAGCTCGGGAGAGCAAGGCAGAGTGTGCCCCCAGTAAGACAGCTGGCCCACTGACCCATGCAGGCCTTCCTCTGTAATATGGTGTTGTTGTTGCGCGCAAATGCACACACACACACACACTCGCTCGCACACACACACACACACACACACACACACACACACACACACACACACACACACACACACACACACACACACACACACACACACACACACGCGCTCGCTCACTCACTCACACACACACACACACACACACAGACACACACACAAACACACCCTCTCTCCCTGTGTCCTGGTTTTTTACCCCTGTCCTGCCCACTTCATCTCCAGGCTTTTGCGCAGGTTTGCTGGGTTTGCTATACCCACACCCCTTCCCTGACTCTCTCCTCAGGCATGTACATGATCAGACTCGGTATTGACGACCTCACTGTGGATGAAGGCGAAGAGAAGTCAGGAACCGAGGGTCTGAAAGAGGCGTCCCCATTGTGCTACGTGTGGCCAATCGCCTGCCTTTGCTATTCCTCCCTGGCAGTCGCGTGGCTTGTGGCCGTCATCTGGACGGCCCGCGGCTGCAAGCCTGACGGGCCCGCCGCCATCGAGCTCTTTGGATAAGAACAGCCAGAGCCCCATCCACATGGTCTGCGGCTCTGTTGAAGCTTGAGGATCAAGAAAAGAAGTGCTTCCCTGTGAACGTTTGTCAGGCGGTATTCCATTTCCTGACCATACCTCGTCTGTCGGAGACCAGTCAGGCCAAAAGTGTTGGCCGAGGGCACTCGGCAAGCACACACCACGGGGGGCGCCCAGCTGCAGCACTTGACACTAACCCCCAACCCCCCGCCCCCCTCAAGATGGCCAAAATGTTTAGAAGGTCCTGATCACAATTTTTTTTTTGGAGCATATGTTGTGGGGTACAATTTCGTTTTTACCCCAAGTGTGTATCCTCAAAATGCTCAGAATTTCATGGGGAATCCAAATATGTATGCACAACATGAAAAGTGTTTCTGACCCCTAACCACCCCCATCCAGCCCTCCCAACTTGGCTGCTGGGACCGGACCTCCTAGGGGTTAAACCTTTTTCAAGAACCCCACATATGTGTGTTCAAAATGATCAGTGTGACGAGGGGATCATTTTGAGGTATGTATGTTGTGGCTATCTGGGACCCCATCCTGGCTGCCACCCTGACCCCCCACCTCCCCTTCAGGGGGCCAAAATGTTTGGGGGGTGTCGACGTCGGGGGCTGCACCTGGGCGCCTCATGGCACACACACACACACACACACACACACGCACACACACACACACACACATGTTGTGCAGAATGCCTGCGCGTATTTATCCTGGCGCGGGGTTCCCATGCATTACTGTCGTCATCTTGATGCCTTTGTTGGACAAGGGCTGCCCGGCCTGCAGTCTGACTTTTTTTTTCCTGAAGAAAGTTACTTGAATTTGAAGAGACTTACGGTACTGTCACTGTAGGTTTCCATATGGGTGATGCTGGTTCGTAACCTGGCAATTCGCTGGTACAAAGCTTTGCTCCTGCCCAAGGGTCTATTGGAAGCCTGATCCTGATCCCTTTTGCGTGCCTCTGATTTTTGTTCAAGAAACCCAACAAACGCATCGAATATTCGATTTTGTTCTTGTCCTATGGGTCTAGAATATCATTTGGAAGCTGTTGCCTTTGAACGTTTTGCACGCCTTCGCACAGCTACGCAGCTACAGCGCTCAATTTATGGCTGTTTTCTGATTCAATGTGAAGTCGCTGTCTTCGTTCATGTAAAAGAGCGGACCCCACATGCTTTGTCATTGCAAGTTGAGTCCATCAGTCTGTTCCCATGAATCCCTGCTCCAACACAGTACAATGAGCTGACAGACAGCCTGAGTACGCTTGCCTCCACTGATGGGCAGCATGCATCCACGCACGCATGCAGAACTCCCCAATGGACGGTGGCCCTGGTGGTGGTCACGGCTCCCCCACCGCTCGCCCATGTTGGCGCAGAAAGGCACGTCCCAACGGGAGGTCGCTTGCTGAGAGATGTTCCAGCGAAGGATAGGGGGGCCGGATAGGGAAGGCCAGGCCGACGCAGAATCGTGCCATCGCAGACCACTCTGGTTCTCCCTGACAGCCTCTTCCCTGCAGCCACATACTGCCTCACATGCGTTTACCACCCATCCAGAGACACATACACAACCTTCACAGTTTAAGCATTTTCTTGAAATTGTTGCACGCGCGCACGTGCACATTTAAAATGTTTGACATGCGTTTACGGATGAAGTGATCTCTGGGAAAGCCTTTTCTCGTGGAGTAAAGCAGGCAACACATCATGCGCATGCAAAGCTGAGTGACTCCAACAGCAAACACTGTTGGGAAGTATTCTGGGGAGTTGCGGCACGGTATACGTACAGGAGTCATACAACAGCAACATTGGACGTCAAGTTCTTGCAGTAATGGGAAATTGTGAAGTCTTGCTTCCTGGAGCACAAATGCACAATTTTGCGAAATGGCTGCTGGCAGGGAGTGGACAGGTTCAGTACTGTTGCTTTCGTATTTCGCGCACAGTTTTACATCCTGTCATGAAGACCATGAGGCACAATTGCGATGCATTCTGACGACGACGAACTTCAACTTTGCAGAGTGTCGCGATGCACAACCCCGTGTGTGTGTCCTTAGTAACATTGTGAGGGGCCAAGGTGAGGGGCCAGGCCTGGGGATCAGGGTCTTCGAAGGTCCCTGCTGCCAGACTCAGTAGACCCATGCTGGTGTCCCTCCTCAATATGGTTTGCAAAGTGCAGAGTTCTCAAAATGCAGCATCACAGAACATTCCATCGCATCACATCGCATCGCATCACATCCAGCTCCCCACAGGCCCACCAGGCAGGGATGATGAAGAGCAGATGGGGCTCCAATAGCACCACCGCAGCCACCAGTGATGCAAACCTCGGCATCGGATGTCTGTGTGTGTGTGCCACATGCCAATTGCCCCGCCATGAGGGTAGATTGAACGCGCTCTCATTTCATGCTGCACTTCTCGACTGTCCTTTTTCGTTCAGGATCGCTCTTGGGTTTTGGATTTAGCCTTCAGGTTACCTCATCCGCCCCCCATCATCTGGCTCTGGGTCCAGCAGTCTCTCTCTCTCTCTCTCTCTCTCTCTGTGTGTGTGTGTGTGTGTGTGTCTGGGTGTGTGTTTGTGTGTTTGTGTGTGTGTGTGTGTGTATGTGTGTGCTAAAGCGGCATGTCCAGGATCAGGTGACACGGGACGAAAAAGGGAGCATGGACCTTGTAGCCCTTTTCTCTGCACTCTCGGCACTGGGCCAAAATGACCTCCGCATGAGCCAAGGATGGGAATCCCTAGTTCTGATTTACCTTGCGCCTTCCGAACCTCCCAGGGAAGGCTGCGCCCCCCCCCCCCCCCCATCCACCCACCTCCACGCCTCAAACCAATGAATACACCCGGAAAGTGCCAGCCGGCACACTTGCTTGGCCTTTATGCTCAACACCCTGCTAGAGTACATCTTGCAAAGCAGACTTGCGTGGAGGAATATTGCAAAAAGAATACATTACTCTGGACACGCGCCCCAGTCTCGTTCAAAACACGGATGATCCCGATAACCCTGTCATCAAACCATCAACTCCCAATTCGTTGCAAATCCTAGGAGAGCGAATGTTGCAACGCACATGCAGAGCGTTATACAGAACTGAAAGGTGGGTACCTCTGTCACAGTGCGCACTGTACGCACACCGTGCAGCCACTCCCATCACTGGCCCTGGAGACTGCTCACTCCCAACTGACAGCAGTGTTGGGGCAGTGGCTTTTGCCACTCTTTCAGTGGCTCACCAGGTTGCCTGGCAGCGTGTGTCCAGGGTGCAGTTGAAGGAGAGGCTCATGGGGTTGTCAGGCACCAATTTGCCATTTCAGGCTCATTTTCGCAGTTTGTGGTGTTTGCTGCTGGCCACTGCAGGGCCCCCGCATCTTGCACGTGCCGTGCAGCGGCTGCCTCTGGCTTGAGGCTACGTGACCAAAATCACAGCAGCACAATCAGATAGCCTACCCTATAACGCAACCCCAACGTTGATCTACCATGTGAAAACGGGGAGCAGGAATCTACGCACCACTGAAATTGCCCATCCCGCTGGGCTTCAACAGGGCAGTGGCATCGGACTGGGGGCAAGGGGAGGGGTGTTCCGCGGTAGGCCATAAAGGCATAGCAAGCTAGGCCGATGCACACACTTGGTGCTGCGCAAAGTAAGCGAATTATATGTTCTGAAAGTGCACGTGATACCTGAGTACATGGCCAGTGGATGGAGGTCTCTTGAAGGCTGACCATGTTGAACAGAGCTGGGCCGTCCACAAGGAGCCTCTGGAACTGGCTCACTTGGAGGTGCATGCCTGACATCAGGGGCATTTCTTGGTTTTCTTTTCTCTTGCTCTCTGTCAATCTCCCCGAGAAAGGCCCCGGCAACAACAACAACGGGGGTGCGTGCTTTGCTCCCTGCTTCCCACTGCCATGCAGGACGAGGAATCAAGGAAAAGTTTTTTCGTTCGTCGACGCCGTGCATGAGGAGGGACGTGAGGCACATCGGGGGCATGTTTACGGCAATCAAATCGCGGGCACATCAAATCGTGTTCACAGCATCGACCCGTCAGGGCTGTCCACCGTCCTATTTAGGGATTGGGACAATGCCTTTCAGCCTGAAGGCTGATTCAAACATATGGTGGGTGGGTGGGTGGGTGGGTGCTTGGTTTAGGGGTGCACACAGATGAACCAAAGCTGGATAGTGGGCACACTATTGGCCAACATTGTCATAAACGATTATTTGCTCGCACCGCTCGCAAGCACTCGCTGCAGCCTGGGCAGACTGTATAGCCCACTGAATACTCTGAATACCCTGTAAAGAAGAAAATTGAATGTGGTGAGTGCAAGTGAAGTATTCGTCTGCAAAAGTTAAGCAGTGGTTGAATTGGGTCCTGTAGAAACAAGGCTATGATGAGGGAAAACACCACTCTTGGGTGCACCGTGCGCGGGCAGAATACATGAACTTGGGGAGCGCACTTAGCGCTCTGCGCGCGTAGTGCAACTATTTGGGCGTCTGGCCGTACTAGAGACCCGTACTTTGTGATACTAGGGGCATCATTGTTGTTTGAGAGTAGGTTTTGATGCTTCTTCTACATTGGGGATATGGCATTTTTGATTTCCACCCACTTCCACCCATTTCCACTCTGTTTCATACTTTTTTGCTCATTTCCACCACATCCACTCTTTTCTGGGGGAGCCTTAAGCGCAGTGCGCGTGCAGTGCGCGCGCAGTGCAACTATTTGGGCGTCTGGCCGTCCTGGAGACCCATGCTTTGAGATCATAGGGGCATCATCGTTACCCTGTTGCGTAGGTTTTGATGCTTTTTCCACATTGGGGATATAGCATTTTTGGAATTTCACCCAATTTCACCCATTTCCACCCTTTTTCACACTTTATCTCTATTTGCAAGGGCTATTTGGACCATGTCTTTGTGCAGGATACTACCCATCTCTTTGAATTGTGCTATGCCTGTGATTCCAAGCCAAGTCGCATTTGAATTCGCCATCAAATTCTTCGTCCGGCTGGTCGCCTCAACTTACGAGGGTTGATGTGGCTGGTGAAGCGAAAGACCCGCCAGAGGGTGAGTAGTTCAACTCCGAATAATCTCGTAGCGGAAATTGCCTCCGCGGGGCTGTCGCCGCAACGGTCGTCGTATTATGTCGACAAAGGTTTCGATGCACATACGAAAGGAGGTACCCCCGGCCGACTCCCCCTCTACATTAGAGGATGTTGAGGGGAGCAACCAATACACTGTTCATGGCTGTTCCAGATGTGCATGATGTGTGTTATGTGAAGGGAAGGTAGTTTGCAATTTTCTTGAGCTGGGGCAGTTTGGGTCACCTAATTCTAAGGGCGTTTCCAAGGGGCGTGCCTAGGGGCTCTTCTGGGGGAACATAGTCTAAAAGTAGCGCGCAGTGCGCGCGCAGTGCAAGGATTCCCCCTCTGGGTTGATTTCTCCCCACCCCACCATGGGGACCCCGAGAAGGCGGGAGGAGCCCAAGCCCGTCCTGACCTATGCTTCGGTGGTTTCAATACCTATGGGAACTTGACCGTCCTTTGTCTTCGGTTCAACCTTCTAGTGCTATTGAGGAAATCTGGCCAATCTTCGGTACGTTTTTGCGTTGCATTGTGTTGCGTTGTCATGTGTGCAAGAGGCAAATCATAATTTGCCTATTTTGCTTGCACATACGTTGTGAAACTGGCACCTTGAGCTCGGTATATGTTGATACACTCTAAGGGTGCCCGTTGCAAGACATCATACATTTGCGCCCACACTGGCAATAAAGCGGATGAGCTCCACACCTATATCCGGGCCTATGGAGTGTTCCCTGCTGTGCGCTGGGCCACATAGCTGCCTCCACCGGGCATCAAGCGCCGGCTGTAGCTCCAATGGACTGGGGCAATGTGCGATGGTCGAGATGCAGCCCACCATGGGCGAAGTCTTTCACCAAGTGCACGCTATGTGGTAGGTGGCACTACGGCACCCAACATGGCAGGCTTGTCCAATGCTAGCAGGCCTCGGTGCCTTGCAGGCGGATGCCTGCCGTGAATCTGTGGTGTATATGGGCAGGGGGAGCAAGGTCCCCAGTTTGGCCAGCACATCCACCCAATTGTTGCCTCATATGTCTTGAAGGTTCTCGGGGGACCTTGCCTCTTTCTCGTGGCAGTGTATTGGGATCCAATGGACCCCAAGGAGTTCGGCACGGTATGATGTCCGTGGGCCCTGCACGCGTCCAATGATCTCAAGCGGGCCACAACAAATGCCCACACCTGCTTGTTCTCCTCCCACGCTTCCTTGTTGATCGGGTGTGCCCCCAAGCTTGCTACCATCCGTGTACCACAGTGTACCTTCTGTTGTGGTGCCATTGGTGAACACCTTGAAAGAGCCCACAATCAACGGTGTGTGCGATATTGGGATATTGCTTGAGTCTTGCATTCGGGGTGGTTGGACCGCATAGCGCCCTCCTGTCCATGGATCCCGTACTGTGGGGAGTTGTGACTGGAGGACATGCATACGTTAGCAATGGCGTCTGAGTGCGTGGTATGGGCTGGGACTGGCCATTGATCGCTCTGAGTGCGTAGCAGATGACGAACTGCTACCGGTACGCCCAAAAGATTGGTGGAGGCCAAGGCTTCCTTGCTTGGGCGCCGTGCAGCAACGGCGGGCCAAGCAGGATGGTTCAGATCCTTTTGGTTCACGGACAAAGTGAGAGTACAGGGCGTGAATCTCGTGGAAGTCCTTGTCATATGGCATGGGAATGACACGGTGCAACCACTTCGGCAGTAGCACAGCATTTATCAATTCAGTCCTCTCCTAGCTCTCAATGGGTAGGGGCCGGTACCTAGCAAGGTCAGCCTTGATTAGGAGGGTGTCCTTGCACACTGTGCGCACACTACGCGTGCAGTGCACACCACTTTTAGACCAGGTTCCGCACGAAGAGCCCCCAGGCACACCCCTTCCAAACGCCCTTAAAAGTAGGTGGTCCCAACTACCCTAGTTCAAGACAGTTGCAACGAGGGCATAGAGAGCAGTGAGGTGGTGAACCTGGACTTGAGATGGCAAAAGAGATGGACACCATCTTGCATTGCCAATTCATCCCCTCACCCCAAGTGGAGCAGTCCATCTTCGGTGTCCCAACCACTATGGCAAAGACTCGCATGCTCTATGTGGCAGCATCCCTCGCCCCGCCAAACTCCGAGACTGCATTAGACAACCAAGCAGTGGCCAATCATGTTGTGTAACCCATCTACCGGGAAGCCTCCGATGCCGACTTGCGTGTCCCGGCTGTAGAACAACCGATCCCCAATGCTGAGATTCATCGAGAAAGTGGGTCTAAGAAATGAGGCACGATGTGTTCCTACACAAATGGGCACATACATGGGGTCCATGGGAATCCTACGCCACAGCTTGGATGGCCTTGGCGACCGCAAAAGAAACGTTGCACATTGCTAAGCTCCGCATTCCGGATTCTCGGTCGACGCCTTCCCCCCTCAAGAAATGCATCACTTTCGATACCCAGTGGCTTGACATCAATGTCACTGCCCACACCTCACTTCACGGCTGAGGAACACCCTGCCTGTGCCCACGGACACCCGGCGGCAACCAACCAACACATGAGACACCAGACCAATGTGGTATACCGCACTAAGGCGGTGCGCTAACATACCATCTCCCACATACCACAACCTAAGTGACTAGGTATGCTGCAAACCCCAGCGCCAAAGGACGGACCTTGAAGCGGCTACACGCAAGCAAGCCCCCAACCCACACATCTCCTACAGGCGGACCACACGCACTCCCATGCCAGCACCCTACTGCAGCAGCTATCACAACATCTAGCAAATATTCGGCAGGCCATAGTGGCATATGGTCAAGGAACCCCCCCATTGTGTGATCCAAGGAGCAGTGTGTGCTCACAGAGCCCTCACGCAGCGATTGCTACATGCACATCGGGGATGGTACGTCCTTACCTGGTGCTCTGTGACTTGCTGCCAGACCATTTCCTTGCTATGGCGAGCTACCCGCCTGCACAACTACGGCATCATGACCACGTCAGGCAGGCGCTACCCTACACAATATTGCCCACCATAAGGTCACAGGCCTTATGCGGGCACATGGGCACCTACACTACATGTGGACATCCTTTGTTTGATGGGCCCGCCGTGTAGCCGGCTACTGTGATAACCACAGGCTACATATGGGAATGCCTTGCAAGCAGTGCGGCCGCAGTGCAAAGTTTTAAAGGTGGGCAACTACTTAAATCCTAATTTTGGCCCTTTCCCACAAGTTTGTTGTTCCATAACTTGGTTTTCAACACTTCTTGTGCATTTGGGATGTGCCATATTTTACTTGTCACCCCCGAGAAGGCAGGGGTGAAGCAGCCACTTCTGATTTTGTCCCCCTTTTTGGGGACCCTCGAGAATGCAAGGGTTACGTAGCACTTCCGCCCTCTTTTGGGCCCCCGAGAAGGCAGGGTGCAACACCTCTTTGCGCGCCTTTGGCATTGGAAGATCGTCCGCAATGTGTGGATGGGTCTAGAGATTTGCACCAGTATGTCCATGTTTTGCTGCACTTGACGCAGTTTTGTATCAGGAGACAAACTAGGTATCAACCCTATGGACCTTGGCCTCATGTGCCTGAGTCTGTGTGGGCACAATAGGATGCTCCAAAAGATGATGAGGAAAATGATGACGGTGTTTGTTGTCAACTATGTGCCCACCATCATGAAGATATATCGGAGTGTGGCACATGTCATTTGAACATGTGCCCCTCTTGTATGCCTTTGCATAGTTGCGGTTTGATTTTGTATCTGTAAGAACAACGGATGTCAGACATCTCAACATCAAATTGTTATGTTATCTTGCTGCATTGATGTTTCCTCCCTCCTTCTCCTTTGGGTGGTCTTTGATACATGTGCCCGCAGTGCGCCCGCAGTGCAAAGTTAGGCCCTATACAGTCAACTAGTGAGTTCGTGCGTGAGCATTGGTAAGCAACACGGAGCCTCTTGGAGGCGGCACGTTAGGCGGTCCTCTGCATGTCAAAGAAGGGGAAATGGCCCTGCAGCCCATCACCCACGAGTCTCTAGCGCGGAGATAGTGGTGCAACATTGCCAACCACATCTCAAAGTGTTGGAACGCAATCCGCAGGTTGTGCAAAGCCAAGATGTCGAGGGATGCAACATTGAGAAGCATGCTGCTCGGCGCGGAAGGCGTGAGCGGCTTGTTGACACATGTGAGACGCCTTGTGCATGGAAGCCACCATCCATGGTGGGTACGGCGCTGCGTGGCTATGTCGGATTCCACGTGCTACATCCAGCTGACAAGACATAGCCCCACCCAACAATTCGTAGGGATCCCTTAGGATGCACAGCTCACCGGTAGCCCATGATGGCGATGGGGCTCGTCACGGCAGACATAACCCGCAGGACGGTGGTTATGCCACCAACACATATGCAACAGGCTGCATATCTCTCTTCATTACCACAACGATGACACACTATAGTTTCAAATAGGCAACGGAGTCTTATGAAAGTAGTGTTGATCCAGGTTCTTCAACCGGGATCGTGGTGGCCACGGCTACATAGATGTGACAGTCTACACCCAAGTCTTGCCCCCTGTGGTGTCATTCTTGGGGACACACCTCACCACTGTGAAACTACGGGTCCCAAGATCATGGCTTTGGACCCAATGCCCATGCACGCTCGTGGCTGTGGACCCTTTGAAGGGCTGTTGCACGCATCCAGCGCCAGAACACACACACACACACACACACACACACACACACACACACACACACACAAAAGATTGCCAAGAACATAGACCGTTCCGCCGTCTTCTTTGTGATGCTAGTGTAGGTCCGTGCCCTCTTTTGCTACTATTGGTGGTCTTTACGGCAATGCCCCGAGGAGGTCAAGGAAGGAGTAGACTATGTGAACGGCTTGATGGAGGACAAGGAAGCGGGAGGGCAAGAGGGCAAACCAAACGTCAAAAAACACCAGCCGGCGGGAGCCAAAACAAAAAGTGGGCAAAGGGTGGGGACGCCCAAGGGGCAGAAACACCGCGCACAAGAGATCAAACATGCAGACAACACGCGAGGTGCAGCAAGTGGCTGAAAGTGGCGGCGGTGGTAGTCATTTTACTAACCATGTTGATCCGATAATGGAAGTGGGCACACTAGACATATCCGAGGCATACAAACTACGGAGCATGTACGTGTTCGGGGCCAAATACCAAGCACACCACCCCAGCAAAAGGCACAAGCAACGAACATCTTCACACACACACACACACACACGGGGGTACCACAAGGTATGCACCCCGGTCCCGGCACACAGGAAACGTACTCTCCCTATGCAATCTCTGTTGCCCCACAAAAAACCTTGCCTGCAAAGGCCAGCACGGCACTCATCAGGTCTGCTGAGGTCCCCACACCAACCGCCCACGCCACCGGCGCCCAAGCGCAGAAGGCCGAAAACACCACCGCCCCCATCCCCCCCAGCACCTGTTCCACAGGGACTGGAAGGTGACGAAGCCGAGGATGCAGTAGCCCGACCACTCTTTTTGTCGAGGCATGGGAGAGCCAGTACTTCGGTCACATAACCAACCAAACACAGAGGTTCTGATTCCGCAGAAGGGGGGGAAACAACGTCACACAGAGGCCTCAGCAGACCTGAGCTGAATGGGACGTCCAACCCAATGCTGCACAAGGATCTACCTCATCAAAGTACAGAGCACACACACACACACACACACAAATGTAAATGGTAGGTCCAACCTGCACAGAACAAGAGCATAAGGCAGTGGGGTAGGATGTTTTTGCCAGCTTGGATGATAGGAGAATCATCCACCTAGTTGGGTTTGCTGCTTGGTGGACATGGGATGCACAATGTCAAGGGAGCCATGATAGCAACCGTGGAAGACTTGAGGCGGCTGGGAGAATGGACCTATTGCCAGTGATGTAGAACGACTGCCAGGTAGGAGAAGATGGCATGTGCTGTCAAAGGATGGTGTCTTGGGGCTCGATGAATCACGGCAGGAAGAGTGGGAAGAACGGGATCTTTCTTTGTGGGGGGTCATGCACCTGGATACCCCAGGAAGAGGGGGAACGTTAGCGCGCCGGGCGCGCGCCGGGCATCTTTTTGGACCCGTGCCCCTCTAGTGGCCTTTTAGGGGGTGCACTAAGGGGGCGCACTTAGCACAGTGCAGCTATTTGGGCGCCTGGCTGTACTAGAGACCCACACTTTCAGATACTAGGAGCATCATGGTGACCCCTAGCGTAGGTTTTGACTTCTGATTTTGTCTCCTTTGCTGGGGACCCCCAAGAATGCAGGGGTGACGTAGCATTTCCGCCCTCTTTTGGGCCCCAACCTTCCGGTGCTATTCAGGAAACCGGGACAATCTTTGAATCCACGCTTTGTTGCGTGGTGCATCATGGTAACCCCCGGCGTAGGTTTTGACTTCTGATTTTGTCCCCTTTGTTGGGGACCCCCAAGAATGCAGGGGTGACGTAGCATTTCCGCCCTCTTTTGGGCCCCAACCTTCCGGTGCTATTGAGGAAACCGGGACAATCTTTGAATCCACGCTTTGTTGCGTGGCCCCTCGAGTTGGGGTTAGGGACTCACAATCCTGGCGGCAGAGTGTTGCCCATGTTCGCGAATACCTTAACCATGTTGTTCAAGAGATTCGATGGGCCAACAGGTTGAATCCTTTCAACCATTGTCCCCATTTTCCATTCTTTATGACGCATTTCACAGACTCCATGCCCATCAGTTCCATTGGCGGGATATGGAGTGCAGACCTGTGGAATCCTAAGTATGCGTCGCATGTTTACAAGGTGACTGTTGCCGTTGATATGTTGGGCAACATTATATGGATTTGCCCCTTGGCCCCCGGGACATCAGCAGATGTTTTGATTTGGGATGGGTATGGACCTTCTCGTACCCGAGGGGATTTTTTTGATTTCGAAGTTGGGGGCCATGATGGTGCTTATAAAGGCCGGATTCATGTCATTGTGCCATTCATTGGAAGAAAGAATGGCACTTTGACAGCCCACCAACAATGTTACAATGATGTCCATGGGTGGTATAGGGCACGCATTGAGCAGCTGTTTGCTCGGTTGTGGCATTGGGGTTTGGTTAGGAACATCTGGCGTGGCGGCCCCAATGAGTTGCACCAGTCAGTCCGCATTTTGTTGCATTTCACACAGTTTTGCATCCGGAGGCAAGTCCGTCACCCCCGCTACGGACCATGGGAGCATGTCCCACCTCAGGTTTGGACTGACCAAAGCAACTCGGCCGCCACGCAAGATGAGGCAGAGGATGAGGCGGAAGTGTGTGTGTTGTGTTGCCAACGGCGCTCCACCGTCGCAGTTTGTGATGAGTGTAAGGAGCACTATTGTAATGAATGTATTGACACCCACACTTGTGGGACCAATGTTGTTTGTTAATTACACTACAAATGACAGTTGCGGTGGTTGAATTCACAGATCCTGCTTTATTTTGCAACGTGCTTTGTAGGGAAGGTGTGCAGTGCAATGTGGTCTACTTGGGGGGCTTCTCCATGGGAGGGTAAATCTTGGGCTGAAGTCGGGATAGTTAATAGAAAAGTAGCGCGCCAGGCGCGCGCCGGGCAAACATTCCCCCAAAGTGTTCAATGCACCGCCAATGAGAAAAGAGACGGGAATGAGGGCGGGATCCTAGCACATATGTGGTACAGCACGGGTGTCCATCGAAACATGGGGAAAAATGCTCGCGGTAGTGGACACACACCAGAGGTGGTGGTGGTGGTGGGCTTGCACGAGTTCAACCCAAACTTTCTAAGGCTAGTGTCAACCACCGCAAGACTCCACGGATCATACAAACGGACCACACATCAAAGGCACGGGCCGGGGGTCGCATGGGTTGTAGACAACTCGGTGGGCCCATGATTGTGGAGGAGGCTATCACTAGAGATCGCAATGGGCACACAGTAGGGAATTGTGAAGTGAACCACTGTATCATACGTCTAATCACCAATGCTTAGTGGAGCACCCCAACCAAGAAGGGGACCCGATTGATCTGTGAACAAATAGACTGATGGCTGAAAATGTCTTGGTTGGGACATTCAGCCGATTAGAGGCCGACGATTGATCTCCAAGAGAATAACAAGCAAATGATCATCTTACCAATCTTCCACCACTATGATTGTGCAAAGATGTTTATATGGGCATGATACCAGGCATGCACATGGTTGTACTCTTGTTGCTGACTAGTTAACCCCATCTTCCCCAAGAAGCAACCACTGTCTGGATGCATCCGTTCTCTGCCCTATGATGTAGACCAACCTCATAATCAAGAAAACCATTTCATGGATTGGAAGGCCCCTCTTGTCCAAAGCGAGGAGGAGGTTGGTGGTAGTCTACACAGACGGCTTTGCCAAGCGAATGAGGGTTGGATGCAAGCGGGGCTGTGGTTTTGTATGGGTAGGGGAGCGAGCGCACTTTTTATGCCCATGTGCTAGTGCATGAGCATCAAAGCATCAGCAGGGGGGAGCGGCATGGGGTCCAGCAGGCATTGCTCAACCGACTACCAACAGAGCAGATGGTAGTGGTGCTGGACTCAGAGTGTGTTTTCAAAGGAGTTTTGGAGCGGTCCACAAGATGTCACCGCCATGCTTCGAAGAACTCCTCAGAAGAGGTGGACCACAAAGACCTATGGGAGCAGATTTTGTGGTTGAGAGAGGGGGCGGGGGATGTACAAGTAAAGGGGTGCCATTCCATTTTAACGGGGAGGGCGATGAGGCACCAGATGCACTGGCCCACAGGGAGTTGACATCTGAATGACCTGCTCCTGTTACCAAATGGCGGATGGTTACCGAGTGGGACCGGGGGTTGGAGCCGATGGCAGAGTTGGATGGTTCAGAGGTGGGGTTGGTCAACTCAGAGGGAGAGACATGAGAGGCCGTGTCCAAGAGTGAGGGTTCAAAGTCGGAGCAGTACAGTGCGGATGTCAGCGACACTTTGTTGGGTGTTCATTTGCGAGAGGACAGTGACAGTGAGGGGTTTAGTACCGATGTTAGTGATGCATGGATGAAGAGGATGAGGCAGCGGAGGCGGGGTAATCAAGTTGAGGCCTGATGTGGTCTAAAGACCTGCCCTTGACCTGAGACGCTAACTGGTGGGGGCACCTAGCAGCGCCTTAGTGGACAGCACGCACAAATGATGGCAGCGCTTAACGGCATCTTGGGCACCTGGCTTCTCCGTTTTTAGACCTGTCGTATTGATGTGGATGTCCAAGTGATTTTGGAGGGTAGCGACCATCGCTGATCTATGGCCAAGCTATGGCTGGACAGCTACGGGCAATATGCTTGATGGAGGGGTGCTGCAAGACATCCAGACTGGAAAGACAATGAACAGCGAGAGTTTCCCAGAGTGATTCCGGGTGGTGACAACCACCGTCGTTTTTTGGTCAAAGCAAAGAGGAGTAATGTGTATCAAATCTATGAAGCAGGGAGGAGGCATGTCGCTACATGATCTGTGTTGGTCGTGGGAATAGGTTGCATTTCCCTGACCGTATTGGGACCTGTAAAACAAAAAACATAGGAACAGCATGGATAGAAGTAGAGAATATAGAGCTCTAAAACCTACCAAGTACGAATTGCCATACCCCCCCCCCTGTCGTTCCCCACCCCTTGTCGTTCCCCAGGGGGGGGTGGGGGACCGTCACTTGGCCAACCCAAAAATTTTCGTTGCGGCTCATTGTGTTGTTGTGAGGGTGACTGTGTTGTGGGACACTGCCACTTGTATCCCTTGCACTCATGGCGGGACATTTTGCTTATTTTCGCTGAAATGGAACTTGACAGCACAACCATGTTTCCCCCTGGGACCGGACAAATGTGACGGATGATGATAGTGACCTGAATTCTGACACGGAGGTTCTGTGGGTGAAGGGTGCCCGTGGTGTATGGGGTATGGGACACAGTTTTGGGAACAAGTTGTATTTTACAAGGGACATTCCCGAAGGGAAATGGGTTCCCAGAAATCTGCTTGCGCCTGCCAAGCCTCCTACCAAGAAGGCAAAACCACCACCCGAGAGTGCTGCCCAAAGCATTCCAGTGGAAAGTGGAGAGCATGTGCAAGAGTTCAAGGTGAAGTGGAGCAGGACCAAGAAATTTTACACCAAGCCGGTCAAGGAGTAGGTCTTCGTACATTGGCAGCCCTTTGAATGCATCCTATGCTGAATTCTTTCATTTTATGCTGCAATTTCTGTGCCTGCAAATGTGCGTGTACGGTGGTAGTGCGGTCCCCCGGGGGGGGGGGGGGGTGGGGGACCGTCACTTGGTGACCGTCCCCCGGGGGGTGGTGGGGGACCGTCTTCCCTGGGGTGGGGAACGACAAGGGGCGGGGGGGGGTACATTCAAACGCTTTCTCATTTTCTCACAACATTGCATGCAATATCAACCAAGCCTAAAATGGGGTAAAGTAAATTATGATGCATCAAGTCAATTAGATGCATAGTGCAGTACATGCACCATGCACCCACACTATGTCCTGCTCCCCCATGTGGGATCTGCACACGAACTCTCTTTTGTGTCAAATTGTTCTGTCACCCCCTTAGGCTTTGTCGCTCCACAAATAGCGCACATACGGGCTAGGAAAAGTGCATTCGGCCTACAGCGTCTACTTGCTGCATGAACAAACGTCCTCTCACACCCAAGTGGAAGGAGTGTCGAGCAAGGGAGTGTGGGGTATATGGGGTATACGAGTACACATCTCCCATGCACACGAACGGGGGGGGGGGGGTAACGCAAATGCATGATTGCTTTTTTTTTAAGCATGCGGTTTTGGGTGCTTTTTGCATCATTGACATAATTTTGCGCAATCGTGCAACCAGGGATCTTCTGCTTGCTGTCATTTGGTCATTTGGTAAGTTGTTTACTGACTCTCCATGCACCGACCCAACTCCCACAACAGTCCCATCAGAGCTCTAGTGAGACTCCCGCTCCGACCCAACTCCTGTACATCCTGTACGACCTACATAACTTGCTCAAACTGGAAAGATGCTTATGCCCTGTACCAGGCATAACCCCCCCAGACACACTGTAATTACCCCTTGGAAACAGCTGTGACAAAAAGGAACACAGTTCATTAGAGTTGTGTTGGAGTTGAATGGAACTTTGGTGGGAGCTGTATGGAAGTTATACGAAAGGTGTACAAGGAGTTTTGTTGGAATCCTTTGCGAGCTCAATGGTGAGCTGCGTGGGGGTTATATGGAAGGTGTGAGGGAGGCACGTGGGTAGTTGTGTAGGGGCTGCGAGGGACCTGCATGAGCAATGTATGGGAGATCTATGGCGATTTGTGTGGAAGAAGCGTTGTTGTCCCCAGAGGTAGAAGATGTTGGTCGTTGTCTCGCCAACCGTGCACTGTTTGGTAGTGAGTAACCAAGTCTCAGCCTCGCCAGACCTGTGCCCTGTGCATATGCACTGTCCCACACAGGTCAACCATGCAAGCCTACGGCCCCGTGTCTACACCCACATCCGAGTACATGTACTATCCCAGCACTTATGCAGAAACCTCAGACTCTGGGTTCCGTGGGAGCAGTGTCCCATACGGCATTTCTGGATTGAGGACGGGTGGGCTCACCAATCGATCTAAACCACCGTTCGCACGCCACAATGACACGCCTGCAGATCTGCCCCCAGGCTGGGGCTGGACACCTGCGCCGCCTCGTGATGATGACAGCAACGTCGCTTCGTCCCTGGACTCCGCCCTGCTGGCACAGGAAAGGGCTCAGGTTTTTGAGGACGCGGAACAGCAGATCCAGGAGGATCAACAGCTGCTTGACAACGTCCAGGATCGTGGCAGAAAGGCCGCATCTCTTTTGCTGGCGCACAAGATGATTAAAAGGCGTCAGGACGGGCGTATGCAGAGATACGGTGAGGTATCTCTTTTGAGCACGACCCTCCCGCACCCTAGCTTTGGAGGTCTACTCCATGATTCATACTACCCCGCTAGATTTTTTAGTGTGCTCTGCCAAGGCACCGTTGCTTCTTTTCGTCCTCTTTTAGCCGTGGCTAGTTTTGCCGGCATGGCTGTCGCATGCATCCGGTTCTTGTTGTATTGTGGATCGCGCAGAGGCATGTGGGCACGTGCAACACGGGTCCCTATGTGCACGTACAAGTATGGTCCCTGTGTACAGGTTCAACTATGATCCTTGTATGCAGGTACAACCGTGGTCCCTGTGTGCACACATGACTGTGGCTCCTTGTGTACAGGTGCAACTGTGGTCCCCGTGTGCATGCCAAAAAGGGCCTCAAACGCTGTCTGCCCGCCCACCATGAGGAGCTTGGCACGCGCTGGCTTGGCACCATCCCCACTGGCCCAGTGAACAAAACAGGATCCACTGAACCACTGCTGAGCACTGATATCATGTAGAATGTGGAGGCTGCCACATATCATTTTTCTGCGAACCAGAGCTCTACCACCCACCCAAAGCGATGATGCTCGGGGCTAGAACTACACTGAAACAACCCCGTTGGCTCTCCATGGGCATGCGGCCTTCGCATGCCAATGATCCATCTTCACTCGTTTCCACAGGACTTGGCATCGGGTTATTTCGGCGTCTTCTTCTGGTGCACGTTCCTGTACCAGTACAGCAAGAAGAACCCGACACGCGGGTACAAAGTGCCGATGCTGTACCTTTTGGGGGTGTTCATTGCCCAAGTCCTTCTGTTTATCTTCTTCATGTGGGCCGTGATACACGGTCTTGACGAGGCGCAAAAAGGGTACAATGACGCGGATGAAGGGGACTCGCTGTTGTGCCCTGGGCGAGATCGACCAGACGAGGAGGTTGTGAGGGCCAGGGTTAGTTGTTTTTTTTTCAAAGGGAGCGCCTTTGCAAATAGTGCGCACGCAGTGGAAGTACTGGGACCCTGCTTCAAGCTGCTCTCGGTAGCAGTACACGGGTTATAGGCGGATGAGGATGCCTTTGGAGAAGATGATGACAATGATCATGATGTTCTGATGCATTTTTTTTTTGTGCTCGCGGGAGGTCTTTGCTTTTCATGAGTGTGTCGCAGTGCATAGTTGTCCCCTGAGGGCTTTCTCCTAAGTAACGTACCTTCAGGCCTGTAACAGGTTGCGCCTTCCGCAATTCAAACAAGCATCCAAGCAACCAAGCCATCGTTCTCAATATGCGGGGCAAGTAATATCACCAAGTGCACACATACCAGTAGCCAATGCAAGTGTAATTCCAATGATTACGACAGTAATTGTATCAACGTACACATGTAACGTGCAGATGTTTCCGTTATATGCAGTGGCATGTTGCCAAGTTTCTGATTTCATTGGCATCATTAGCAAATTACTTCTTGCCACGCCAATATGCCATGCCTGCATGGCATATTGGCGGGTGGCCCGCAGTCGGCGGAGGTAGCGATTATATCCAATTCATCAATGCAGGACAGCCCTGTGTCCAGCAGTCCAGATTTGTGGGGTTTTTCTTGCTGCCTGTTGCTGCTTCTCCTTGCCTGCTGAGGCTGCTTGCTGCCAAAAAGGGGCAGCCCCACCCTGTACAATAAAAGGGGCAAAAAACTTTTTTTTTGTACACAACAACTCAGCCATGCAGGCTGCACAGGGCGCGTTCACTGCTTGGTTCGTGCAAACTGCGATAGTTGCGGCGATATTCACAGCACTCAGAGCTAGACGGATGATCTCGCTCTCAGCGCTTGCCTTAGTCTCTGCTGTGTTTCACGTTGTGCTTGTTGCGCCAAATCCACAGACAGGCTGTGTGCGTTGTGCACAGAGCAAGTGAAGTTCGCGCCCATGTCGGAACACTTCAGCTTTTCCGTCCTTGGCAGGACAAAAAGATGGCGTCGGAGGTCAGTCATCGCCCAATTTTGGGGCACGTCACCGTCCCCTGGTTTGCTTGACATTTGATGTTTGGAGTGCATGAGTTGAGGGGCGTTGACGGCAATTTCAACAACGGCAATCAGGACAACAACCAGGAACAACCGTTGATAAAGAGTGTTTGAAGGGTCATGGCGCCCAATTTTTTTTTCCAATGTCTGCAGCAAGGGGCTAAGTTTCAGTTGCATCCAACTTGTGTATACTCAAAATGCTCAGGAATTGATGTAGAATTCAGAAATGACAGAACAACATGGCCGGACTATGAATGTCACATTTCAACCTATTCCTACTGATGGCTGGCTGAATTGGTCTGCATGCAGGTCTCACATATGGTATTTCCTCTTTTAAATCCTGCCAAGGGCAATTGTTTGCTTTGTGCTTTTGTATGGTAGGATAGTTTCTCTGTGTTCCACTCTGCTTCTCCTACCAGCCTGCCACCAGCCCCGAACCCCAGGGTTGGTGCTCTAGGGGTTGGGTCACCGGGTGGAACCAGTAAGGTTTTATAACTTTGAGAGTGCAGGGTAGAGCTACCCCTTTTATCAAGCAGCAGCAAGCAGCAAGCAGCAGGCAAGCACATGAGAAATGAATGAGAGCTCTGATGTGGCCGGATTTCCGCTGACACTCATGAGGTGAAGGATCATCTAAAACTCGAGCAAAAAGCTCAACAATGGTGGCTGCAAGTGCATGTGGTGGGTTGCTACAGCTGCCAAAAAAACGCTGTTTTTGGTAGTTGTGAGCACCCCATTGGGTATGGAAACAGACCACTTTTTGGCCTTGCAAAGTGTACCACCCCACTATCCGAATGGAGCATCGCGAAGGGTCTACTAATGTTCCGATTCATCATTATTCGTCACCACAAGGGTCCCCAGGGCGATGTGTGACATTTAAAGTGTGCCAAAGTAAGCAGATCTTCAGAAATTAGGCGGTATGGGTCACTTTCCGCAGTGTTTTCGGCCATTCTTGACCAAAAAGAAGAGCGTCCTTGAGGCTGCCAGTTGAGTCAAAAAGCTACCAAAACAGTTTCCTGAAGTGGGTTTTCATCTTTTAGGTTGGTTTCAATGCCAATGGACCCTCCTTTTAACCCCCACCCCCACGAATCTCCCAACTCCCAGTCATCATGGTCCCCAACCAGCCTTTGCGGAACACCTCTTCAAGCCGCTAACACAACATGCATGTTTTAGTGCCTGTACTTGGGAGGGAGAGTTTGGCTCTACCCCCTGGGCACCGCTTCTCAGTAGGATTCAGCCGTGCTTTGGGTGACTGAGTAGGGACCAGCCCCATTGTCAGGGTGACTCACGAACCAGCTCTGATACCACTGCCCCCGAAGGCCGGCACTCAATTTCTCTAAAGCCCCTAATGAGGCAGTGGCAAAATAAGTCGTTTTTTGAAGGGGATGAAAACACAAAAGCAGTGCAACTTGTCACCATGCATTTCCAGAGGGACCCGTCCTTTGCCGCCCTGTGGATGCAGGATTACTCGGGATCGCTGACGCAGTGCTGGTTCTACGGGGGCATCATCACGTATTTGATCGTTGTGGTTTGCAAGGATTGGTATGAGATCTATTTGACCCACATCGAATTGGTGGACCCAGTGTCACGCATTGGGAAGACCCTGCAGCGAGCCCAATGGCCCTGTTTTTGGGACGAGCTTCTCCACATTATCATGTTGACCACAATCATTCTTGTGACCGGGGTTGCTATGTTCTACACGGCGGAGGTCGGGTCGATGGTCGTCAATGCCTTTGCCATCCTCTTTCTGGAGGAGCTCGACGACTGGGCCAAGCAATGGATGCTGGGTAAATACCGAGAACTCCCCAGAGCAGTGGCCGAAATGTGGCAGCTGTCGGTACACACGAACAAGGAGGAGGAAAGGGATAACATGCTGACGAGGGCGCCGGAGAAGGAAGATAATTTTAAGGCTCTGCCTCTATTTCTGTTGTGGCCCATCGCCTGTTTGGGTTATGCCTTTTTGGTGGCCTGCTGGTTCTTAGCAGTGATTTGGACGGCGCGCGGGTGCAAGCCCGGGAGCATGAATGAAGTTGAGCTGTTTGGCTGAGTGCCCGCCATGTGTTGTGCACGCATCCCGGGCATTCTGTCCCCCTCTGTGATCCTTGCCGTGGCCTCGGGACTCTTGTCCTCAGACTGTTGACTGGCTGATGGACCACAGTGGCTAGGGATGTGTGAATTGGGGTCGACTGTGTGTGTGTGTGTGTGTGCGCGCGCGCTCTGCGCATCCCGCCTGTGTGCGTGCCAGTATCTCCAGAGAGTTTGTTGTGGTGTTGGCGGTGGCGTTCGCTCGTTGTGGGCGTGTGGGTGTGTGACGGAACGTTGGCTATGCTGTCAATCACCGACTTCATGGGAGTCGCAGTGGTGGTGAATGCGACGGTGACGGGGACACTGATAGTGACGGGGGGTTGTGGGGGCTGTGCTGGAGATCCCAGGGCGTCTGGGACATAGGGGGCAGCGGGTGCGCGGCGCACACACTGTGCGCCGGTGACACTGATGTACTGGGGCAGGAGTGATGTCCCAACTCGCGAAATCTCTTTCCTCTCAAAATCAGAGCATGAGGCATTTTCCGGCGAAAGTGCTGACTGCAGCGAAGCAGTTGGGTCAATGCTGCCGTGCGCGCCCCGCGTGCGCCCCAGGCAGCCGTCCCCCCAAACACCTGCGGGAGGGCATGCCAAGAGTCAGTGCACGGAACTACAAGCGGAGCCTCAGGCGGTGCCCAATGGCAGCCTCAGCCTCAGCCTCACCCCCAGCCTTGAGCCCTACAGGCGCGCCATTACCTAACAGCCCGTCGCGGTGCTGCTGTACACGCCCCTTGCCGCGACGGGCCGATAAGGCCGGATCCATGGGCAGAGACAACGCAAACCATCACACGTTGTCAGCCCCCCCACGGCCTTCAAGCAACCCGCACGCAGCAGTCCCTTCGGTGTCCTGGCGTTCCTTGGGGTGAGCCTCTGCTTGCAACTCCGGGACTGTTCCCCAAAACACCCCCCCCCCCCCCCCGTTGCGAGAACAACGCCCTTGTCAGAGCAATTGTAGGACGGCGGTTCCGCAACGTTTGGGACCATGTCTTACTGTGCCCTTGCGTATTGCAATCCACGCTGAGCCCCCGGCGCTTGAGGGGCTACAGAGACCCTGACACATCGCTCTACTGACCACCCTCTCCGCTCTTTTGTGGGGCATCAGATTAATCCACCCGCTGCATTTCTGTTTAGCAGACGTGGTTGACACCAGCGGAGGAGGTAGTCCTTTGCAGTGGTGAGTTGCAGGTGAATTATGGGTGGGAACTAATTGCGTGCCACGCCCGCATCCCCGGCTTTGGAGTTCCTGAGTTTCTCCTGAGGGCTTGCCAGGCACCGCAGGCCAGACAGACAAAGATTATGGGTGTGTGGGAAAAAAACCGGCAAGTGATATTATTTGGTGAGCTTGTACTCCCATCCCCGGATCCAGATAACCTCATCATATATTGTCCCAGGGACTTTGACTTTGATTTTGAAGCCGTGCTGTTCTGTGGTGGGAAGCATTGGTGGTTGGGGTTGGCTTCATCGGTTGATTTGTGTTGCCAGTTACAGTCGGGTTTGCGGACTGACTCGATTCACCACAGCTTTAACCCGTCCGTTTGCCTCAGCTTTCACCGCATTTTCATTGCGTTTTGCCAAATGCATAGTTTGAAGCCACCCTGTCTCTTCCCTCGAAGGCAAATCCGAGGAGGTTTGTTTTAGGTCTAATCATCGTTTGTGACCGCTTCCTGATGACCTGGGGTCCAGACATTCTTGGATCGTGCATGAGTGATTCCGGTCAACCTGATGAACGCCATGGGCCCCAGTTTGGACCTGGGGTATTGATATCACTGGTTTATTTTCATCTTCGCATCGCTCAGTCATGCCGTCCCAGTCTACCTCTGCTCACCGTGCTGTTGTCCCTGAAGTGGCTGTGCTGCCATCTCACACACCAATATGACCAATTTTCTGGTGGGCCTCTGTCAGAAGTTTGATGGGCAAATCGCCTCGAACTGTTCAATATTCGGCAGGCGCAAGAGACTGCACCGGGGTACTTTTTGGGGCTGTTTGTGCAGATCCTACACGAATGGGTCCCATTGGGGTGACGAGATTTGCCTTTTCTAAGTTCTCGATTTCGGCCCAGTCAATCCCTCACACTGATACCCACATTTCTGGGGGTTGGGGGGGGGGGGGGCGACGGGTTTTGGCCCAGCACCATTTTTTGCTCACAATTTTTTTTCGGGGTGGCGGGGCTTTTAGATTTTTGAATCCACAGAGTTGGCTGTTGTAAAACCTCCACAGGGAGACCCAGCTCCGTAACCTAACGACCTAACGACTCTGATGTGTGCGGTCCATGATCCACCCCGAGGAGCATTGCTGGATGTAACAGATCTTTTTGCTCCCCCCGCCACCACCACATTTGCCGCACTGCACTGCGTTTGGTCGCTACCAATCTACCCAACCAACAGGAAATGTATTAACCTCCTCGCAGTTTGAGCAGCAGATGAATGAGATCATGTCCCCAATTTGTCATAGGTGCAGCTTGCTCAAGATACAGGAGGTGTCTCATTGATTTCGGTCCCGAGTTTCAAATGTGATGATGGTTTTTCTGTGCATTGTTGGTGATCCCGCTTCTGCTTTCATCCAGCGGACCTGTCCTTCCCGTATGCCATGTACAGTAGTGGATGGTCAGAAGCAGTTCCGTCACACACCACTACAATGGAGGTTCTGCATGCCGTGTTTGCAAGCAAAAAGCTGACACCAGGAAGTGCACCTGGCGCTTCTATCCCCACCATTTAGCCATCATTCATTTGCTTTGAGTGTGCAGCCCATCGCTTGATGGGCAAATGGCCAAAAGTGGGGGCGATTCAGTGGATTGAAGTCAACCATTAAGCACCCAGTTGCTCATCATTCATTTCGGCGCCCTGTCCCAGAAAATACCGCAACATTCTACAGTGCGCATTTCCACCACTGCAAGATGTGCCCTGTCTGAGAAAATGAGGGCCCATATCAATTTGAGAGCCGGCCGTATGTTTAATAGGGGGCAGGGGGGTCGCCGACCCCTTGCCCGGGGGAGGGGGGCATCACTTGCCCCCAAAATCCCGGCGCCAAACAAAAGTTTTTCCTCGGGTTACAGTTGTAGTGGGTTTTTTTCTCCCCTACCAGGGATGGCAGGGTCCAGGGCTTTTGTCAACTGGATTCAAGTTGAAGCACTCTATGGTAGGCATGGCCAGAGTTTTGGTGGATTTCCTGTCAATTTGTGCCCTTTGCAGGCTAAATGGTACCCCCCCCCCCCTTTGTCTAAGCTGCGACCTTCGCCGCTAGAGACACGGGACAACTCACTGTGATTTCCTGCCGGTGGGATACCGGGGGTGACGTCCGTCGTCGATTTGTGGCTAAGCTGCAACCTTGTCTCACCTACAAGGGGCGTAGGGACTGTATTATTTCCATACCTAATTTAATTCGGTACGAAATGAAGTGCAACTGCATAAGACATGGTTTTGGTGACAAATCTGTCGATACATGGAGTCATGGACACATTTGTTGTGATTGTTTGCCCACTTGAACCCACAGAGCTCTGATTTTGAGGATTTTTGTACATTATCCTCCCATGTCCTGGTGGTGGCATGTGTGCCAGTAGTTGTATGTGTCGCGCACAAGCTACGGCCTTGTTGAAGCTGCAGTAGGCGTAGGGACCGCATTGATTTTGTATTTTTGCGTAGCTTAGAAAAGGGGGGGGGGGGTAGTCAGGTAGATCCGTTCTTAAGTTTTCCAGTTATGCTCAAGGATAGGGCAAGGTGGGGCAGAGCAGAATTGACATTTTCCAAGGCGGGCAGAGGCAAACAGCCAGGACAAATGCAAAAAAGTTTCCATGGCACACTATGCGTTAGAAGAAACATTGGAAAAAAGTACACCAAGGCAAATTTAGCCTTACAAGTACAAAAAACACCTGCCGGGGGTTGGGATATTATAGCGGGTTGAATTCCTGCGTCACATATTCTGTGCGCCATTTGTTTGGTGTTTTTCAGGGTTCGCACCGGTATACATTAGGCTCTGCTTTTGCCCGCTTGTCCCACGCCAGCGAATTCGGTTAATGGTTATTCGCCTGTGAAAGTCGCAGAAGTGCTGAAGTACATACTGGTGTTTGCATGCATAACACTCACCATCTACAGTCCATCAGGAAATATCGGAAACACAGTAACCATCCAGTGTTGACGAGGCAATAACAGTAACCATCCAGAGTATACTAGGAAATGACAGCCACCATCCACTGTCTCTTGTGGCCAATTTTGGGAAGCATACGCCCATAAGCTCCTCGAGCTGCGCCACATACTCAGAGATACGGGCAGCTGTTGCGAATTTGGAGAGTGCGGCAACTCCTCGATTTCGGTATGGACACTAAAGTCCGTTTCATAGACTGGATACATCTGTTCCAGTTTCTTCGGGAGGTTGCCCTAGTTGGAGCTCTTCCTGATAGCGGTCTTCACCTGCCCCTCTAGGAATTTCTTCTTGCACGACTTTTTGATCAATGTGCATTTTGTCTTTACATCAGTGTGTTGCTGACCCGTGAGGAGTAGGAATTTAGAGAACTCCTCAGCCCATTCGGGCAGGTTTTTGGGATCGAACTCCGGGAGTTCGATGTGAAGGTTCGTTGTAGCGATGGCCTGTGAGGGGTGTGTGATGGCCAATGGCGCCAGTGCAGCCATGCCATAGCTCTTCATCTCAGAGGTATTGCCTACATTACAAACAGGCAAAATCCTCACAGGAGGATGGAAAGGGCTAGGATAGGTGTCCATAGGGGAGCTGTGGATGCCTCGGCAGCTGTTCACGTCCCTGGTTGGCAGTTCTACTCCAGGCAACATGGTAGGGGGGGGCTTCTTCAGGTCCGACAAGTCCAACTTGGTTTTAAGTGCCGCAAACAAGGCACTCAAGTCTGGGTTTTCTTCACTTGCCCCCAGGAACCTTGTGAGAAGCTCTACGGTCTCATCGAGACCCGGTTTTGGAGCTATGTCGTGTGGGGGAAAGGCCCGCTCCAGACAAACTGGTTGGGGCATTTTCTTCAGAGAGGCTGTGGTCGCCCTGGATTCCTAGTCGGCGAACGTCTCTGACGTGTGGATGGAGCCGGCATCTTCCCCGTAAGGTATCTCCCATTCGTCTCCCCACGTCTTGATGCTCCCAACCACATCTTTGCCTCGCCACTCCTTCACTTTTGTTCTTGCCAATCTCTCATTTTCAGGATCAAGACGAGTTACTAAGGGAGGAAGGGAAGGGCATTTGGACCTGGCAACCACGAAGCTAAGGCTGCCGCTAAGGGATCCGTGCTCCTCAGCCTCTTGAAGTTCTCCAACGTTAAGGTTGGGGACTCGGTGTTTGGAGGGATGTCAGGGTTGATATATTCTCTCGCTCCTCTTGCTTCATGCTCACCACGAGGGCCAGAACTCTGAGGGATGCCACTTGTAGATAATGGTCGTCTGGGCGATCTTACATCACCAGTTTTTCACCTGGTGGTGATGGGATCAGCCTTTGTACTAAAGCGACAGACATTGCAAATTCGTTGACAAGCGTTCTTCTCGTGCTTTAGTCTTTGTGGAAGGCTGTCGCTGCTACCAGAAAAGGTGTCTGGTTTCCCCAAATGCTTTTGATGTTCGTTGTTCTTGTCAAAGAAAACCTTGATGATTTTCTCCAATGCAAAATGTTAAGTCACAAGGTAGATGAGCAGGGCAACCAAACACCAGATCGATTGAAGTCAAGATGTTCTCTTTGCAAATCAAAGCATAAGTAGCAAAGAGGGGCTGCAAATGAACAATGCAGGGTTAAATACAAAGCTTTTGTGTTTTATAAACAAAGCAAATGGTTTTATAGTGAAAACCCACATCAGTCTGGCCCAATAGATTTTGATAGTGCACTTCAAGTGCATAGTTTGGAAGGCAACGGAGTTGGTTAGCAACCTGGGGCATGTGGGTTGGGCCAGACACAAGATATGGCTTGGCCAGCATGGCCAAGCAACTGATTTCAGAATCAGTTACTGAATGGGACCACAATAAGTAGATGAAAAATTTTCAGTATCTAGGTCTTGAGGTCGGAGACCACTAGGCTTAACCCTTAAGGAAAAAGGCAAGAATTGCCTTGATGATTTTGGTAATATCTCCATGAAGGAAGATACGTCCGCTCTTGTGAGTGGTAGGGGTGAACTTCATGGTAGGGCTAGGGTTATAACACTAGCTACTTTTGAAAATGTACTTTTATGTTTCAAAACAGTAATAAAAGTGATTAGGTGTTAGTCTTCATTACATCCCAAAGAATAGGGGCGGCTTGGCTTCGATAAACTCCCCCACAAAAGATGTGACAATGGACTTTTTCTTGCTGACAGAGTCCAGTGGTTGTGCACTGCTACGTGTCACCATATTTCTGATTACCACTTTGTTGAGACCGTGAGTAATGGTACTGCCCGTAGGATAGACAAATGGTACGCGCATTGCAAGATGCCCCAGGCAGCTGCCACTGTGACCCTTGGGTGTCATTGCACACTAAGCAGTTAGTATATCAAACCTTAACTTTACAACTTCACAACAGTACCTGCCCCGTTACAAGTTGTACACTACCACTCGGGGAGTGTTTGAACGAAGCTTTGAGACCTCCGTACATTATCATCTGAGCCTTTGGGCTATAAAGCTAGTACAGGAGACCATAGTGCATTACAGCGCGGAGTTGCATCCGTTGGCACCGTGATGATTATTTTTAGAAATGAAGTATGAGTAACCTTGAATGTCGCAGAAACCGCCGTAAGGTGAGTAACCTCTGGACTATGGCTGGTATAAAGGACCCTGCATGGCTTAAGGTCGGACCCACAAACAGATATGCCCTTAGGATTGCAAGACAACCTAGTGTAGGTAGTTAGGTGGATGTGCTGTGAGAGCATGACTGAGTAGCAGCCAGTTTGAGGTTTATCTTGTCGTAAAGTTAGCAGCGGTGGTCTATCTGTTACCTTAGAGGCAAGTTTGCCACGCTCAGAGGCTTGATGTCGGATTTTCGATTCCGTTCTGCACTGTAGTGTTGGACTCTTCCGTCTCACGCTTTGCAGAGGTCTCGGCATTGCTTTTGTCGGGAAAGAAAGGATAGGCAAGGGAGAATTAGTTAGACTGTAAAGCACCGTTTATATGGTACCAAGGGAGAAAAATGCCCATTTTTCTTTAGACTGCTAGTCGAGTTGCGACACAGCTTCAAGAGGGTCTAACCTTTTCGGGTCATGTATCCAGCTAGAGGTGGCTTGACGGCGGAAATGAGCTTCTTGCCCCTTGCTAACTTTCTGTTGGTAATTATCATGAATGCTCACCAGGTTGAGTCTGGCACACACTGATGTGATTGCAATAGTTCTAGTTTTGTGAACCGAAGGATTGATGGTGCTACCCACTGTAAGTGAGTACCGTTGACAGTAACCGGAGGGTCATAAATTGAGTGTCACCACTGTATGTTTGCCTCATGTTTCCTTGATTTGTTCTTCTTCTAAGTCCTAGCAGCCGAAATTGAACATTGCTTGGATGGGACGAGCCTCGTGACTGCAACTAATTTGCCCTCTTATTCTTCCTGAGTTTTGTTTGCCAGAAAACAGAAAACTGGATTACAATATGCAATTAATGCAATTTTTTGTCGTCAAAATTTCAACGACGTCCGTGGATGCTAAAGCACAGAATTTTGCCAAAATAGCCACTGCGTTTTTTTGCCTTTGCGTTCGAGGTTAGCCTACTTGCTCCCTGACTCTTGATTCTCTCTTACCCGATTCTACGGTGAGTAATGTGGACAGACGGGTGACATATTTGCAAATGTCAGCACTAACCATTCATACATGGTGCGTCGGTCTTTTGTGACCCTCTCTGGGGCTGCCATATTCTGTTTCTTGCAACAGCTGGTGTATGCACAGTGCCGTGGCTTGGCTGTTCGTTGATGGTGACAGTTAGCATTGACTTGGTGCTCAAGACTGAAACTCGGTTGGTCGCCCGGGCGTATTAAATACAGCCTACCTCTTTGTGAAGTGCAGTCCCCTTTTCCTGTGTGTGGTTCACATAGGGGCGGCAATCGGGATAAAATGTTGTCAAAGGGGGCGGTCCTTCATAGATAACCCGGCTTCTGTTGTTAAAAGTTTGAAGAGTAAGCCCAAGGTGCTCACTGAGACACCCCCACTTTGGTGTGTGTGGTCCTGGGGAGGGGGGGGCTAGAAAAAGTGCTTTTCTGATGGGATCCCTTCAGCCGGGTTCTCCCTATGTCAGTGGACTGTTGTTATTATGTATGTTACTCTGTAGTTTTCCGGTCGCAGATCGCAAATAGCGTTTCTACTGTGGCCACAATCTGGTGTATGCCGTCAACTGTAACTTATGCAATTCACGAGGAAAAAATTTTAAATGTACAGTTTAAACCTGCAGTTATGGAAGATTTGTTCTGATATGAGGTAATCGTTTTTTTTTGGCACGGTGTGTGTGTTAAACTGAGTAGTTAACTCGCTTGCACGGTCCAAGCTCGTCAATAGAACTACGTGACCGATTTAATCATAATAGTAAAGTCGCAGACTCGCATGCTTAGCACATGCTCGCCTTAGTTGTTAACTGCATGTTGGCCTTAGTTGTTAAGTGCATGTTGAAGTAATTTATGTCGTCTTAGATTCCATTGTATTCTTCTTCTCTACAGTGCCATGGGCTGAGTAGGTGCACAGAGATTAGGGATATAGGAATAGGATGATAGGATCATAGGTACAACTTCGGAAGCAATGTAAACAATGCGGATGAAAAGCATGCGCTTGTGTAGCATATTGAACATGCATTGAACTATTGTAGGTATCTATGAGAGTGACACAACATATTTTGTGGATATCAAGGTTTTAGTTTGAGAGGTTGAGAACACATGTGATCCAGGCATTTCTCTTTGCACATACTTTATGTTTGCTTTGCTTCGTTTGATCGAATGTTACTTCATTGTGTTTCCGAAAACATCTTTTTGGAACAACACCCGCAAAGGTGCCTGCAACGGTGTTTTTGTTTTCTAGAAAATCAAGCAGTATGGCTATAGGTTTGATCATGCGGAGGCAAAAGTTTTTTCTGCCGACCCCATCCCCCCTTTTTTCTTGCCCATCTAAAAGCAAATCCAAGATGGGCTGCGCCAAGACATGATGAACTACAAAATTGATTAATTGTCCATATACGAGTATCAACCTATCGCAAGCATGTCTCCACATTCAGATCATGAAGATTTGGGACCCATCATCGCCACTGCGGGCCTCGGAAGTGAAGTGACCATGGAGTTCCAACCTAATGGCAAAAGAAAACCCTTTTCAGTGAAGGTATATCGTGGTGCATTCTCAGCTATCTATGGCAAATGTAGAGAGCGACGGAAGCATGGCATAGCGATGCGGAAGTTTGACATAGTAGACATGGTCGTTGTCCGAATCTCTCCGGTTTCCGGAAACATCCCAACAAAGCCGCAGTGTACGGAGCATGAACCCAAAGACGATAGCAATGAATAGCATCATCAACAGACCATGTCTCTCTCTATTGCGCGCCGTCAAAGCAATCTCTCTATTTTTTGCTTTCTGCCGTACAGTGGTTTATAGAAGAACACATTATGCAGGCCCCTCGCCTCAAACAAGATTGAGCATCGCCCAAAGGCATGTGCACGCTTCACTGAAACCATCCAGTGAAGTATGTCACCCTACGCTTTGTCAATTCTTATATTTGCCGCTTGGTTTTGAGCGTCCGCCCATTTTTTTTTACACACACGCATGCGTGCGCAACCAACCTCAGGCAGTTTTCAAAAACCTAACCCAAGAAAAGCTCTCTTTTGGTGGGTTACAAAAGCAGAGTATGCGTCCCATGGCCTAGTCGTGCGCAATGTGCTCATCACACCAAAGGGCCCGGCCCTTTTCATTCACACGCAGCCAATGCACGTGACACAGGGTCCCGGTCCAAAACTCAGGGGGGATTGCGTTTATCGGACAAAATAATGATTTTACAAAAGGTTAAACCAGCAATTCAACCCCTTGGGGTAGGGTGCCCGTATAAACACACAAACGGGAGGGGGGGGTTATGGTGTTCTCCCGATGCGGGCTTGCATGGTTTTGATCTAACCAATTGCACTACATCCATGAGACACATACTTCCGCATGCAAACACCCATCACACACCACATTTCGCAACCGATTGTGCACGTGCGCGTGTAGAAACCCACACCCACCCCCCTCCACACACACACACACACACACACACACACACACACACACACACATACAGCGCACAGTATAACATTGGCCCATAGGGGGGCCACCGAAGGAACCCAGAGCTGAGACCTGAGAATCCAGCCACTTGTTGGAGGGTCCATGTGTAAAGGAAAAAAACTATTTAGGACGTGGGTGCAAAGATACGCATAGCAGTGGCAACACGCTAAAAAATTTGAACCCCCCCCCCCAAAGAAAAAGTGGCAACCAGGTACGGGGAGGCTGGAGGGGTCAAAACCGGAAAAATCATTGGGAATCGTTTTGGCTCCCAAAATGATGATTTTACAACGGGCTAGACATCCGATATCATAGATTTGGGTATGCTACGTGAATGAGGCGCGCGGGCGGGGGGGGTATATGACACCCACGCTCGTGCTTGGGAAAGTGTTTGCCCTGCGCGCTACTTTTGTTATGACTTTCCTAGATTTAGCCCCCAAGCCTACCGCTGTGTAGAGAGGCCCCCTGGAGAGGCCCCCTAGTAGACCAAAGGCTATCACATGTCAAGTGCAACACCATCCCTGCAAAGCACTCAACAAGATAAGCACAACTGTGTCCTTTGGGAGGTGGTGCCCTTTGCCAAAGGTAAAGATGCGCCGAATCACCTCGGGGACGTTTGATGACGTTGACGTATTGGGGTAGTGGGGGTGTCCTTTTGCCCAAAATCAATGTGGGCTGTTCAAAACTGGCGCATAAACAAACCTTCCAACGGACCACATTTATCATGGCTCAATTGCTTTGGCAGATCCGATGGTTGAAATTGTTGCCAAACTTGGTCCATGAAAGCGGTTTCCTTACGATTGAATTCCTTGATCGCACTATTAATGGTGTCCATATAACGCAAAGTGGTGGCATGCAAAATGCCACTACCTGGCGCCCCCTAGCGCTTCTTCCATTGTGTCTGTGCATCGGACTGGAACTTCCGTCGATATGCAACGTAGTGCATGTGGTTCTTGTCACACTTGGTCCCCAATCTTCAAATCCCTATTATGGAACAACAAACCTCAACAGACAGGCCAAAACTTGGGTTTGGGTAGTTATGGACGTACAAAACTTTGCCCTGCGCGCTGACACTCCCCCCTTAACAACCTCTCTTCAAGATGATTTTCCAACATTAACCCCCTTCATCCAACTCTGACAATACCTCTTTGATCCCGCATGATCAATGCGCCCAGCAGGCAAAAGACAAATGACTGGAATCATGCCATCAGATAAATAACTTCATGTGCAGAAGTAACAGATCACTGCTGGTTGCCTCCAAAGCAGGAGCCATTTACATATCAAACAGCGGGATCTATGGTTAGGCCTCTTGTTTGGATCGTGTCACAGTTGAAAAATGATAGGTTAGAGTTTGAGGGTAAGATCCAGGATTAGGATTGCAAGGGATGTGTGTGAATCAACCTGAAATATTTTGACACGTGCAGCATCCTTATCTGCACTTTTTGTGTCTGTTTCTCAAACGACCAGCTGTATGCAATGCATACACGCCCGGAAGAAGGCAGAAAACGGGTTATGCCTTCTTGAATGATGACATTTAAACCCTAATTCAAAACGCATTCCCTGTGAATGGACTGTTTGGCACATTGTGAAAATTTTCTGCTGATCACTCATGGGTCTTTTACAAACCTGCTGCATTCACCTGCAATGGTGATGCATGAAACCAACGTGCATGGCACATATCAGCTGGCAGAAAACAAGCACCCGTGATTTGTCATGGACTGTGGATTTTCACCACAGCATCCAAATATGCCATTACCATGCAGCCTGATGCTCAGCAACCGGACACCTCCTGCAAGAGAGGAAATTTACATCCGATACATCATGTTCATAGCAGAAACTAACGTGTCCACTGATGCAGGGCTAACCTCATGGATTTTCCTGGAACATCAACTCCATGTGTGTCATCACACACATAACACACCTCCAGTCATCCGCAAATCCATTGGGAGGCAGGGGTGATTGGCCATGGCACATTTAAGCACATTTTCCAGGCTTATCACAACACATCTTGGAGCGAAACCACAGTTTCGTCATGCACAGGGCTGGTGGAGATGACGTCAGTCAAATGCATTAACATTCCTCCCTGGAGCGGAGTGGGGATCATATCATGAAATCCAATGAACAAATCAGTGGACACCACCAAAAGTCTCTGCTGGGATTTGCTTGGAAAAACGGCAACCAACCAGGCGCAAGAGATACGCTGCCAAAGGGACACAAGATGGCAACGTTTGCATCCAGGGCCCACTCATCTAGTGCTCACCCACAAGTAGTGCGGCGTCCTTGGGCGGCGGCGTAGTGTCACCAGCTGTCACAAGCCCCATGGCCGCCCCAAGGTGGTGCAGCACCCCATTGGCAGCAGAGCACCACGGCCAGCCATCCACACAGGCAGCGCATCGACCCCCCCTTGCTGCCCGCATGGGGGGAAACGCGCATATTCCAACATTGAAGGCGACTGAAGGAGATGGCGATACAATATGCGGAAAGGCAACCTAGGATCATGCACTCCACTGGACCCCAGCAGGAAACTGCGCAACCATCTGAACCAACCCGAGCTGGCTCCTGAACCACTCGATGAACACCTCCTGTTCATAGGCCTACATCAAGCCAAGCCAGCTCTGAACCTGAACTACCAACGCCATAAAACCACAGACATCCATGCAACCGGTTTTTGACAGCGTCAGAAGGAATAACAGTCTCACTTGACCTGCAAACACATTTTTTTGTCCTTGCAGCGCGCCTTGCCGCATGGATATGGAATTCGATGCGTCACGCAATGAATATCATTGCTGGCTCGAGAGTAACACGTGTGCATTCAAATTTAGCGAAGCGATTCCCCTTGACATGCCCTGGTGCACAGTGATCGGTTCCAGTTGCACGAACCCCTTGCTCCACTGGACCGAGCAGGGCCACACAGGGCAAGCAGCGGAAATCAAGCTGGGAGGATCCACCACAAACAGCATAGAGAACGCTTCCGGCACGGCCGCAACTGCCGCAGGCCAGGCCAGGGGGGGTATTGCGGATTGGCGCTCCCCGGTTCCCGGGTAGATGATTAGAGAGGGGCGCTGGGTGCGGTTCTGTCTGAGGCTGGGTCCCCCCACACTGAAAGAGCTATTTTTTAGGCGGAAGGGGGGGAAGAGGGTTGGGGGGGTTTGGGGGGGGGGGACTTGGTCCATTGGAACCACTCTACTCCCATCCAAACCCAGGTCCCATTCTTCCGCATGAACACACTTAACCAATAGCGGGGGTCCCGGGTCCCATGTCCGGGTACCAGGACAGAGTGTGTCACCTGGGATGCATAATACCCAACCTTCTAGGCGTGGGATGCCGCAGGGGAAGCCTCCCACGGCACCAGGTATGTGCTGCGTACACCGGCACAACCAGATACACATCTGTTGGCGGACAAATTTTCATGGAAACCAGCAAGCAGGACACTGAGGGATCTTGCTGGTGGGCTGTGAAGTTTTTCACTGGCACATGACCCTGTGCTCAGACTTCATGATCTACGGTCAGCTGCCACCTGTGCTGTATGCGCATCCAGCTTTCAGCCTCCTGCAGCGAAAACCTCCGGCAACAACGCAAGCCCGTGACCGACCAGCATGGTGCGGCGCCAAGCCGCGGCGGGTCCCCGATATTTTGCAGGAGTGGACACAGTATTGGTTGAACCCGATAGGCAGTTCCCTGGGACGGGGACCTTGGCTTTCTGGCGAAGCCGCACCTGCTTCAAACCTGAGGTGCAATTTGTGGCCGGGTAGACAGACGGAAGGAGCAGAGAGCGAAAGCGGAGGCTGAAAGAGAGCAAGCCCTGCGTGCAAATAAACTGCGAATCTGTGAAAATCCGGACATTCTGGACCGTGTGCGCATCAGATGGGCTCCACTTCACCGGGGTATAAGGGTCCCACTTCGTCTCGCCCCAGCATCGAGGTCAACTTTTCGTTTGGAATACTAAAATGTGACATTGCGCAGCGCTTGTGGATGTGCTGCCGACACCCACGTCTTGGGCTGTACAGTGACAACTGAAGCAAATACCAGCACAATTTGGCAAACATGTCTCTTGGAGTAAGCTAGCTTCGCAGCCTCGCACTTCACTCCAAGAGCACCAGCAAGCGCATCATGTGCATGCGCGTGCAGAGTGCATGCTTACAATACGATTCAGCGACCATACGTACGGCAAAACTACTGCTTCCTTTGCACGTTGCCGCAATGAATTCAGTAGACTTTTTTTTTTTTGAGGCATGGCGGTCCCCCGCCGAAAAAACACAATCACTGCTCACACTGCGAGGTTCCTCGAAGGACGGCCGCTATGTACATTTCCTAATGTTTGAATTCAGTAGACTTTGTGTTGTCATTGGTGTTTTTGTGCATGAGCGCAAACGCGACATCCACTGGCACGCCACCGACATCTTGACATGACGCATCATGCGCCAGGAAAGACCTCCAGCACGGAAGGCCGAAAGCCACCTCTAAGCATGTTGCTGACGCCCGTCACAGAACAAATGGGGCCGCAGTCGTGGTTAGCATCCGAAGGTGGCATAAATGGGTCTTAAACACTAGAATTAGCGTGTAGCACTCATTACGCTCGGAAAAGGCAGCAACGCGTGTGAACGGGGTCCCACAAAATGGCAGCACAGAGGGGACGGCACTAAGATGCATCGCCAAAGGGTAGCACAGGGTACAAGACACTGCACTTGCGGACTTCAGAGGCGTCAGTTCTCTGTTTCAGCAGGGAACATATCTGTTTGTTTCTGTCTGCATTTGGCCATCAATCCACCCCCCTTAAGAATGAACGAAGTAGCTGACGAGAGTCGCGCAGGGAATCATCAGAAGGGGGCGGGCGGTTGGAGGGGCGCGGGGGGGGCGGTCCGGACCCCCCCTTCCTCCAACGGTCTGTGACCGAAACGCCAGAAGAGGCTGTCTGCAGAAACGCGAACGCAGTGCAAATTGCTGGAGGAAATGCCACCGAGAATTTGCAAACTGAAATAGACATTGGCAGGAGACGGGGGGGGGTCCATGCGAAGAAGGGCTCCCTCATCCTGTGGTCTACGGTCTACTCCACCATTCTAATGATTCCCTGGTGTCGTGGGTCATGTAGCCTATGCATCCGAAGCTTCAGCTCTAAATCCTGGCTTCACAGGGCTGGCAGGGCTTGGGGGCATCGAATCTGAGGCTGTCGCTTTCCCAAGCACTTCAAAAGTGAGCACATTTGCACTTGCCAAATAATCTGCCAACTGTTGGGTCAAAGAGCCGAACGCAAATCGTTTTTTGTAATCAAACTCGGGGTTTGAGCCAAACATTTCCTGTGTCTGGTATACGTCCTTCTCTGCATGCTTGAATACGTACTTACAGTAGACGGTGTTGTTATATTGCTCAGGGATATTTTTGGCACCAATGACATGCACAATCAAATCGATCCTCTTCCCTAACAGATCCTTGACATCAACAAGATCCTCACCAGGGTCTTTGTGTTTGCGTAAAGGGTATGTGGATACCATGAGCATTGCGCCATCACAATCTTCCTGATCTGTGATGAGGGGCAGCGTGACATAATTGGAATTCAGCTGGATGATGTTCTTCAGACTCAGATGAGCCCGCCCAATGTACATGCCAGGACAACGGTCTGGCAGAACAGGCGCACTGTTGCTTTGGCCGAGCTTTGCTTGATACAATTCCTTCTGCAATCGGTGGATGTGTTCCCCACGCTCCTGCAACTCCAACTGCAACTGCAAAGTTTTCTGCTTTTCAGCATCATAGAGTTTCTCGAGACTGGCATACTTCTGCTGCAGCTGTTTCAATTCCAGCTTCTCCTGCATTGCATTGACCTGCCAGCAAAGACGACGAATTGCATGCTTCCACGGAGCCTGAGGCCTCATACCCGTGAATCCACACACATGGAGAATTTCACGCCACGCACTTCATGGGGAAAACACAGAGAGGAAATTGAAATGTGTTGCATTATAGAACCGATGACTGCCAGCAGCAAAGAGCCACAAACCAAAACGTTCATCATCCATGCGGGGAAACAACTCTCTCTGACCTGCAATTGCAACGAAATCTTGAGAAACATTTACGTGGTTGGCATCTCTTCTGCAGCAACGCATCAATGGTGAAATCAATTTGGAATGGTGGGCACGTTTGGGGGTAATTCTTGTGGGCGAGTTTCCTCACAACATTCTCCGTGCAAAGCATCCTGAAATTGGGCCAAAAGATTCACATCTTCCTTGGAGGCAAGAGCTGTCCGTTTCCTGACTGGAAACGGGAAATGGTGGTGGGTGCTGCGGCCTGGCGACGTCCATGGTTTAGGACAGGGATTCAAGGCTTCTGTGGGGGGTGAAACCACGCAACACGTCCGGGCTGCAACCGGAAAAATAGGACTTCACGTGTTTTTTTGGACCTGCCTCTGCCAAGCATCAAACAGGACCTGTCCAATCCTGGACCACAGTTGCCAAGCCACACCTTTGCCTTGTTCACAATTGCCTTGGCATTCTGCGCATACTGCAACGTGGACATAGACTCGTGATAATTGTACGCACTCGGGCTCACACAAGCCAACATCCATGTCCTGGCATTCCCTCCGAAGCTCTCCGAAAGCAACCGTGTTAACTTGCTTTCCCGTAGGGGGACATACTCCGCCTTGCCGTCGGAAAACGTGTTCAAAGCCCGTCCAAGCATCATGAGTGAATGGTTGATCTTCTTGCTCTCCTCGAAGCGCTCTCCAGTTGAAGCTGTCTTGCCCTGCCTTTCACTGCCTGCTAAATCAACAATGTTAATAACAGATTCCACGTCCTTCACATCAGGCCGCGGCGGATCGTGAGTCTGGGCAAGATAGATTTGCAAAATGGAGTGGGAGCGGGATGAATGCTCGTTCATGTTGGTCTCGTGGACTTGACGTTGCGCCATACCACGCTGCATTAGCGAAACGAATCTCTCGTAGTTGGTGACGGTGTGCAATGACAATCCTGTTGAGCGAAGAGGTCACCCTAAAAAGGAGCACCACCACCTGCCAATGCAACCTTAACCTTCACCGCACTGCGTCTTCAAGCAGAGGGGAGCCCAACGCTGGCGTACATTGGCCGGGGCATCGGGTTCGACATCTCTGTCGGACACTTCAGAAACTTCTCGCACTTCAAGAGTAAAATCAAAATCTGACTACCAGTATCGACAGTGATCAGACACGCGCACGCAGGGCTCTCCATGTGGTCTTTTGCCACATGACGTGTGTGAAATTGTATTCTTTGAATCGCAGTTTTGGTGACTTGAGCTTTCGCTCTGCATCGCATATCACCGCTTGTTCTTTACGGGCATTGTGGCGACCGGAAAATGGGTTTGAGAACCACGCTTTATGGGACATGACGGCACTTTGGAAGGTCATTCCCAACACATCTAGTGGCTTGATGGGAGCAGATACCGCTGTTCGGAAGTATAACATCGAATGTTTATGCGAAGAGGAGGATGGAATCACATGATTTGCTTTAATCCTGTCGGTCCCCGTGTTTTGCTCAACTCAAATCATGTGTTTCAAATCCTTCTCCCCAATGCCTTCCTCACCCATCTCTTTTGCACGTTTGGTAGGGCACACCCCATGCCCCGGGCTGCCACCGGTGAGATGAGGGCTTAAACTCTGGATAACCACAGAGGGTAGAAGGCGAAGCGATGGGATGGGGTTATTAACAATATGGAAAGGAGAAGTTGCTTGTTGCTTGTTGCACAACATCCGGCATCCGCAGTTCGGAACCTCATCAACTTTGTTCACTTGGACCATCAAGTTGTAGCTTTATCTATGCAAATAGCTTCTTAGTGCGGCCCGCGGTTGGCGAGACGGGAAGACGGGGAGACGTGCGCCGCAAAAGCAAAACGGGTGGATTCTTTCCACAAGACATAGTGGAGGGGTATTTAAAATGCATATTCCATGTATGCAACGACACATGTAGCAGCAAATTGGTACCGCAAAGTTCCCGGAGAAAAATACCTTCAACAAATATTCGTTTCTCCTTGGTTTCATGAATTTCCAAACTGGCGAGGTCGGTGGCGGGTTTCTTCTTCTCTAATAGATCCCTTACTTTCTCATTGTAGATCTCAATCATGGACAGCGCAATCTTGATCGATAGTGTGGCATCCAATTCTAGGCTTTCTTGAGCAACGGCCAACAAATCCTTGCAAAACCGTGGAACAACACCAGATAGGTCGTCTTTCGCATCATGGCTAAGACCTTGGATTGAATAGCTAAAATGAAAAATGAGATAGAGGAAGGTCACAAAGCAAACGCACTCATCATGCATCCATTGGAGTGCGACATCACATTTTTCATGGCGTTTTTTGACGCTCATCTACCACCCAGCACGACGTGTAGTGGGAAGCAACCGCACGGCGAAATAAGGAAGAATACGAGTCTCTCATAGCCACTCGCTTTCGAATTTACGTGTGACATACGTCTTGCCGGATCCAGTTTGACCGTATGCAAATAGCGTGACATTGTATCCGTCAAAAGCATCTTGCAACATAGGTCGCCCAATACAATCATACACTTCGTCTTGGTCGCCCGTAAAAACATGGTCGTAGTAGAATTTCTTGTCATCTCGTTCGGCACCTAAGAGTGCACATCAATCTTGAAAGGTGACGTCAAAGCAAACAAGCACAACTTTAAGAAACCTCTTCAAAAAAATGCTACAAATCGGTTGGGTGTTAGGGCGAATTGCGAACGTCGGTTGGCCCGTTGGTTTTCATGTTTCGTGTTTCATGTTTCAGGGAAAAGAGGACTTTTTGGGGGCGATTCGGTAGGGTCACACATGCAATGAAACATTGAGCAAAGAAGAAAGAAGGCGATTATTGGTTCAGCGTTCGTCCTACTTGGTGTGGCGTTCGTTATGCTTTTAGATGGTTGCACAAAGAAGGGTTTGAAGAAGGAGCACCACATCTAGGAAACAAGCGTTCTATGGCTCGGCGAAATGCGATTGTTGGTATCCCAAAGCTACCACATCGTACTTTCCACCCAATGCCAACGCATTGCAACTCATTCAACCATTACGGTGTTCAATAACAAAGCGAAGACCGAACGCCTTTTCTCGTGATATTTTCGCATGCAAGTGGCTTGAAGATGACGTTTGTCGGATTTGATTCAGAAACGATCCACGTATTTGTCGTTTATCACGTCGTTTAGTGCATTGGAATCTTGCACTCTCTTGCCTTTGCAAAATTGGACCTCTATTTTGAGCTTGGGAAGAGCTCCGACAATTGGGTGGGTCAATCACGACATGTGTGTTTTGGTACGGCAATTCAATGTGCATACGAAAAATTGTCAAACCGTGCTCAATATGCGCAAGGTCGACAAGTTCCAAACGGTTTTCTTGAGATGCGCAAACAACAAGACAAACTACTCAAGCAAGAGAACGGCAATCAAACGTTGATTGAGTCCGTGCATTTCGTTCAACAAAATGTGCATACATAACAAAGGCACCGAATAATCTGGAATGACACAAAATTTCCAATGGGTCCACGGGAGGAAAGAATGATCTCGAAAAAAATTATCCCGCGACAACCCAGCATCCACTTATTTCACGTCCGACACTCACGTCCAAGTTTCGGTCACAAGCGGTCGGCCACACCTGGCTTCAACATTTTGAGGCAACACTCACCGTCAGGAAGTATCACGCGCTCCGTCGAAGTCCCGTCAGCTTTCGTCATCGGCCTTAATCTAACGGCGACCTAAAAATGGGAGCAACATCAATAGTGGAATAGGTAATCAATAGGTGACACTCCGGGCACTATGTTTCGTTGCCTCCACAACACGAGCACAATCGGAACAAAAGCTTATCGAAAAGCAACGTCGGCCTCAATCTAACGGCGTTCTTCAATGGGAGCAACAACAATAGTGGAACAGGTCACAAATGCGTGGCACTCCGAGCACTATGTTTCGTTGCCTCCACAAAACGAGCATGTCAAAAATTTATCGAAAAGCAACACAAAGAAAGGGCAGTGTCTCCGAACAAAAGCACCCTTTGCTTTACCCTCGAATTGCACAACATACTCAACTCAGCTTGCAACCAACGCGACGAGTCAACATAACTACACTTAACTAGCCCTCCCGGATGTTACAAAACAAGGGAAATCGAAACACGTGGTTCCTTTGTACTTGGATATCATTGCAAGGTGCTATGCTAAACTATGCGAGCAAGCCTTTGAGCAAAAATAGGGGCCGATGGGATGATAGAACTATCAAGGGAAGCAAATAGGGGCCGATAGGATGATATTTGAAAAAGCATATGAATAGGGGCTACCCACCTGCACTCGATTGTCTCTTTTGCCACAAAGTTTTCCTTTTGCCGTGTGAGGCTCCAAGATGTTGGAGATGAAGCGCGGTGATCCATTGCGTGGACTACCCGTCCGTTGGAGTGCACCAGACATAGATCGCATCGTGTCATTTGGGCACCCACGGACTGTAGTTACGTCAGCCTTGCTCTTGGCATCAGACTTCGGGGACTTTTTCTGTCCGCCATCATAGCCCCCGCGGCCTCCCGACGCTGAACGACTGAAACTCATAAACAAAGGATGACGTTCATGGGCGACTGGGACGTACCCTTTGGGAAAAAACAAAAGGGCGTGCAGGGCAATGAATATCTAAAACGGTGCTGTCCGCGGGCAATATCCACTTTCAAAAAAGGCACATGCAAGCACTTGCAATCAAAGTGTACTGAGGCGACAAATAGTCGCCGCAAGGTAGTTTCTTGACGCGATGGGCTTCTCCACGAGCTCGAAACTCCCAAACCCAACACAGACAGTATGGACTGGAAACATGAAGCCCCTCTTCAAGTTGTTGTGCCACCTTTCAGTTGTACTGCGAGTTTCGGTGTGACAAAGACGGGGTTTGCCGATGTCATACAGCCACATTATTATCTTCTGCCATTGTGTGCTCCATTCCCAGCGTTTGGGAGGGACCTTCGCTCTCACTACTCCGTGACAGGTTCCCTTCACACGCTTGCAGTGTTCACCATGCACCATTCATGCAGCCTAGTTGGTGGTGTTCTTGCTGGGCAAGATACTTGAACCATCAAACGACGACAGCAAAACTGCCTCAGAGCCTGTGTCTAATTAGCACTTTTCCCTGAGATGGCTCTGCCGTCTGGCAGGTTTACAGAGCGAGCTAGCATGGAATCCCTCCTCAGGAGTGCAACAACATCATTAAGCACGGAAGTAATTGAAACGACCAAAAAACGCAAACGAAACAAAACGGAATAGGCAGCACGATCGGCAAACTTTCAGAAGAATAAACTTTATATGGTGAACATATAAATACATACACGCATACTAGTGAGACAGTAGATAGGGAAGAGTTACCCATGGTGCCTGCAGAACCTCACCAGGCATGGGCAGTAACTTCACTACATGGGGGTAATGGTGACTGGGGGAGAAAAATGCCTAAAAAAAGGGAGACTTTGGAGGATAAAAAGGGAGATTTGGATCTATAAATTGGGAGCATTTGGGATGCATGCAGAGGGTAAAATCCAATGTGAGGAAGGGATTTGGATGGGAAAATCCGATAAATTAAATACACCAGGGGGTTGCATTGACAATACAGCTTGTGCAAGGTCGCGCGTGTAGCCGTCCGGCGCTGGGATTTGGGCCCAACGCACTACCCCACCAGCTGGACATAAAGTCGATTCGGGTTCTTGCACGATCTGTGCATATATCTATATAGAGAATTTTAATGCGGATCGATTCATGCTAAATTTCTAGCACTTTCGTGGCCGTTTTGATGGATTTCGTAATTTACAGGGTTGTCGAAGCTCGAATTTTTTGTGTCGATTGTATCAATTAGATGACTGTTAGTTGTTTGCGAGCGATTCTGGCACCATTTGTCGTGTTTCGCAATGAATGACTGTATCGCAGAGCTTGTTTTCATGTGTCGCCTTTGGTTGTGCTTGGCACTTGGTTTCGTAGCTTTTCTGGCTGTGGCGCACTTCACCAATATGTCCGAAGGTATGGCCTGGTTCATGAGCCCCATGCATGCCGTGCTTGTCGTGTCATGATGAAACCCAACTGAAGAGTCACTTGCAAATTTCACGTGGGAAACACTATCAATATCAATATATTACCATATGTTCAAATCTAGCAAGGTCAAGTTGCGATTTCAAGGGTAATTTGTGATTTTGGCATCAATGATGACATTATGGTCCTGGTTTGTGAGGGTTGTCTTTGTTGTTCAATTTGAATCACGATTGTCCAAGGCATTGGGAACAGTTTTGTGAGATGCTTCCTTGTGCATTTCCGATTTCGTCATTGCCACAATTTAGAGTTCCAATTTGTTGTGTCCTTTTTGTTTGCAGGTGGTGACAAGCCAACCTTCAAGACCACCGCAGGTTGGTGTGTGGCTCACCGCAAAGGGTTTGCTTGGAAGGAGTGCCGTGAGTTGACTCCTAGGGAAAGGAACATTGATTTTGCGGATGGTGTTGCCATGGCCACAGCCAAGAAAATTACCAATTTGCTTGTAATTTGTAGGCAATGTGATTTGAACTTGCCACAAAGGGTGCCTACCACTCCTGAGGGTAAGAACTCCGAGGTTTGGGACACCCAATTGTCCTCCAAGCGCCCTTTGGAGCCTTTTGGGCGGGGACGAGGCAAAGGCATGAAACAGTTGAGGATGCAGCCAACTATGCTGACTTGGAGAGGGAGCGTGTTCGCTTGGGGCAGGGGGAAAAGAAAAGGCATGAGAATAGTGTTGCGTGCTCAAGTGTAACAAAGGGTGACCCTCTCTTTAACATCGGCGCGATGTATGTTGTCCCCGCCCCCGTTCACAACAATTTGGGAATTGTTGGCAAGTCTTGCCAAGAATTGGAAGCTTTCTATTGTGCATTGGATGATGAAGGGTAGACCCAAACGGAGACCACACAACGTAGAGAGGCCCGAAAGGAAGTAGAGCGCTTGCAATCGGTGGTAGAGGGAAAGGAACGTGCCGCGAAGGCACACCATGATGTGTTGCAGCAAAGCATGGCCGAGTTGACTGCACTGAGGGAAAGTGTTGAGGACATGTGTAATGATGTGGCATCAGAGGCTATTGCAGCAAGGGATCGCATAGGTGATCGTTTTCTTGCCACGGCCGAAGGGTATGGGTGGCTCCCCACTCGTGGAGAAGGCCGCAAGCAACGGGAGAGACGTGCTTTGTGGAGAGATGTGGCAACCCGAAATGAGTTGCCGGAGAAGGAGGAAGAGGTGCGTAGGTTGAAAAATGCCGATGGCATTGCCAATGAGGCCCTGGAAACCGCAAAGCGTGAGTTGCATGAGGCCGAGGTGAGCTATAGTAAGGCAGACGGAATCCATGTGCAAGCATACAAGGCTGCGTTGGCCCATTTTGGCATCTCAAAAACTGCCTATTTTGGGCATGCCTACATAGGCAAATATTGCAAGCTCCTTTGCACACAACGCATAGCCGTAGCCATTAGTGAGCCTTGCTTGCGGCGGTGGTCGGAACAACGGAGAAGAGTTGTCGCTCTCCGTGGACGAATCAGTTTTCTAAAGAACCAAATCCGCAAGGCCAAAAGGCAAGGGCGGTGGGATGATGTTGCGGATCTTGAGTTCCGGTTGCAGGACAAGAGATTTGCATATGCATTGGTTGGGTCTAACCTTAAGCGCGATGTGGAGTACCAAGCTGCCTTGCGAGTTCGGCAGAGATGGGTGCACCGATTCACAAAGTGGGCGGCTCTGCAACGCCTGATGGGGGGTAGCATTGATTACACGGCTAACCCTCACCTCATTGAAATGCTCATTGTTCGCGCCGCCAGCTTCTCGGGTTTCTTTGCATGCAACTTCCCGAACGAGAAGCCTACCCCTAAGCTTTACCTTGCCCTAACCCATGGGATCCAATTCATCATGCACCACAAATTTTGCGGGTATGCTGATGAAGAACCCATGGAATCCCAACACGCTGACCATAACCGCATCCGTGTACGGTCGAGGCATTGCGTGAATCAACAAGTTGCTATGCTTCATGGTGTAAACACTTTGTTGGTGCGCAACAATGTCAATTGTTGCATTACTGCTGGCAAGCTCCGGGACGAGCGCAACGAGCTTGGGTGAGGTGGAATGAGCCTAACCGTGAACTGGAGCCAATGTGGTGTTGCGGAGGAACCAACCCTAGCCCTAAATGATGGTTCCCTACCCTTTTCTTTGGTACAAGGGAGAACTCTATGCTAATGGTGGGCCCTTTGGGAGTAAAAGCAAATTTAGCAGACCCTAACCCTAACCCTAACCCTAATGACACATGTGTGGGGGGCAAATCGGACTACCGATGTGATTGCAATGGTTGAAAGACATTGGATGATCATTTATGTGCACTAAATCGAAGAAATCGACATTACATTGTGTCCTACATTGTTGCATGATGTGAGCATTTGTCATTTCAGAGGGATTTGGACAGAGCAGGGTGCTGGGATTGCCATCCGTCACGATTTTGCCCGAAAAACCACCCCTAACACTAGGCAAGTGTGAAGAGATCGCATTTTTGTCATCCCGTAGGGTCCCTTGGGCCATCCGCATCATCTCTTCACACTTAGACTTTTTGTCCGGGATTCCTTGATTTGGTGGGGTAGTGATTTAGGGCCTCCGGCTTATATATAGTGTTGTTCGGCACCTCAACTTTGCTGGTGCACCTTTAAATCGCATCCCTAGGTTATATGGAATTAGTGGATGGTGTTAAAGAAGTTAAAACCTTGTAAAGGTCCTACCTTTGCAAAACAGCCATGATTGATCAAAACAAATATGACAGTGCGAATCAGCTCTCTGAGGCGGTCATTCAGAGGGGCTGCATCGTAGACTTTTGAAGTATGTTTCGTTTCGGCGCGCGGATTGTATATAATGGCATAAGGACTGCTTTTAGAGGGGGGCGGGGCCCCATTCCCCGGCCCCCCAATTAAAAGCCCCCCATGGGGGGAGAGGTGAACAAGCGGGGGAAAGTTGCACGAGGTGGGGTCGCACGGGTGTTCAGATGAGAAAGGGCAGGACAAGGAACACAAAGGCAAAAGACCATTCAAAGGCGGAGAAGGAGAAAACCATGAAAACACGGGAGCAACGGCGCCAGCGCCGGCCGCTAGGCTCCGTTTTTGTGGGCCAAGCCCCACAAAAACGTAGCCTAGCGGGAGCTGCCTCCTGCCTTTTGCACAATATGGTTGCCCTATTGGCAGAAAAGGCTTGCCAGATGGGCAGCAAGTATACATGCCAAATATGGCGAAAAAAATGGCAGAAAACTGCCAAAAAACGCGTAAAATTGACCGTAAATCATGAAAACGGCACCAGATTTGGCCAATGAGGTTGCTTTTCTGACGTTTTGGCCCGAGCTGGTCATTTTAAGGGGCTACAACATGATGTAACTTTGCAAGCAGGAGCCAATACGGAATTCAGCCCCAAATTTTCGGAGACTGCCTGAAAAACTGCTTAAAACGGTCCTAATTCACCAAAACGAACATCGTCGGCCAAAAATAAGAAAAGTCGCGTTCTTAGAATTCGATTGCGATCATTTTAAGGGGCTGCATGGAAGGGGTTTGAGAAGGGCTGTCTTCCAGGGGGGGGGGGGGTGGCGTAACGTAGTAGTTGGTCACTGCTTCTGGCGCGGGGTCAGGGGCCCCCAACACCCCGACCCCCACAGAAGCCAGCCCCCTGCGGGGGGGAATTGAACAAGCGGGGGGAAATTGCACGAGGTGGGGTCGCACGGGTGCTCAGATGAGAACGGGGAGGACAAGGAGCACAAAGGCAAAAAGACCATTCAAAGGCGGAGAAGGAGAAAACCATGAAAACACGGGAGCAACGGCGCCAGCGCCGGCCGCTAGGCTCCGTTTTTGTGGGCCAAGCCCCACAAAAACGTAGCCTAGCGGGAGCTGCCTCCTGCCTTTTGCACAACATGGTTGCCCTATTGGCAGAAAAGGCTTGCCAGATGGGCAGCAAGTATACATGCGAAATATGGCGAAAAAAATGGCAGAAAACTGCCAAAAAACGCACAAAATTGACCGTAAATCATGAAAACGGCACCAAATTTGGCCAATGAGGTTGCTTTTCTGACGTTTTGGCCCGAGCCAGTCATTTTAAGGGGCTACAACATGATGTAACTTCGCAAGCAGGAGCCAATACGGAATTCAGCCCCAAATTTTCGGAGACTGCCCGAAAAACTGCTTAAAACGGTCCTAATTCACCAAAACGACCATCATCGGCCAAAAAGAAGAAAAGTTGCGTTCTTAGAATTCGATTGCGATCATTTTAAGGGGCTGCATGGAAGGGGTTTGAGAAGGGCTGTCTTCCAGGGGGGGGGGGGTGGCGTAACGTAGTAGTTGGTCACTGCTTCTGGCGCGGGGTCAGGGGCCCCCAACACCCCGACCCCCACAGAAGCCAGCCCCCTGCGGGGGGGATTTGAACAAGATTTGTGAACATTGTGCCGGTGACAAGAAGCAGACCTCACCATTGCGTTGGTGCCTTCGCTCCTGCTCACTTCCTCCCCTAGTCGTCCCATCCTGGGGAGTCTGCCATGTGTCGCATGTACATACATTGTAGTATTTGACATTGCTTGATCTGCAGTGATTTGTTGTATTTGTGGTACACATTTATTACTGTTTGCAGTGATACTATGTTTTTAGTTTCGTCTCCGTGCTCATCACTTGGTTTTATGGTGCAGAGGGTACAGCAAATTTTTTTTTGCTGACCGATCCTGCTGCGCTGCTCTGCTTTGCCGAGTTCTGAGTTAATGGTGTATGACGAGTACAAATTCAATGGGCAGGTGTGCTATGGGATGCCGTCCTATCCAGCGGTCGTGGGGATGATTCAGGAGTCGTCCAGTTCAAGTCCCGGTGGTCTTTCAGTCCCTGGGTTGGACCAGCACAACTACGGTGGTTTCTTTCACTGCGAGGTCAACGAGCGACGTCGCATCTATGAGCAGTGGGTTCATGATCGAAAATTTCGAATTATCAAGCCTCATCAGCAGGCTAGGGTTGGTATGTCGCGCTCTGCATTGGTGCCGCCAGCCTGCCCGGCACGTGGAGTTTCACTGGCAACGACAGCAGTGCCTCCAACGCCGACGGCAGCACCATCAGTGCCTCCAACGCCGCCGGCAGCGACATCCGTGCCTCCAACGCCCACGGTAGCGACATACGTGCCTCAAGCGTCGCCAGCAACCACATCAGTGCCTCCAACGCCGCCGGCAGCGACCTCCGTGCCTCAAGCTTCGCCGGCAGCAACGTCAGTGCCTCCGACGCCGCCGGCAGCAGCATCAGTGCCTCCAACGCCGCTGGCAGCGACATCAGTACCTCCAGCGCCGCCGGCAACGACGGCAGTGCCTTAGGCGTCACCGGCAGCGACATCTGTGCCTTCGGCGCCGCCGGCAGCAACGTCCGTGCTTCCAGCTTCGCCCGCGACAACATGCGCGTCTCCAGCGTCAACAGCGCCTCTGGGGTCTGCCCAGAAGAAGACCCACGGGGGCACTCGGAGAGGGCGCAAGCCCTTCGTAACATAACGTTATGATTTTCGGTTTTGCCTGCCTGCTGGGTTACAGGGGCTGCACTCCTTGCTGCCCTGTTTTGTTGGGATCAGTCTTTGGGTGTTTTTGCATATACTTTTTTTGTAAGGTTTGGGGCTGAGGGGCCATCTGCCTGCCCTGCCTTTGTTTGTTGCACTGTCGCTGTCCATCAGTCATGCTGTCAGCACAGCACTGCACATCTTTGATCCACAGCACGGTCTGTCCAGTCAGCACAGTCTTTCTGGCACAGTCCGCACTGTCTGGCTTTCCCTTGGCAGTGGCCATTTTCCAGGTTCAGGTCTGCCACTTGGCGTCGCCACTGCCATTTCTTTTTCCAGTGACCATCTCAGGTCTTTTCAGACAGTTTTGTACTGTTTTTTCTGTTTTTGGCCGGTTCTGTGCATCCACTGTCCATGATCTCAGAGACAACAAAAAAGTTATTATTTTTTTTTGCCTGCCTCTGCTTGTTGCGAGCAGCAGCATTGCTGCTGAAGGGTGGTGCAGATGATGGAGCTGCACCATCTTTGGCGGCCATCCTCCCATGTGCGTGTCACGAAAGAATGAGGGGTCTTCGGTTGGTGTCCGCGCTCTGTGCCGCGCGTGAGTGGAGGTGGTGTGTGCGCGCCCTGCTGTGCGTGTCTGTGCGCGCCGCGTGTTGCCGGCCATCGTGTTGTTGTGCGCGCCATCTGGTGCCGGCCTAAGGGAGCAGGTTGTGCGCGGGTGAGTGGTGCCGGGGCAGGGTGTGTGGAGCAAGCGTGTGTGGTGCTGGGGCACACAGTGTTATGGGGTGGTGCCTGCGGGTGGCCACAGGTATGGTGGTACCAGATCAGTTTGTACATGGGCTGCCCACACATCTCTGCTGGAGCACTGTACCAAAGCCTGGTGTTGCACACCCCGGCTTTTATTTAAGTGGGGGGTTGTAACCGGGGCCCCAGCCCATGTGTCGCATGTACATACATTGTATTATTTGATATTGCTTGATCTGCAGTGATTTGTTGTATTTGTGGTACACATTTATTACTGTTTGCAGTGATACTATGTTTTTAGTTTCGTCTCCGTGCTCATCACTTGGTTTTAGCACACTTTTCATTGCAACCACCCCTTGCGGCGTCCGAGTTGTTTTGAGGTCAGTACTTGACCTCGGACCAGTGACCGCGGAGTTGATATCTCCATAACGGTTATAATAGAGCAATCCTGTTGTCGGAATGCAATGCAAAAGCAATGGCTATGTTGGCAAGATCCCTGAGTAGTGAAGTGGAGTCCCAGTTCCTGTCAGCCATAAGCCCTACTTCAGGTTGCAGAAGATCGCCGTCTGAAAAGTAAACCATTGGCACTAATCGTTGCCCATCGAGGCTGAAAAAAATACTGCACTGGAGTCCAGTCCAGTCACGAAAAATTCAAATTTCGCGGACGACGTTTCGTCGTGGGTGAAATCCACAGTTTCTCCTGACAGTCAGCTTGCGCAAGGTCGCGCGTGTAGCAGTCCGGCGCTGGGATTTGGGGCCAACGGAGAAATTATCTTTTTATTCCTGAACGTTATGTATGCATTTTTTATATCAATCTGATCAGAATGTCTGTAGTTTTCATCGTGGCATATTTCATTTCCGCCGTGTGCTTTCTGGATGCCGGGTGATGTTTGTCTTATATCCGTTATCGGTCCCACAATTTCTCGACGAAGAAATGTGATCACCGACCCCGCTAGCTGATAACGTTTCTTGACGAAGAAATGTGAGTAGATAACATTTCTTGGCGAAGAAATGTGAGTAGATAACATTTCTTGGCCAAGAAATGTTGTCACTGGTTTGTTTCTCCCATCCTTTTAGAGTACCTCAACAATGTCCAAAAAAGATGCCAAAGACTCAGAGGCACAATTGCCAATGCCACCAACTGTAGAGGGATTCATGGGTGCTCTCGAAGATTGGAAGGGCAAGCAACCAGATGAACCTCGCGGTAGCAACATGTTTGGGCATGATTCCGATAAGGGAATGTTTCACGGCATCTTATGTCACTGGGGTAAAATAGGGGGGGTTGGGGGGTCCAACCATTCCTTGAGTAACAAGGTTTTACCCGCTGCCATGTATTTTTGCATGGTTGCCGACCATTTTTGAGTAAAAAGGAGAGGGGGGGGTAGGGGATCAAGGTCTAGTGTTACCTGAGTAAGGTAACGTTAAGGTCAGGATGCATATCGTGAAGCAGATTTTGCAGCCCCACCAAGTGAGGAGGGTGCAGCAAACAATCAAGTGTTTGAAGATATGCCCAACCCCTTCATAGGTCCTCAAGAGGACCATGCTACATGTGTGATGAGGTGATCCCCTGAAAACGCGACACCATTGCTCTTCAACCGGTGTCATGTGATGCATGCCGTTCCTACCACCTTCGGTGTGCCAAGTTGACTCGAGTGCCGCGGCATGGCTCATGGATTTGCAAAAGTTGCACCATGAACCCGTAATCCTTCCTTATTTATGGCTATGTGTAGTTGCCACGTGGTAGCCATTCCGCCCCCACTTGTGCGGGGTGCCACATGAAACGATGACGTTTCGCAGCTCAATTGAATTGTTGATCCCTCTTGATGTTGATGTCTTTGAAATGCGGGTCTTGCCATGCGCGGTCGGTGATCACATTTCTTCGTCGGGAAATTGTGAGACTTCGATAACGGATATAGAGAAACGTGACATGATAACATTTCTTGGCCAAGAAATGTTATCATGTCACGTTTTCTGTATAATATTGTGTCCTCTGTGTAGAGTTAGTGAAATATTCAAGTTGGGCACTGTTAGTGCTTGTCAGAGCTCCGTGGCCCCAACTTTTCAGATCTCCAAGTGAGGTGTGCTTCCTCGTAGGCGCGACCTAAGGTATTGTCCTTTTAAGATTCAATGTCACCATTGCAGCATCACAAGATGTCACTTCGTGAAACGAGGTGTTGAACAGGCTTGTTCCCAGCCTAGTAAGGTTTGCGGTACATCAGTGTTAAGGTGTTTGTGGCTGTTGGCGTCATACTCACTTTGATCATTTGCGATTTAGGTGCAATTTAGGTGGATACCCAAAATGGTATTTTTTCAACTTTCACCGTTTTGGAAGATACTAGGCCCAGAGGAGAATGGTTGAGACATCCCAAATCTGCCCATCCATCAATTTCTATTTTTCCATAAGCATCCCACATCGATGTAATTTGTAGGATTTCCCCATCCAAATCCCTTCCCCAAGTCGGATTTCACATCCCTCATGCACCCATAAGCATCCCGCATCCATTTAATTTATAGGATTTCCCCATCCAAATCCCTTCCCCACATTGGATTTCAACCTCTCCATGCGTCCCAAATCCTTCCAATTGGGCAGTTCCTAAATTGTGTCAAACATGCTTCTCTGAACATGACATTTGATCTGGCACAAAAAAAATTTCGTTCCGAGAACACTCGAAACATGGACATCCAGAAATCGGCCACCAAAGTGCTTGAAATCATGCATGGATCGATAGATCTCAATGCACGTCTGATACTTGCCTTCGCAGCATGGGCTGTATCCAAATATCCCTAAATTATGGGAGAAATCGAAAAATGACTTTAGTTCCAGGTGGTGTGGAGGGCAGTGACTTCACTAGATGGGGGTAATGGTGACTAGGGAGACAAATGCCAAAAAAAAGGGAGATTTTGGAGGATAAAAAGGGAGATTTTGGAGAAAAAACAGGGAGATTGGATCTATAAAGTGGACGAAATTTATCGGTCGACACCAAATTTCTGAAATTTTGTGGCCGCTGGAAGTTGCTGGAAGTTGCTGTGCTTATCTATGTGGTATTTTGTGTCTGTTGACGGCATTTTTTTGTATCAGCTTTTTGGGGGAGACCACAATGTTGCAGCGTGGGCAAGATTGAGGATGGAACCCTAACCCTAGCCATGAACTGAAATTTGATGAACCCTCCCCCCCGGAGCCGCACCCCCAAAATGTGGAACCACAACCTACTCATAATGTTCATGATGCATCTCTGGACAAATTTCAGGATGTTTGCACGTTGCAAGTGGATGTCAACAAGGGTAGTATGCATAGGGAGCAAGCAACCAGCTTGAGCCCGGTGGCCTTTGTTAAAAATTTGACAAAAGAGGGAAATCGGGACATTGTGAGGACCTAGTGCTTGAAAAGAGGGTGGACTTTTGTGATTTTCCATCCACATGTGCCCCCGGAGCCATTTGCACAAAGACCACCCTCTTCCCCTTTATTTCCAGACTACCATTGGACGGTGTGGTTGTATAGCTTCAGTTCAGGCTAACTGAAGTTCAACACCAGCTGGACATTATGTGGATTTCAGTATGGCGGCATAATACTTAGATATTTGAGTTTTTCTAGGTACAAAGTCATCTGAATGTGGATTGTGCATGTGATTTGGAATGCTTTAGTGTTTGTATTGACAGTGTCAGAATCTCGAATATTGTCCGTTTGCAAGATTCCAACCTTTTGCTTTTGTCATCGTGCTTTGTTGTGGTTGCCTTGTGACATCGTACACCTTGATGCCCAGTTTGACTATAAGTGTTTTTGACCAATTTCTGACTCAACTTTCACTCCTAGTATCTCCTCTTGCATGGTGGCTTGAGATTCCAAGCCCGGCAATTGAGTGGGTGGACTAACTTATTGAGGCCAACGGAGGCACAGGTTTGTTCCACACAGTGTGTTGCTCGCTTGGTTTGTTCTCAGAACTTTATTCAAGTAACTATTTATTTTTGTAGGAGTGGCCGCCCAAAGAGATTCCACACCACTGGAGGTGCAAACCCGAAAAATATTGTGACCAAATAACCCTGTGTGCGCGCTACAGGGTATTGCCGCGCGATGGCTCAGTGCGCACTACAAAACTATAGCGCGCAGCATAGCGCGCGCTATGGCTCGGGGTCTTGGGTTTGTAACCCCATGTCCTAATAAGCAGGGCAAAAACGCCTATTTTTCTAACGTTTCAGATTCTTCCTGCACCGCATCTGACACTGTTAATGTCAGGGAAGATTGCAAACATTTTGGGCCCCCACTATGGGTGGTCCCTGTGGAAGAACGGGGACCTTTTGGCGGACCTAGTTGAGTTTTTTTGCTCAGGGTCTGCCGTCCAACGGTCCTTGTGGGCCAGGTTGGAAAAAAGGGTCCCCGTGTCTGAAGCAGAGAAGAAGCGTCGCAGGACCGAGGCAGCCAACGCCGTCACACCCCTGTCGGTGGTGGACTTGGTCCTGCTCCTGAAGATTCCAAGAAGAAGGTATTATTGCGCGCGCTTTGCATGTGACATTGCGCGCACTTCCGCTCATAGCACGCGCTTCGTTGACTGTGCAGGCTGCGGCCCAGCAAGTCGGCAGCCCAGAACAGCAGCCGCAGCAGCAGCAGCAGCAGGTCCAACCAAGACAGCAGCAACCCCAAGTGCAAGCACAGTTTCAGTCTCCCCCACCCGGGCCACGTCAGGGCTTCGCCTTCAGCAGCGACTTCAAGAACCGAATCTGGCCCAACCAAAACAGCACCATCTGCGCCCAAGGGCCCAGCTGGGCATGGCTGAAGGACGTGACACCGGCCTACCTCTTCGAGGTGGCCTTCTACAAGTTCTGGCGCCAAAGGGCCACGGCCATTGCCAAGATCCCAGACGGAGCCGTGAAACCCTGCTGGTATGACGAAAGCATTACTGGCACCTGGTGCAGTCTCCACAACCTGTTGAACCCCTCCGTGCCAACCCAAGAAGGACAAGCTGCCTGTAGACACTGCAAGGTGGAGGAGTACGAGCTGCTGTTCTCGTGCTGGGCAAGTTATGGGTGGGGTCACGTTCGGACCCACACGCCTCCGGGTGCCACCGCAAAGACCGTCCACCACTTCTACTTCAACAAGGACCAACCGAGCTTCATCAACGCGACCGACGCGGGGGCAATGGCCTTCAAGAACGAGTGCGCCTCGGTGAGAAGTGCGGGTGCCAGTTTGATGCGGGGGTCAGCCAAAAGAGGAGCCAGTGCCGCAAGGGCAATTGCAACCGGCGCCACAGTCAAAACCACGGCGGTCAAGGACGAGGAGCAGCCGCAGCAGCAGCAAGTGCAGCAGCAGCAGCTCCAACAGCAGGCAGCCATGCAGCAGGCAACACTGCAGCTGCTCCAGCAGCAGCAGCGGGTGCAGATGGCCCAGCAACAGCAGCAACAACAACAACAACTGGCACAGCCACAGGTACGCGCTATGTTTGCCATTGCGCGCGCTTTCGACATTGTTGCGCGCGCTTCATTTGTTGTAGCACGCGCGATTTGATTGTTTGCGCGCGCTACGGCCCTACCTTCTGTCCCATTGTCACGTAGGTGGGCAGCTTCGAGCAGCTTCTGTGCCTGGGATCCCGCAGAGGGCCGTTGATGATCAGCGTGCCCGCGGACATTGCCGGGCAGTCCAAGCATGCGGCCGACTGGCTTGACGGACGGAAGGAGCAAGGCCCCTCCCCGGTGCTGGCCCGGGCTAAGCGGCAGCTGGAGGAGCTGGAGGTGGACTGGGCCGACGCCTTTGCCGTGCCGGAGACGGAATCCGTGACAGTCCCAAGGCCCAAGAAGAAGCGTACCGAGGAGCCAGCAGCCACCAGCCACCTACCACCAGCCATCTCCGCCTCCCACACCGCTAAGCCCCCCCACCCGCCTGGAAAGGTCCTTGCCCAGAAGACTGCCGACCAGCGGCTGATGGCAGAGGCGGCACACCGAGTCCAACGTCAGGCGGAACAGGCCAAGAAGAAAGAGGACGAAGCAAAGAAGAAGAAGAAGGAAGAGGACGATAAGAGGAAGAAGAAGGAGAAGGATGAGGAGGAAAAGAGGAAGAAGAAGGAGAGGGAGAAGAAGGAGAAGGAAGAGGAGGAGAAGAGACGGAAGAAAGCAGAGGAGGAGAAAGCAGAAAAGGTAATGCAGCGCGCGCTATTGTCGTCATTGCACGTGCTATGCATCTCGTCGCGCGTGCTATGTTCCGTATTGCGCGTGCTATGCCTGTGCTATGCCTCCGCGCTACTCTTTCCAGGCAAGCAAGACGGCACCGCAGCAGGCACCCCAGCCGCAGCTCGCATCAAAGCCAGCACCGAAGCAGCCTGTCCCAGTCCCAGACCAGCCGCAAGAACAAGGAGGTCCGTGCGGTTCCACCCCACCCAGTACGGCTCCCAAGGCCAAGCAGCAGGGCAGAGCCGACGCGGACAAGGAGGCAAGAGAGGAGCTCATGCAGCGCCGAGATTGGTCCTACAAAGACGGCTACAAGCCTCGGTGGATCATCTACTGCACCACTGCGATCGCGCCGATGATTGTGGAGGGAGCCGAAATCAAGCCAGCAGGCGCCAGGAGGGCCCCTCAGGACCACGTGGCCGTCATCATCCCCAACGATCAGTGGAGCCCCAGCCAACAAGGGGAGGAGGAGGAGGAAGAGGACGACTGGTCGGAGTTCATGCCCAGCTGCCAGGTGTTCTCCGCCAAAAGCAAAGCGTATGAGGAGTTGGGCAAGTGGCAGTCGTGGTGGGAGACGTACGAGGCCGATGACATTGAGGACCTCTGCCCCGACCCAAAGACCATGAGGATGTCCCCGTCCAAGCCACCAACCCCAAAGAAGAAGAAGCCCCAAGGAGACCCACCAGCCCAGCCACCAGCCCCCCCACAAGGAGACAAGGGACCTGCCGACGCTGCAGCACCAGCAGAAGCACTAGCAGCAGCTGCACAAGAAGAAGAGGCACCAGCCCCAGCAGCAGCAGCAGCACAAGAAGACGACGCACCAGCCCCACCACAAGAAGGAGAGGCACCAGCGGCCACGCCACAAGAAGGAGAAGGAGCAGCCCCGAAAGAAGAAGAGGCACCACAAGGAGCAACCCCAGAAGGCGACCCAAGCCCACAAGAAGAAGGGGATGCAGCCCCAGCTGCCACTGGGGCAGAAGACCACAAAGAAGGGGATGCAGCCCCAGCTGCCACTGGGGCAGAAGACCACAGACCCGAATGGGAGAAGGAGTGGGAGGCCGAAGTGGTGGTCCAAACCATTAAGGATATCACTGAATGACAGCGCGCGCTATACCTGGTATAGCGCGCGCCATAAGGCTGCCAGCGCGCGCTGTAAATATGTTGCGCGCGCTACACTGTTTTCGTCCGTGAGGACCTGTACTGATGCACACTTTTCAGACCTTTCAGACAGTGTTTTTGCATGTGTCTTGGGTTGAATGAGCAACAGGGAATGTTTTTGAAAAGCAAGGGGTTTTTGAGAAACGCAGGACACTGGAAAAAGCATGGTTTTGAAACATTTTCCGGCTTTGAAAAATTTGAAAAACGGGACAATATAGCGCGGTAGAGCGCGCGCAATAGGCGCGCTATAAAGGTCGTATTTTTGAAAATTTGCGCGCACTATGGAAAAAATGCGACATTGCGCGCACGCAGGGAAGGTGTCTTCGATGGAATGTCGTGTGTCCCTGCCGGTACTGTGACTGTTGGTTATTGTGACTGCTGTACGCTGTTTCTATATGCTGTTATTTCAGGCCCTTTCATTCTTTTTTGTCACAATGGGCCGCAAGAAAATTCCTTGCACATGGCGGAGGAAGGACCGCAACACACTGCCCGCATCAGGTGAATATACTGATAATCTGGCGGACATGTCCCATTGGAGCAAGCTCCTTGTCCTCCTTTGCATCTATCCCTACAGATTCATCAAGTGGCAGTGGCAACGATAGTGATAATGAGACGTCAAGTGGTCATAGCAGCAGCGAGCAAGACAATTTTGTCACTGTGAGTGATGACAGTGAATGACATTGAATGACCCTGAAAGACATTTGACATGCTCCATACACAACGCACTGTGCGTGTCAAATGTGCTGGGTATCCCATGTTGCATGAACCCCCCCCCCCCTCCCATGCACATGTAGGCAGAGGGCTCCCCAAAACGGCCGGTTGTGGGTCACGTTTTTTGTGACCAAATATCGTGACCTTTTTTGTGACCAAAGGGGGGGATGGGGGGAGGGGCGGGTCCGGGCCGGACCCATCCCGCCCATTGTATCTGTCCCTGCACCGGTGGCAGATTGCATGCTTCAGTCAGTTTTGTCACCTTCAACCTTCAGATTTTGCCGACAAAAGAGATTCCTACGACCACCATTGCACGGGTGAGGACTAACTCGGTGATACCCACAGCCACCAAGGTTTTATACTTGTTTTCTTTGCCTTCGACGGTTGTGCATAAGCATTCATGTTGATTTGCATTGTAAATTTTCTCTCCCTCCCAACATTTGCAGTGGTTGAAGATTTGTCGGCTAATGTATGTGGTTTGCAAGATGTTGTTGGCCAACTATCTAATGAGGTGGTCAAGCTTAAGGATCGCATCCGGGGAGATGACGACAATTCAGATGCCGAGGATGATTCCGTCCCCGTTTCTTTGCTTAATAGGGTAGAGGACGGGTATGGGTGGCTTCAAGGCAGCGTGCGCGTAGGTCAAGGCATGCACAGCGCATCAAGGCACGGGAGTTTGGGTTGTATGCCAAGGAGCAAGAGTTGGCGACAGCAAAAGAAGAAGAGACCAAAATGGTCAAGCAACTTGAGTTTGCTCAAAAAGAACTCGCTTTGTGCCGAAAAAACTACAAAAAAATGCGGGGTGATCATGTGATGGCTTTGCAGTCAATTCTTGCTCAACTTGGCATTTCTAAAACTGCCTATTTTGGCCAGGCATATATTGGAAGGTTTTGTTGCCTACTTTCCACACTGCCAATTGCGATGGCCGTCACACAGCCTCTTTTCCTCCGTTTCCCGCGGAAAGCCGGGGAGACGCGAAGGCAGTACAATGCTTGCATGAAACTCAATCTGCAGTACTAGGGGATGTATTGGGCGCGGCACAACTGGATTCACCGGTTTGTAAAATGGGGCCAACTCCATCAACTCGTGAGTGGCACATTTGACTTTGTGGAGCGCCATGAGCTTGTGGAATTCTTGCGCATTCGTACTGCCTCATGTGGTGGCTTTTTTGCCAAGCATTTCCCCAAAGACAAGCCCACACCCAAGCAATATTTTGCACTGATGCATGCGGTTGAATTCCTACCCGAGAATGATTTCTTTGGGGAGGGGGATGAGCAACCGATGGAATCACTACACCATGAATGGAACTGCCTTTGGGTTAAGTCGCGTCACTGTGTGCAGCGGAAAGTGGCCGTGGAACATTGTTTGGACTCAATGCATGTTAAGAACAATGTGAAGATCCTCGTTCTTGCGGGCGGGTTCCGGTCAGTGGGGGGGAGGGGGCGGTGGGGGGGGGGGGGGGGGCTCCAGCCGCCCAGCCACCCAGCCGCCCAGCCACCCAGACGCCCAGCCACCCAGCCACCTAGCCACCCAGCCACCTTGTCACCTAGCCACCCAACCGTCTAGCCACCATATTGTGTTGGGCCTTGCACTTTTGCATTTTGCCCCTTTGCCTGTGCTCTCAAGATTACATGATGATGGTGTGTCTCTGCAGCAGGTATTGGTACAATTTCCATGCACCTACGTTTGTCATGTTTGTGTAATTAGGTAATTAGGTAATTAGGTAATTAGTTGCATTATGCATCGGGATGTGGTTATGGGATGTTTGGTCCAGTTGCACAATCACCAACACAACTGCCGTTGCAGTGTGTTGTAGCGTTCCCGTGTCCAACTAAGGTCGGCGAGCATGCATGGAGCTGCCCCAGTGCATGTGTTTTTAGATAGGAAAAAATTTGTGAACTTGTTGGCATCTTTGCACAACAAATTCACATGCGTCGACAGGAGCGGGGATGTAGAATGGCCGAGCCCCATGGCGCGTTGGGGTTTAAAGACGGGACGCGCCACCATTCGCAAACCAGCCTTACTGGCACTGTATGTACGGTATGGTATAGAGAGGCCAAAACATTTTTCCACGGTTGGTGCATAATTAGGCGTCTGTTTCAATTAGGCGTTTGGTTTAATGAGTAGTGCATGCTGCATGCTAACAAGGTCTATTCCGTGCAATGTCGATTTTTGTGCCGTGTTATCCACCTTTTTCTTAATTTTTCCACGTCATTTTGATTGGTCCCATTTTAGGTTTTTCTATCTAATGAGTGATAATTTGTCATTTGCCCACGTACGTGCAAAAGTGCGTGCGGCTACGTGCCCGGGGCTGAACTTCTGGGAGAAGTCATGCAACGGCAAGGCATTTGTGCTGCGGACAATTGGTGTGCACGCTTGGTTGGCTGAACTGATTTTGGACAAATATTGCCAGCCTTTTATCGTGCCCCGTGTCACACTTTACTACGTTTTGGTTTGGATGAAGCAATATCCATTTTCTTGGATGTTGCGCAAGTTTCATCCCGAACATTTGCCGCGCATTGGAAAGCATGCCGCAATACAACACGTCACGCGTGGTTTGCGGCACTTGTGTCAAGTGATGCGGACGGAAATTAGCCCGGATCATTTCCGCCAGCCAAACAATGAGGTGCCCCATTTCCCTGGCACAATCGGTAGTTGGGACACATTCCCAATTCGTGTTTTTTCCGGCCGTGGCCGATATCAGACCAAGTACAAGAATGCAGTGGTGAAATTCCAGGGAATTACCACTCACATGGGCTTGTTTGCGTATGTGTCCGGACCCCATCCGGGGCAAATGTCCGACACCACGTTGGCGCGAAAATATCGCCCGTTGCTGCGTGCTTCGGACACGTTACTCGCCGACTTGGCGTATTTGTCCGTGCCAAATTGCCTTCCCCCGGTGAAAAAGCCACAAGGTGGTGACATCACGTTTTGGCAAAAGGAATTTGACCGTATTCACCAGTTCTATAGGGCTCGCGTAGAGCACCAATTTGGACATTTGCACACTTGGGCAATAATTCGGTCCCGGTTCCGCAGCACAAATTTGCGGGCGTTGCGTCAAGCTGTTACCGTGTTGTGTGCCATCCGCAACATGTCCCTTTGCTTCAACATTCCTTACGTGCCTTACACCGCTGCGTAGACAATTCAAATGTCTTCTATTAATGTCTATTAATGATGCGGTGCGCTCCGCCGCCAAAAATGCTATATCGGAGTGCCCCGTCGGCTTTGAAGCACGTTGCAAAATTTTGGAGGTTGTCTTGCAGCATCGGGGGTCCCACAAACATGGGGCCTCCGATGCTGCAAGGGCGTTGCTGCACGTCGCCGAATTCAAGGCGTCGTTGCCGGACGGGGTGGGCCACACGGAGCTGCAGGTTGGCGGTACCACCTTACATAAGCGGTACAAGCGGCGCCAACCGGCCGGGGACGTAGTGGATGTTGACGCACCGCAGGCCGACAACATTGCGGATGAGCCGCAGGAGCCGCAGGATTTGGGGGCACCTTCCGCGGATTTGGGGGCAACTTCGGGGGATGAGGGGGCAATCATGAAAGCATGTCCCACGTGCAATACAATGGTTGCCGCTTGCGGTTGGGCTAACCATGTGGAAAATTGCCAACCGGTTCCTGCTGACCCACTACCCCCACCGCCCGTGAATGACAAGTGGCCATGTCGGCGGTGTGGGGTCATTAGGACAACGGAGCATGCACGTCTTCAACACGAGAAGTTTTGTGAGGGGCCGTTCCCCGTTGTCACGCCTAACCCATTAAAAACGGTCGAGGGATTGGACCTTACATGGTCATCCGATCCATTTCAAACGGACACGGATAAGGCTGTCAAGTTACAAGAGGAGTACATCAAGCAATTTAGGAAGCACCCATCCCTCGGATACACCGGCACCCCTGCAAAGGCCAAGCTTCCAGCCGCCAAAGTGGCAGCGCAAAGTTTTGCCACCCCCATTTTTGGAAAGGGGAAGAAGGATAAAATGCGGTATGGCCTCAAAAAGCGTGTGCGTGGGGGTAGCACACCCCAAGGGGAGGAGTATGATGATGACATGGGGGAGTTGATATGTAAAAAGCATAAGAAAGAGCAAAAGCGAGTGCCAACCAATTTCATTTTTGATCAAATGCTCACGTACCGCGACACAGAGGACAACCGGCTCCGTATGGCCATTTCTATTTTTCAAAAGCGAACAAAGGAGACAAGGTTTAACATCACAATTCGCTGTCTCAGGTTGCGGGAGGAAAAAGAGGATGGGTATGCGGTGCTTGAGTGGGATGGAGGTAACATCCTTGTTCCTTATTGTTCGGTTGAAAAGGAAATTATCCCCCATTCCATGGATGGGAGAGGGTACTATGTTGTTGATGTTGAGACGTATCAAGAGGTCACTGCTGATGACGAGGGCTCGGTGTATGGAGATGAAGAGGAGGAGGGCACTGTGGTAGAGGCATAGCCATAGTCCCATATTTGCACCCTTTTTTGTCACGATGTATATTTTTCACCCCAATTTCTCTATTTCTATTTCGCATGGTAGCCCGTTGTTTGGGGCTCCTCTTCACAACAATGCGATATGAGACATTGATGATTGTCTTTGCATTATGTCTTTGCCACATTGTGTATCTTCAGCTGCACTTGATATTGAGCATGGGAAGGAGGGTGGTCATTTCGCACTTCAAAAGAGGCCACACAACCTAGTAGCCCCAAATGCAGTAGCACATATAGCCACAAGTCAAAAGGGGTTGGCTTGCACCCCTAGGGACCCCAAGTGTGGCAGTTTTTTCTTCGTTTTCCTTGATTTTGGCCAAATTTCCCCCCAGCCATTTTTGGCCAGCCGTGGCCAGCCACGGGGGGGGAGGGGGGGAGGGGGGGGGGGGGGGGGAGGGGGGTCCAACCCGCCCAGCCGCGGCTAGCCGCGGCTAGGAACACCCCCTGCGAACAAAGCACAATCTTGATATTCCTTTGGCTATGGGCGTGGGTACGTGTGTGTTTTTACCCGCGAAAATTTTTTTTGTGGGTTTTCATGAGTTCAGAAGTGAAATGGGTGTTTTTGATGGTGCCGAACACGATGCTGACATTTTTTTTCCTCATTTTGCCATCTTGCAAGTTTTCTAGAATTCGGGTTTTTTTGTGTTGTTTTACCCACAAATGTACCCGCGCGGGTACATTTGCGGGTAAAAAGGCACACGCTTTTACCCGCACACAAAAAAGCGTACGGACTTTCCTTTTGTGTATATAAGGCTGCTTTTTCAAGTGCATGCTCGCACTCGGCTGCATATAGTCGAGATGATGCTCAATCTAAAACACAGGTACGGCCCACGGGGCCCCAACTGCTCTGGAAGCCAGTCCAGAGTATGTTATTTTGTCTGTTATTCCACAGGCTTGCCTTCGTTTTTGCTGAGGAGGCCCTTTGTGTTGTTTTTACACCACTGCCATTGAGCAGTACTTCTGAGAGTACTGAGAGGTGCTGAGCACACAGTGTGAAGTCGTTTCACATTTTTCTTTGTTCTCAGTGTGCCAGGGCTTTTCAGGTATGTCTTTTTTCTTCTTTTTTTTAATAACAGCAGCACAGGTTTTCAAAATTGTAGTGGTTTCGAAAAACTTTGCAGGGTTTTCCCCTTAGGTTGGGAAACTTTTGCAGGTTTTGTGAATAGGGGAAATTTTTCTGAAGCTGCTTTGCAGTTTTGGGGATTGCCCCTAGGAACAAGTCTGTGAGGGGAGTGTTTACAGCACCCCCTGCAATTTGTTACCAGGAATGGGGTTTTTAATAGCCTAAAGCATGTAAGGCTTTTCCCCAACCCATTTTTTTTGTATAGTAGTCACACTTTCTGAGTGTCTATTTTTTTTCTATGTTTAGGCATATTCAGATCAGACTAGACCCCACTGCTGGGTCTTGTACAGTACTGGCTCAGGCCATCAAACCTATCTATTTTTCTATCAGCCCAAGCAAGGTGCTGGGTGCCTGTAGAGCCACTGGATCCCCATGCTTGAGCTTGTGAGGGGAGTGTAATAGGTTCGAGACCCTCACACAGCCTGAAGCCGCGCGCGTGAAATCGCGAGATCAGAATGCCAGATCAGCGACGCGCGCACAGCGCAATATGAAATCTTCTGACTGTGAAAGCCTTTGTTTTTATAGTTAAAATTAAGGTTTTGTGATTATTTTATTATTGCGCATATTACGGCAACTGTACTGTTTGTTCATCTACAGACAGAACATGCAACGGAGTTACAACAGTCTCTGCATGGCAGAGACTTCAGCCAAGCTTACTCAGTGACTCAGAGATCAACGACCATTCCGATGTCTTCCCCTTGTATGCCCGCTGCATGACGGTAGGGAGTCAAGGTCACGGTCAAGGGAACATCACAGAAGGCTCGAAGAATAGTTTTGAGAGACAACAAAACTATTACAAAGTGGGGCGGTCGCTCTTGCCCTATGCGCGGCGCCTGCCGTGCGCACAGGTCTCCAACATCCCCTTGGCGATGGCGCAGAGGCACCGCCCGGGCCAAGGCTGGGGCACGATGGGTGCCATTTGCTTGGTGCACGGCTCTCCTGCCCCCGGTGCACGCGCATGCGATACATCATTAGCCGCTGTTGTCCGGCTGGCCATGAGGGACGCCGGGGGGCCTTGTCGGACCCCGTGTGCCCCCCGGTGCCGGCTAGGGTTGCGCCGGGACATCAAGGTGCTGCCGCCACAGGAACGGCGCGCCGGGGCGGCGGCTATGTTGGCATGGCTGGGACGAGCTCTCCCGGTGTCGGAGGCACTGCCGCCAGAGGGACCCCAGACCAGCCGACGGTGCATCGCCCCACCAAGGACGCTAGGTACTCGGCCGCCGCCATACTCGGCCGCCAATGACCCCCGGCCCTACAAGCGCCCGCGGGCCAACTCCTCTAGTCGGGGGGTGGCACGGCAAGAGGAATCCATTGGGGTGGGGGATGACCAACCTGCGACCCGCCCCCCCCCCCCCCCACCTGCCCTGCCCCCGGTGTCCGGCTAGGGTAGACACATGTGCGCGCCGGTGCCCCCCCGCCCCCCCCGCTGCCCCCCGGAGCCCCCGCTGCCACAGGCCCCACCCCAGCCCCGTGGGTCCGCGGCCTATGCGACGTTGCCCGCAGTTGTTGGGCTTATTTCCGCGGCCCTACGTCGTAGCGCCCCACGGCGGGGGCGCTCATCCCCCTCCCGGGGGAACATGCAGCCCCCCTTGAGACATCACCACTTGCTGCAACCATGTCTTTACCTCGGCAGTGTCCGTAGACACAGCCAGCGGGCTTCCTGACCTCTCGGGGGGCGCGTCACTAGCGCCCGCGCGACGACCTCTGCCACAGAAGCAACGCGGCAGGGCGAGCATGGAAGAAACCTAGTCCCAACAAGCACGTCCTTCCCGACCGCCGTGCAGGCACAAGTGAGGAGCATGTATGGGAGGCCACGGGCGCTAGAACTTGACTTAGCCCACCTCCTAGCTCCCCGACCTCCGTACATAGACCAGTGGACGTGAATCAACGAATGCCCAAAATTGCTGTTGCTTGCGTTGTTTCATGTCGTGTGAAAAAGATTTGAAAAAATTTGACAATTCAATCTTTTTCTCTCTTCGAGGTGCCTTGCCGAAGGCAATAGAGTTTTAGTGGAGGCGGTTGATGGATAAGTAACAACTGGTGAGAGAACGCTTCACAGGGCAAGTGGCGCAATCACCTGCGGTCCCCTACATGTCATCACCCGAGTCACCGGGCTGCAAACTTCGCACCGTGCGGAGCTCCAAAGTTTTGCGGTCAATACAACCCTGGCTAGAGCAAACCAAGAATTGACCTATGATAACAAAGTAGTTGTGTACCACGCCCTACAATCTCCCCACAGGGAGTGTTCGGACATGGATCTCCGGCTCACTGTACAGGAGGAGACAATAAACAAACCCCTCCGGTCAAGAAGGGTCCCTAGTCACAAGGATATAGCCAATGCAAAGACCCAGGAAGAGCGGATGGAAATCAGACAGAATGATGAGGTCGATCGCCTTGCAAAAATTGCTACAGGCCTACCGCTCCCAGACTACACGCCTGTTCACCCGGGTGATATCGCCGTCAAGGCCCCGCACCAACCCCGGCAAAAAAATGGGTCATTGAGAGGAGGCACTATGACTTTTTTTTTCAGGTACACACTAGGTATCTTGGTTGCCCCTCAAAGGAACCTGTCGGATGACGTAGGTAAAATGGCTATGGGGAAATGAGCGGTGGGATGGATGTGGTGCCCCTTGGGATCACAGCGTTGTGCGGTGTCCCTTGTGTAACAGCAGACATGGTACCACCGTGCACAAACGGCTCATGCAATGTCCAAAGTGGGCCCCCACTTTTCGGAAAGTATGATCGTAGTCGTGGGGTCCATCCTTTGATCTTGCCGTACCATGCGCTAACGGACTGACTTGGTTTCTGCTTCGTCCCTAGGGGGCATAGTGTACTCCCTTCTGAGCTGGTAGATGTTGTGAAGCATCATATATTGGTGATGTGCCACGCGTTCCCTGAAGTGGGACCCATGTCCACTACATAGCTATTCGTAAAAGGATTTGGGAATTCCGAGGCACGCGGCATGGTGCAAGTCCTTAGGGGGCACATTGTAATACCATTGCTCCGCGTACTTTGCCCGACTGTGTACCCTGGACCCTAGCCCACAAGCGTTATGGCAGCCGGTATTGTATAAACCAAGTCAACAGAAACGCGCAAAAGTCAAAAGACCTATCTCGGCAACACATACTAGCGACAAGAAATGCCACAGGAATTTGCTGGGTGAAGATCCATATTAATCCAAGGTGAAGGCACTAGATTACCTTGATCACACTCAGGATTCCGCAGGGCACCGAAAAGTGATGGAGAAGTTGTCCGCCCCCAAGGTCAGGTACTAGACCACTAGAATGGTGCAGGCTGCATAGAACGTACATGACGCCGGATGCCAAGATGTCCTCAGAGCACGGCACTATGACGGAATGTGGTATAGGAGGGTGGGTAAGTGCCCCAATACATGGGAAAAGCATATCAGAATTGGGTACATGAGGTGGACTTAGGATATCATATGTTGGGTTTAAGACACACACTCATCCAAATTGGTTTACAAAGGCGCGCAGAAGCACCATGTGAAAGCGCCTACTCCCCACCAAGGGCCAAGCGTCCATGTACCACTAGGAAAATAACGGGATGAATCACGTAATCACCAGACTCACCCATGAGCGTGCCATGAGAAAAGAAGACTTGTCACAGGTAGGATGATGGGGCCCAAACAGGGTCATGGCGATCCAAGGTCGCACTGCAGGTATACTCAAGGTAGGAATATAAGTGGCTCCTTCTGTGTCAACATTGACCCGTCATTGACAGGGGAAGAAGCTATGACATATTCGGAGAGTGTACTGTTGCATCTCGAACTGTTGCAGAACTGTTGCAGCTTCGTCAAAAAAAAAGATGGATAAGTGCAAAATGGAGCGAGTTCGCCATCCTCTCTCAGGGTTCAAGTGTACCGCAGCAGAGACGGCAGTTACCTACCACATTTCTGAGATGATATTTTTCCTTCAAAAAGAAAAGGCCCTCCATGTGGTGTCCGTCTGTGGCACTGTCCGTAGCCTAACCCCCAAAACTGGGATGCGCACAACAGCAAGGTCAATTTTTCAGCGGGGTGGGGAGGAAGGGGCTTTTGAATTTTGGTCACTCTGTGCAACAATTTGAGTGGCAGTGACCATGACAGTGACAGTGACAGTGACAGTGCCAATCGCTTTGACGTTGACAGTGGCAATGGCAGTCACAGTCAACGCCACAGTCAAAGTGGCAGCGACAGTGACAGTGACAGCGAGGGTGCCAAGGGACATTGGCGGTGGTGGTGGCAGTGGCTGTGCCAGTGGCAGTGGCAGTGGAAAGTGGAAAGTGCACAGTGGACAGTGGGATGCAGTGGCACAGGGGGCAGTGGATAGTGGCAGTGGCAGTGTGAGTAACCGGAATTAAAAGTCAGCACACTGAGACACTACGCTTATCCTCCTGCGCATGGGTGCACTCCACATTTAGTGGCCCCGTGTATTGTGTGTCCACTTCTGCACATTTGCTGATTTCAGGGCCCACAAAACCTCGGTACCATGGCTACTATGGGGCAGTGCCTTTGCCTCCCATAATGCACAAGCTTCCGTATGCGATACATGCCGTTGCTCTGCTGTCATGTCCTCGCGCCTGCGGCCTTCAGGGGGCCCAGCAGTACACTGTTCTGCAAACCCCCACCCCCGTCGACGGCTCAGTGATCCCCACCACTCATGAGCCGTGCACGGCCACCCACCCGGAGCGCGCGCTCGCCGTCCACATCGGCCACCACCCGGGCCTTGCAGTCCTCAGGCAAGACGTCGCCTTCTGCTGGTTTCTCAGCACCGGCAAAGAGGTCGCTCGGGTCGTGGAGGGCCTGCGCCCGCCGATGGGGCTGCACATCCGTGAAACACGTGCCTGGGACGCCCCGCTGCGGGCTCTGCACCACTACCCCGGCGCACTGCAGCGCGGCCAGTGGATCACGTACCCCCATCACATGGGCCACGCGGCTGGTGCCTTCCAGGAATCCCCCTTTGAGAGGGCGCTGGTGCTGGTCATCGATGGGGCAGGGGAGCCGGCGCCCGGGACCACGACGCTCCTTTGGGCGGACTCGTCGGCGCGGCCCAGGCTCCGGGTCCTGCACCGGGACCCCATGAACTTCGGGAAGCTGTTCAATACCGTGGCGGCGGCCCTGAACAAGCACTTCACTCTGTCGCTGGCCGAGCCCGGGATGCCTTGGCATCCCGCTTCCTCAGGTTTGCGCTGCATGCACCCCCCAACATGGCGAAGGGGTTGCAGGACGGCAAACCAGGTCTCACCGCCCCAGACGGGGGTGCGTGTTGGCATGTCATTCGTGACTGGTCTGGACTTGCCCATGGGAACCCCAGAGGGACGGTGTCCTATTGGATTGCATCAACCCCCCGGCGCACCCGTTCCATGCCCCCCCCCCCCCCTGCGCCTGCGCTTGTTGCCGTTTGGGTTGCTGTGCAGGGAAGGTGACGATTTCGCGGGGAAATTTTTGGCCGTTCAGAAAAGTGGCGAAATTTTTGCCCCAGCGAAATTTTGGCGGTGTGTGACCAACAATTTCATTGCAAATTCCAATGCAGGATGTGCAGCGGTGTACCGGGCGGAGGGAAGGGACGGGGATGCGTTCGTTTGGAACGTGCGGTGGTTGTGTGACTGGGATGCATTGGAATGCCGTGTTGCCCAGGATTTTGAAAGTGCCCACCAGGAAATGACAGCAGGCTTCAATGTTCAAGGAGGTGGCGAAATTATCCCCTTCCGAAATTATGGCCTTCGAAACCGTCCCCTGGCAAACTTGTCCCCCCCCCCCCCCACTGTACTGTCAGGCTTCCCTCTGTTGTATGGCGGCAGGGGGGGGAGCTTAACAGCAAAAGGCACCACAACACACATAGCACAATGCACTGGGCACACAGGGGCGAAGAGGGAGACTGACTCAGCAGTGCTCCATTCCTCCGAGTGCACGCCTCTTTACACTGTCTGCTGTGGCGCATGCCCTCAGAGGCTCGTGTCCTGCTCATACCGGATCCTTTAGATCACTGGCATGATCCCTGGCATGGCAGTAGTGATCCTGAAGGTAGTTTTTACAATCAAAATTGTTGTTTCGATCGAAGCTTTTTCTTTTTATCCAAGTTTCTAATGAGAAGCTCTTTCTTTTTTCGCATAAACAAAGAAAATCTGCTTCCCACGGACTTGCTGCTTTTCACCTTTTTGTTACCTGATATTTCTCCAAAACTGTGTTTTCAAACGGTTGTTCATGCCATTGGAATTCTCTTCTTCCGTAATTCCCAAATGTCTACTTTGGGGATTTGCCACATTCCTGAGTTTTGATGGAAATTTACAACTGTCTTAAAACACTGTTTGGTGGTGAGACAAAGTACTCTGAGAGAGGAGCACAAATTCTTGCAAAACTGCTCTGCTCTAGTCGGCAGACAACCTCCTTTGTGCTGTTTATGATCAAGGTGGATGAAAACACAATGAAAGCACATATTTGCTCACCCGAAGATGCCGTGTGCCTGTTGTCTGAGTTAGGCCTGAGCATGAACACGCATGAAGCACTTATTGTGTATACATGTCATGCATTAAAATATATATGTAGGAAGAATGTAGCGTTGTGTCAATTTTTTAATGCAATCCTTCGATCGAAGTTTCTTATTTTGATCGAAGCTTTTTTTTCGATCAAAGTTTCTAATTAGAAGGTTTGCCTTTTGATTTCAGATCATTTGAAGACTGATCATCCACAGGGCTGTACATTTTCCTACAAACGCCTAGCCATACAAAGTGCAGCATTCCTGAGCTTATCATATTTTGCGTATTTCTGAAACTTGGCAAGTACCCTCACTTTGGCACCATGCTTCATGTGATGCAACATGCCAAGGATGGGAATGCTGCGAAATTCTGCACAACACTGAAAGTGATGCAAAAGCCTAGGTTTATTGCCGATATTCGTAGCAGGGCATGGCATTGTTTAGTAGTCTTGCTCTTCGGATCTTCCTTGCCACCATGTAGCATCCTTGTATCTTCCCACGGGAGGGCGGCCGGCCCCGGTCCTTGTATGCGACACCCCCCACCCCCCCCCCCCCCTCCCCCCCCCCGGGTTTTGAAAGATAGTGGTGCCGGGTCGGCCCCCAGCAAGTGTCCCTAGAGAAAACTGTCCGGCGCCGAAGGCGCCATTTTTTTTTTTTATACTATGTGTTTATACTCAAAATGCTCAAAATTTTGTAGAGAATTCATATTTGGGCTGTAGGAGGGCTGCAGGCCCTAATAGCAAACCTAACCCTAACCTTACCCCTAACCCTAGGGCTAACCCTAACCCTAGGGCTAACCTTAACCCTTACCTTAACCCCAACCCTAACCCTAACCCCCCCCCTCACCCCATCCGACGCCCCCATGACCCCCGGCCAGACCCCCCCCCGACCCCCGGCAGGACCCCCCCCAGACCCCCAGCCGGACCCCCCCCCGGCCCCCAGCCGGACCCCCCCCCGACTCCCGGCCGGACCCCCCCCCCAACTCTGCCCCCCGAGTTTTGACAGATAGCTGGCGGGTATGTCGCATCAGGACCGGTTGTAGTCGCCCCCCCGTGTATCTTCCACTTTGTGATGACATTTGGCAGATTGTTGTGCTACTTACTTGAACATGTGGACAGTACGAAGCAAAAGCAAGTTAGGGGAGTGCTGCACACAGCAAAAGTTGGTTGGCGCAATGTAAGTGCAGGGTCACCACATGGAGAAGAATTGAAACGTTTTTTGAAGTTTGCCCCACAATGTGGTCATCATGTGGAGTTGTAATGGCTGCACCATTTCCTCAGGTATTCTTGCTGCGATGGAGCTTTACTGGAAATAGAAGTGTCAATCGAAACTCGGTTCAAAATTCGATCGAAGGCTTTGTTTCGATGGAAAGTTTTCCTTCAATTCAAACTCCACTTTCCAAGTTGTGGGATTGTCAGACCAGCACCACACCAGCACACATGACACAATGCATATGTTCAACACCTATTCACTGACCGTGTCCGCGACACCATCTTGAAAAATTTGAGCTCTCCTTTGCACAGCATCATTCGCTTGTGAAATGAAAATAGGGACTCATGGCTGTCTACGAACGTGTGGTGTTTGTTTGGGGTCGACATATGCTTTGTGAATCGGATACAAATTTGCCCAATGATTGTATTATCACCTTTGAAGATATCAATGAAATACCAAAGGACTAGAACAACCCTAAAACAGATTGGGGGGCCGGATGGAAATTAAAACAAAATGGGCTATGGTGAGGAGCCTATGTTGAAGCTGAGCAATGTGTCATGTTCCACACTATTGGTGTGAACAGTTGGCAAATGTGCTAACTTCTGGAATAACACATATTGTCAAGTTGAGGTGTGGCTTTGATCGAAGGTTGTAGGTTCCGTCGAAACAAATAGTTTCTAATTATACAGAATGCTTTTCATTTGAAGGCTTGGATTGAAATATGGATCTCCAATATTTCTAATCCTTCACGTCAGTACCGTGCACACAAGTCCTGCCAGAATTCGTTGTGCAACGTGTTGTTGGGGACTCAACAGTGGGCGGGACGACAATATCTGCTCCGGTGCCATTCTTGGTATGCTATTTCAACCCCCGGACAGTGCCACTATGTTGTTGTCTGTCCCGCGAGAGCACGAGAGGGATGCACAAGTGCAGGGTCAACTAATGTGGCCATGAAAAAATCATCATTCTGACACGCCTGAAGCATTCGAGCCGTTACGAAGGTTGGTCTATTTATGTGATGCTTGATTGTTGTTAACGTGATGAGTGGCATGGCAATGCAGAGTACATAAGTGCAATGAAAACATACAATGCAAGGAGAGAAGCTGATTCATGTGTAGACGAGCTTCAAGCCTTGGGGGCTGACAACCATCGTGATTGAAAAAGATCACAGGGAAAGTTGAAAAACAACGTGCATTGGGAACCATGGTCGCCGTTGAAAAAGGCAAGACGGTGTGCATGCTTGCATGCATGCTTTTTTTCACCTCACCTCACCTCACCATGGCATCCTCATCTTCTGCACCCTCCCTGCGACCCTGTCCGCTGTACGCTACAGTGTTGAGTGAGGGTGGCAGGCCCGCAATATGGGCATTAGGAAGTGGTTGTGCCCCTGTGGGAAGGTTGTTCCCACTACGATGGGCCCAGAGACCAAGGGCTTCAAAGTGCATTACGGGGGGGACCGGCACCAAGACTGGCTGCGATATGGCAAGGTGGTCCCCGAGTACATCCCCACCGCTGCCTCCCCCTTTTTCACCTCTGGGGGCAATGTTTTCTCTGCCCCCCCTGTTGAGGCCCCTGGCCGCATTGTGCTCGTAGGTAGCAGTATGGAGGCCAAAAGTGCAAGAAGATATCCATAGCCGTAGCAAACATTAAGCAGGGTAAGCCTGGAGCACAGGTTGTTGAGGCCGAAAAGCGGTCAAATCAGTCAAAAGAGGGTGATGCGTAACTGAAAACGCAGTTTGTGGGCAGTGTTAATGCCGCGGAAACGCGGCCCTATCTTGAGCCGAGAAATTGAGCTCAGAAATTGTCGTGCATGTGAAATTTCGTATGATTTGCTGGTGTATTTTACTAAATTCGTTTTGTGCTATAGTTCGTTCAAAATTTAATTCTTTGAAAGAAACAAAACTTTTCGATTGAACAGTCTTTCAAAACAGTGCGCTAGATGGAAACCATTCAATTCCAAAACTTGACTCTTGACGCTGAGACTCTTGAGGCGCGATCTTCGTGGCATGGGATCACTTGCATCGTTTTGGTAACTCTTTTGCATTTGAAATCAAATAAGCATGTAGACAAAGAGAACTAAAGTCAATTTTTACCTGAAACCTTCGGTGGAAACAAAAAGCTACGATCAAAACTCAGATTGAACAAACTACTCTCCGAGTCACTGACCAGGGAGCCAAGAAGGAGGAGCGCGGAAGGGAAAGGACTTTTTTTTTGGAAAAAGTGTCTACACGGGAAGGAATGTGAATTGGTCCGGGGGAGGCCGGTGTTAGGGCCATGGATGAAGAAAGCCTGTTTTACGTGAAATCGATCAGCAAATTCTGCCTCCAAAAAGCAGCAATAGAAGAAAGGGCATTGCCGAATCCAACTACTGAGGTGTGTGTGTGTCGTTGTGTGTGTGTGTGTGTGTGTGTGTGTGTGTTCCCAGCCCCGGCTTGCATGAGAGTTCTGGCATAAAGGCTCAGTAAGTGTTCTAGTTGGTACTTGCGGGTTCGCACACTAGTGCGATTTTCACAACGAAAATATCCACACCGCTATCTGCTATAGCTACGCGGTTCTATGACACCCGTGTTGTGCCATTTGCTTGCCTCCACTGAGCGGGACGTGCTGCTCACTGTTCAGTGGGTCACGTTCATGGCTCGACTTTGCTGTGGCCAAGGTGCAGCAGGTGGACTGGGGGCCCAGCGGGGGAGAGGTGTCCTATAGCCCCGATTTGCTTGGCTTATTCTTGGGCTCAGGAAACGCTTCCCATGTAGAGTGGCCTCAGGCCATCCAGTTTATTGTCATAGGACTGTGGACTGGACACGTGCGCATGCGTGAACATCCGTGCATCCATTGCAGCGAAAGGCGCCAATGACAGTGTCACTGATGATCCTTTCTATTTGATCATTCGCTTTCACCTCCTGTTGTACCACAACGGTGCAGGGATTGTGCTCGCATCTGCTTCCAAAAGCAGGGGGGGCTGGGGGGTTGGTGCAGTAGGGCGCTTGGGGGAGGGGGGTGCAGGGCCCCCCACAAGGCAGCACAACATTTGTGTGCAGAAACGGGAACTCTCTGTCAAGCGACCCCCTGCCCCTCATCCCCCCCTTAACTCAAGGCAACATTCGGCACTGATCTGGTTTGCCCTGCAGAGCAGCAAGTCAAAACAATGTACTGAGATTCGTGGCGATGACCATATGCCTGTGTCACGGGGGTATATGCGAGCTCAGTATCCGGACTGAGTTCACCTGGGTGCTTTGGAGGCAATGCCTGGATTATGTAGGGTACTCAGCCACTTTGGCCATGCGATGTCAAGGCAACATTTGGTCCGCGTCTGGGTTACGCTGCAGGGCAGCGAGGCAAAACAGTGCACTGTTAGTTGTGGCTATGGCCATATGCCTGTGTCACGGGGGTATATGCGAGCTCAGTATCTGTTGCTCATGGCCCTCGTCCCCCCACTTCAGGTCTGGCCTGGCTCACACAGCTCGCAATGCAAGGAAACGCCAGCGCCTTCCTCCGCCCCATGGCGGCCTTCGCCCCCTCGTGTTCTGGGTATCGAGGGGCAGCCCGGTGCAAAAAGCCCTCGACATTCCTCTGGGACGCCCCCAAGACGACCCAGTGCCTCCGGGACGTCGCGGCGGCACTGCACGCGGTCTTCACTGCCTCTGTGCAGCGCATTCTCGCCCCCCATCTGCACCGCCTCGGGCCCGGCACAGCGGACGGGGCCCAGAGGGAAGCCTCCGGCGCGTGGGGGCGGCCCCCGGCGGAGATGAGGCCCGGCCGCGGGGCCCCCCACGCCACTGGGCCTGGCGGCGCTGGACTGATCATCACCGGCGGCTGCGCTGTGAACCCGTTCCTGATCGGCTGGGCCATGCAGGACCTCCAGACCCCCGTGTACGTGGGGCGCAGGCCCGGGGACCAGGGCCTGGCCCTTGGCGCGCTGCAGTGGCACCTCCCCCCCAGAGTCTCCCGGGCCTTCTTCCGTAACCCTAGCCCTAACCCTAACCCTAACCCTAACCCTAACCCTAACCCTAACCCTAACCCTGACACGGCCACTGGGGTCGCCAGTGCACTGCACGTCTCCGACATGGCGGCGCTGCTGCAGCGCCCCAACGCCACCCTCTGCCTCGGCCACGCCCGGCGGTGGGTGCCCTGGTTCGCCCCGGAACCCCTCTGTGTCTGGGGGGCCCCGCCGCCCCGCGGCGCCCTGGACCACGTCGTCGAACTGGTGCCTGCGGAGGAGGCGGCGCGGCTGTACGGCGTCTCCTCCCTCCGGCACTCCCACCACCCCGTGGCGGTGCGGGTGCCGGCGTCGGCCGCGGCCCCCCTCCCCCGGTGGGCCGTGGTGCAGACAGTGTCGCGGGAGCTGAGCCCGTGCCTGCACGCGCTCCTCCGGCTGCGGGGCGCGCCCGCCGGGGTCCCGCGGCTGTACCGCACCCCCACCGTCTCGCAGTGTGGGGACGTGCCGCAGGCGGCGGGGGTCTACTGCCTGTCGGTGCCTAGTGACTGCAGGCGGCCGCACAGTGCCGTGCCTGACCCCACCGATCTGTTCAACCCCCGTTGAGCTCCCTGACTGAGACAGTCGCCAGCGCAGGGGGAGGGGGGGGCGGAGTGGGGAGAGGCCCAGGGCGGGGGGGTTGGCTTCTGTTCTCGCATCTCAATCACAGGGGGACTGGGGAGTCTACCGGGGGAGGGGGGCATACGTATACTGAGATCGGAATCAGTGTACATATATTCCGTCAAAGACTGAGAGAGACAGGAGGACAGCATGTGTCCAGGCACGTCGGATAGTTCCTAAAGTCTGTTTAGGCATACCGTCGCATACAAGGCGGACTGACCAAAAATGTGTACACGTTAAGTACAACACGACAGGTACAACATCACTAGTGCCAGGGTCCATAGAGGTATTTTGATGAGGACTGGTTGTGCTCTTTCTGTTCACGATCGTGCACACGCATCTGCCACTCGTCGCGGGGTTGTGCGATTCGCATTGCTCCGCATTTCTGCCGCATTGTCTGCTTCATCGGGTCCTTTGTTAACTGCCACGCATGAGCTCCACTTCCGTGTAATCACACACAAATGCCCAACTGCCTAGTTTCACACCGTGACAGTGGTGTTTCCCCTTCTCTTGTACCCGCCAATGCCTTCACCTGCCGACTTTGAGAATCCCATGCCACAGGCTTCTGATGCCTTCCCGCTGAGGGCGCACAAAAGAAGTGGGAATTGGTCGGGCAAAGGGGGGGCTGCAGCCCATCACTGTACCATGTCCGTTGCCTCTCGCATGACGCAGTTTCGCAAGAGCCATTCGGGCGGTTGAGTCTGCACAACCCGCTCGTTGTGTGGCCCCACCGCCGAGGGGTGTCTGCCATATGGACAATACAGTGAGTACCCCCGGCGCCATGAAGATGTGACCAAGCCAACCCTTTGTCGTTGATACCCCCTCCTCTCGCACCCTTCCTTGATCTCCGCATGAAACCCCCATCCCTCCCTGTCGAAAACCGAGATATAACTGTGCACGGTACATTCGAGGCAGCAAATCAAGCTGCATGGGATACAATCGATGCACGGGGGGTAATGTATAAGCGATGCAACGGATTGCAATACGCTATACTATACCAAATACAGTCGATGCAGTGGAATGCATACACAAAACCTGGTGAAATAGCCGAAGTAGGGCGTACACCTGATGCCGATTATGCAGTGGGAGAAGCTGTACGGGATCAAGGTTCGTGCAGTTGGATAAGCTCAACTTATCCTGTCGCGGCACTACAGTAAGCTAAACCAAATCCAGCTGATGCTCCAGCCGATGGAGTTTTTTTCTCTCAAAACGCTTCTTGTGAGTTGACGCTTCAATGGGCACACTTTGAGCCTGGTCTGACTCTTCAATTTGGGAACGAAGTGATATTTGATCTCATACTCATTGTGCAAGCGATCACATTTCTGGAGCTCCAAATGGTCACAGCATCTCCGGACGTTTGAAACGGAGCATTGCAAATGTGGTCCCTCGGCGGATGGAGTTTTTTTTCTCTCAAAACGCGTCTTGCAAGTTGACGCTTCCACGGGCACACTTTGAACCTGATCCAGGCACCAACGGTTGAAGCATGCCGCAGAATGCCGCAGCATGCCGCAGCACCTGATTTTGGGGCCTGTTGGTGGGGGTTTTGAAGCATGCCGCAGCATGCCGCAGCACACTGAAAATTCTGCTCAGACCAAAATACTGATACCATCTTTCAGCATCAGGACGGTAGAGAATGATGGTACTCCAGTGGATAGATGCAGTGGCTGTGGTTCACAGGTCCCTGGTTCAACTCCCAGTGCTGTCAGCACGATGTCCTACAGGCAGAGACTGCAAGGGTTCCAGCCAGGCCTATTTCCCCCCGGTTTCTTTCTTTCTTGTGGTGTTGTGCTTTGGCAGGCCCTTGTTATGTTCACTTTGTCTTCTGATGTCTATTGTTGAACCCACTGCTGAGGGGACAACACAACCCAAGAGGAACAAGGAGACAACCAGAGTACCACAGACTGTTTGCAGTTGGCAATTGGAGAAGGCATTGGGCAATACCTATGTTGTACAGACACCCAGGGTGAAAGTCGAAATGGGAAATTGTATTGTACTTTATGTGCAGTTTGGCTGTCATCAAAGGGTGCCATCTTGAAGGACCATGTTTTGTTTTGTTTTGTTTTGTTTTCTTTTAACACGCGATCGTCTCAATATGAGTAATGAGACATTGCGCCATTTGGCAATCATGTATGTCAATAAAATGGACAAAAAGCGGAAATGTTACCAAGAGGAGTAGCAATTTGACCACACGTGAAAGGATTATGTTGTGTTCATCTTTGCAGGGTGTCAGGAGGTGCATTTTTTTGTGTTTGATGTAGCGGTTTGCCACCTTTGAAGCGTTTTGGAAAATTAGGTTACCCCCACCAACGGCTTGAAGAATGCCACAGCATGCCACAGCACGGCAAATTCTTCTGGGGGGACCGCTGGTGCCTGGCCCTGATCTGACCCTTCAATTTGGGGAACGAAGTGATTTGTGATCTCATACTCATCGTGCAAGCAATCACATTTCCGGAGTTCCATATATTCACAGCATCTCTGGACGTTTGAAGGGGAGTATTGCAAAACCGGTCCCTCGGTGGATGGAGTTTTTTTCTCTAACACAGTTGATGCAGTAGGGTAACGTATACCTGATACCGTTGATGCCTTTGGGAGAAGCTACAACCAATACAAGTGGTGGGCAGGCGGGAGGATGCAAGAAGGCGAACGCGAGTAAAGGGGACCCGGAGTCCGCTGCCTCATAGCCAGAACGGAACAGATGCCTGTGCAGGCTCTGAGCATGACATCCGGAGCTCAGGACCAAGTGGGCCAGAGTCAGGGGTAAGCAAGAAGAGTCCTCAAAGCACTGCACTATGACGCCAGAAAACGCACACGCAAGTGAAAATGTTCTGTGAGGTGCGTGCCGTGCGATGGAGGTCTTGCCGGTGCGCTACTGGGGGGGGAGTATTAGCGCGCCGGGCATCTTTTTTTTTTTTTACCATTCCCCACCTGTGCCTATTTTTGCCGCCCCTCAGCAAACAATCCGGCGTACCTTCTTGCAGTGTCTAAGAATGTGGCCCATCCTTTGCACCCAGTTCATGACGATGGCAAGGGTGGTGGTTCTATACTCTGTGCCAGCAGCAGTGTGTTGGTCAGGTGTTCAGTGCCATTTGCAGTCTCACGAAGGCAGACAAATTGTTTGTGCAAGTATATGACATCTGTCATTGTGTTTTTCAATTACGCACCAGGGCATGTGATATGCATTGTGTCATGTGGTCATGTACAACGTTTAAAATGCTACTTCATTACTCAATTTTGATGATGCATGTAATTTTGTGTCAATGTGTACAGCGTCATGGATGACGTGCCGTATCGCCATTGTTTGCCCATTTGGTAGAAGAGTATTTGGAACAGAATCAAACATACGCAAACAAATGCCACATTGCGAAAATGCAGCCATCAACAGCACCACAGATACACTCAGGGGTATATCTGCGGGCATTCTGTGTGGTACACCCGTACACACTGGAACACATGGGCATTCATTGATCCTCAACACTGCACTATTGCAGGAACTTGAAAGAATCCATGCTTTTCGATGATGCCACACGGTCAATTGTCAGGTATACAGCAGCACGAGTGATGCAAACTGTACCATGCAACAGACGATGGCAAGCAGCGATGCAGGATGTTATACAAAAGGCAGGCACTGACAAATATGCACAAGAGCTGGTGCGGGGGTTATGCGCACTACTATTAGCTGACAGAACCAAGGTCCCAGATGTCAAAGAGGTTGTGGAGAATGGTTTGTGGGGGTATTTGCAACCAACCGAGATTTCCGACGTACCATTCGCTACACAAACAGCACTTGTCACTTTCGGTTACACTGGTGACGATGATGACGCCATATTTCCAACACTTCGGAATAATGAACATGTCACGGGGATCGTGTACCTGTTGCACCCCACACAAAGGAACAACACACCCCTCCTGCAACCTGTATATCCAGCAGGTATCAATGTACATGCCGATCGTTTATCCGAGGCATGTGTGAATCAGAATTGCAAGTTGTTTGTGCTAAAGTGCTAGTTACGATGTCTTTCAAATGTATCCATTTCGTCATTTAGTCGCGAACAGCAGTATAATGGCGGTGTAGAGAGTTCCTCACGTGGAAACACATCCCTTGCGGCATGTGTGAACCAGAATTGTTTGTGCTGGTGTTAATCCACCCCGTTCACCTGCATACCCATCGACGTAATGATATTAATCTGTGAATTTTCAGCAATGCGTGCATGCCTCCGACTGTGCTGCTGTTCGCGTGATTTGCATGGTCGGCTGCGTGTTAGTTCCGGTGGAGCTGGTTAGGTCCCTAAGAATGGCAGCATGTGCAAACATCCGGCCGAGTCTTGTGAGATGTCTTTGTGGCACATCTGTGCCGCGCTACCTGTGGCCATACACGACAGGCAACCCTCCCCGTTATTGGACAGCACAGACCCAGCGCGGGTGGTTCATGTTACCGGACATTTTCCCTGGTCATGGCAATGGTTGTGTTCCTCACGTGGTGGTCCAATCTTGGAAACACATCACTTGCGGCATGTGTGAACCAGAATTGTTTGTGCTGGGGTGGATGTGTTAATCCATTACTGTTGTCACAGTCTCTTTCAAATGTATTTCACCTGCATACCCACTGATGTAATGATATTAATCTGTGAATTTTCAGCAATGCGTGCATGCCTCCGACTGTGCTGCTGTTCGCGTGATTTGCATGGTCGGCTGCGTGTTAGTTCCGGTGAGGTACAATCCCTAAGAATGGCAGCATGTGCAAACAATCGGCCGAGTCTTGTCAGATGTCTTTTAGGCACATCTGTGCCGCGCTACCTGTGGCCATACACGACAGGCAACCCTCCCCTTTATTGGACAGCACAAACCCATCTGTTGGCGCGGGTGGTTCATGTTACCGGACATTTTCCCTGGTCAAGCAATGGCAATGGTTGTGCAATTACTGAGCAGTATGTGCAGTTTGTGTCACACTGGGAAAAAAAAATGCACAGGTTGGTGGTACAGAGAATGCAAAAGGCCATTACAAGTATCTGCAACAATGAGGCATGTTATTATGTCGGTTCCCCGATATGCGAACGTTCCGATGCCCTGGAGAGTTTAGTGGGTGCAGCAGATCGCACCGTGCGCCTACTATTGGCCACCGAGTTTGGTACTTCGATCCTCAATCACTATGGGACCCCGTTGATACTTAATGAATTTCCGATGGAATTAATTCTGGAACAAACAGCGCGCGAGCATTCAGTAGCTCGGAGATGTGGGTACATGCTGTGTGATTCCAATCGTATGGCATTGGGGTTGACTCCTTTTGAGAAACCGTGGACCGAACCATATCGCAAACAACTCTGTGCATCCAGTGACGGCGAACTTCTGCGCCTCACTCCATGTTTGGACACTGCGTGGACATTCGCAACTGGCATTTTTCAGTACTTGCCAGTTGCCCACGGAGTTTCATTGGTTTCTCATCAATTGCACACGCCATTGCATTATGCTTGGCAGTCCATGCTGCTGCCCATACTGTCCTCCGAAGATGCAAAGTGGTTTTGTACAATAGTGGACACCAGAGCCACTTTTTCCACTGGTTTAGCAATTGCGCTGAATGGTGAAGAGTGGCCAACCCAGTTATTAAGGGAGTTGTTACCTCTCCTATCAACCATTTTCGCGTCGGGGATGATAGGCATGCCAGTGCCGGTACCAGGGACGGATGATGAAGTACAAGACGTACGCTACCGCGACAGACAACGTTCATGGACAATTTCTGCAATCCGCTTTTATGCAGCAACAGCCCCGGGTATATTCGCAATTGAGGAGGGTTACGTCAGTGCCACAATCACCCATCCCGGCTGGCCCGTTAATGATTGTTGTGGTGCTGCACAGTGGGGTAAGTTTTTTTTTAATGTAGATGTCCCAGCACCAGAGGACATTACCTTCCTTCATTCACCAATTGGGAGGGCTGCGATGTCCCGGCTGAGACTGCAGTATAGAGAGGGTAAATTTTATAATCCGTGTCACGAATGCCACTGGCAAAGTATAAATTTTATTGAATTGTTGCACTTCGTCACTGACCCGCAAATTTTGATCCGCAAAATGCCAATGGAGCATCCACTACCCACAATGCATTGCACGTCATGGTGTCAGTTGGCAAGACAGGCCTTTGTTGATGTTGTGACCAACCTTATCCATTATCCGGAGTATTGATGATGTGAAACTGTGAGACGTTCGTCATCTGCTTTAATGCATCCGTGTATGAAAATGAACGCCAAAACAAATCTTATGCAAATCTATGAGTTTGGGTTCCTTGTTGTCCGTTTGTGTTCTTTTCAGACAAATCATGGCCATCAATGCCGTTGAGCTGGGTGACATAAAACAGAGTGTGGAGATGCGGCAGCAATTGTTGCGTAATGTGCAGGCTGTGACTGCTGTATTCGGTCACATGGAGGTGAAAATGCACAAGGTACTGGATACTATCTGTGATCGCATGATTATCACCCAACGTCCATTGCTGCAGGATGCCCAGGACCATTTCACAAGAGCAGCTATGGCTAATGAGCACAGTGCAGCTGCAATCACATTGTTGTACTTCTTCAAGCAAATGGATTGCTCGTGGCGGGAATTTATGCAAAATCGTGTGCCCCAATGCTTGTCCTGTTGTGATGCAGAGTTTGAGGTAGTTCAATCCACACTATCACGGCTAGCTGAATTTGCTGAATCAACACAGCGATTACTGCCCAGGGATGAATCAGATGAACCAAAGCAAAGCACAATTGTACAATTCTGCACAATCAGGCATAGGGACCTTGGTAAATCATTTGTCAACTGCCTGGCCACACAGACAAGTATCGCCACGGACGGACCGTGTAGGTTACTTCGTGAGAAATATGCACAACTGCTCTGTTCAAGTACACCACAGGCGGTTGTTGGATCATCAGGTTCCACACGTCGTACGCTGTCCACTGTACTGCAAAGCAGTGCTTTTGTGCCCGATGTATTGCGATTATACAATCTCCAACACCCCTCCGCCTGTGTATACTCAACACATTATGATCGCTGTTGGGCCGCGACTGACGCAGCGTCGTGTCATTTTGCCTTTCTGTACTCAACAATCGCGGCAGAGCTACAGGTGTACCGCGATTGTTATGGTGCTATCCCATCATTCACGGCACTACACGTCATGAATGCAATGGGCTTTGCTACTGCTGACATTGCAGCAATGATAGTTGACATTGATGCTGCATTTTATAGACTGGTGTCACACGACACACACCTGAATTTTCTGGTGCACAAATCGGCCGTGCAAGTTGGTCTGTATCGTACCACTATGGCCTATACCAAGCTTTGTCAATTTGTGACGCTCAATTCGTCTCTGCTTTTTGATTTAAGTGATACTCTGAGTTCAAAAGTGGAAGCAGCGACTGATGTTGCTGACAGTGCGTCCCCACCGGTCTTCAGTACTATTCTTTGTGCCATCAATCGATGGCAATCAGAAAACTCTGCTGGCAATGCCATGGACTATTGGCCCCTGCCTGTCTACAATGCCCTCGGCATTATGGAAACAAGATTTTTACAGGATTGTACAGATGTGGGTGCAAGTGCAGATATTTGGGCTTGGCCAATACAGCTGCGGTTCAGTTACGTCGCATTCATCAAGCAGTGGGTATGGCGCCTCAAGATTTTGCCGCCAACCCCAACAATTTTGACTGTGACAGGCTTCTGGAACCCCGAGCAGGATGACCTCGTGCATGCATGTGGAGAATGGTGGCGGCAAGGGTCCAACTGCAGGGGTATACGTAATGAGGACAATGATGAGTTGCCACCACCCCTCAAACAACGATTGGAGTCGTGGGTTGAAACAGACATTGCATCACCTGACACATCCAATGTACACGATGAGATCAACATGGTAGTTATACAACAGCAGTGCAACAAAAGATTACAGCGCATACCCACGGATACTGATTTTGACGCTGTGCAACAGGGACTTGCGAGAATCTCTGCGTTGCTGGTGGGCGACAGCTACACACAGGCCACACAGAGGCAGGAGGACATGGATGTGCATCGAAAGCGGTTTTCAGCAGCAGATACACTTTGGCAACTGATCACTGAAAAGGCAACTGACACTGCATCTTTGGAAGCCCTATCTGAGCGTATTTTGCAGGTCTGTACGAGGATGCAATACCCATTGCCACGCAATCAGTACTGGGTGAAAGCACAATGTAGTTAAGCAGTAATTTTACAATCTAGTGACTAAGAGTTGCAATGTCGCTGAGTTGTGCCACGGTTGGTATTGGACAGAATGTGGCACCTGTGTATTTCCGGAATACACGCTATAACTGAAACGTGGCAGGAGGGTAAGGATGTTGTGTAGGGTCTGTTTGACAGTGGTACTGAGGGCTGTGATGTTGTGTGCCTGCAGAAATGCAACACGTGGCTCCGCTGACACAGGATCCACGCTACATAGGTCAGGGTGAAGAGGTCGCATCAAAATCAAACAATTTGCCCGAACACGGTCGGAATGGCAGTGTGTGTGATTTGCGAGCAAAAAAGAATGATACAATGGCAAGACAATCCCTGGTAAAAAATATCCAACCGCCGGCCGGTGATAGTGGTCTGAAAGGGACATCCAATGACAACAACAAGACAACACCACAAGAAGAGAACACACAACAGGAAATCATTCAGAAAATCCAGGAATGTGAAGAATATATAAAGCGTGTTATGGCTGTCCTGGAGGCAATGGATGTTGAACATCGTAACTACCACAATGAATATCTGTCGTTGTACGAGCAGACATTGCAGGAATCTGGTATTAAACAAGACAGGAATGATCCAAATTGCATCCTTCATTATTTACACCATGCACCTGTCAGCCAGGCTACAGACTCATCATCAACCCCAGGTCCTATTAGTAAATGATATCCATGCCGTTCTGCCAACTCACGTATATGAGCAACCACTGCCCCTGCTGCAATTTCGCTTGTTGCCTTCTCACACCTTAAATATACATACTCTATTGTACATGTATGTGATCTGTCAGACAATAGCATCAGAACCTGCACTTCTTTGGAACCATCCTGCTACAACAAAATCCCCCAGGCCTCAGCTGCTCCGGCTTGTCGCATACATTCCCGCACACGATCTGCTACTCTCTTCGGTACCCTATTGATGGCAAATTCCAGTTTTCCCCTGCATTGCACATCCAGGAATATTGTTTCCGATAAGTTTTCCATATGAGCAGACCAGATGTGATGCAAGGTATGTGGCAATCCGTACAAACGATTTTCAGTGATGTGTGGCGAAACGTCACTTCTGCTACTTACGCGGTCTCCTTACAATATCTGACGGACTCAGTTCTAGCTGTACGCAACAAGTATATGTCGTTGCTGTTATTGTCTGTTTTTGGGCAGCAGCAGCTGCATTCAACCAGATCGTATTGCATGCTGATTCAATCACAGTCACGTGAAACAAAAAGATTACAACGGCAGACCGTGATTCGCCCCCAAATTGCTTCCGTTCACATGCAACCAAATGTGTTGGCACATGCCTGTATTGGAAAATTACAGTTGTTGTGCAGGGATGTGCAACAGTCATTATCACATGCCATTCGTGTGTGGGAAATGATACCAACCGGGAGCACTATTTGCAGATGGCTGGGTGAGCAAAATGTACAAACCCGCGTCCGGAGAGATGTTGACCTGTTGTACTGGCTACACAGACCAGAAAAAGGGCGCAAGCAATCTGCTTTATCACCACCACCTGCCATCGATCAGTGTCGCGGTGATGTTCTGCACTTGGAGGCGAAATGGAGATCAGAGATTGAGAAATGGCAACTGAGCATACACACACACATTTTGAATCCCTGGTTTAATGCATTCACAACGTACACAATTCACCACTCCTTCTACGTTACACTGATGTGTCGACAAACCTCGGAGAAAGACAAAAATCTGATGTTACAATGCTGCATATCCGCCCAGTTTCTACGTCTGGAATTCTTCCTGTCCCTGTATATGTATCTCATACTGGACGACCTTCCACAGCGTTATTTATTCAAGACGTGGGAGCCAATCTGGTATGAAATGTTGTTCAACCAATTTGCCCCTCATGGAAGATAAATACACAGGTTCGAGCCATTTTCAGTAGTTGCAGAAGATTGCCGTTTTTCACAAGTCCACTGTCAGACTCGATAATGCTGGTTTTTGAACCATTCCGCCGCTGTACATAAATTTTGTTAGCAGACGATGTTTCATCCATGGGGTTGTACATACACACAGGGCTATTTTTGTGGTCGTCAGAACGTTGGATGGGAAATGCTGCACATCGCTCGTGGACGTCGGTTATCTCTGTGCTGTGCTGTGCCTCCTCTTCCGTTGATGGTTCAAGGTGCTGGAAAACATTATTGTGGAAATCACCGTCCAATCGATCAATCAATCCAGAATGCAATGAGAACAGTACATTGATTTCCAGCCCGTGCCCGTGCACTTTGTTCACAAATGCGTTGACCACGCATACATCATGATCTCCAAGGATCTCCACTCGCCCAACACCTGGATTGGCTAAAATCGCCAATGCCATTTCCGCTATTGTCTGTGTGGGTCGTTCTGTTGGTCTGGTTTCCATGGCTTTTTATACGTTTTTTTAATACAGCATTCCTTGAGGAGCAACCAACGACTACAATCCTGGGCACAGGGATGGTAGACACACTTGGCGGTGCCTTTTGGCGCTTGGAAGTCCACATCTGGTACCAGCAGTAACCGGACCACGCCATACACTGGGCACCACTTCGGGCGTGTGAATAAAAAAGAGAAAAATGGGGTCTGCTGTATCCGATAATCCAACCATCCAACCGGAGTGTGAGTCATCCAGACACAATACAGGCACAATCCAGATCGCACCTGGTGACAGTATTTGCGACAACACAACCAGTTTCTGACAGTATCGTATCAATGGCAGTGGGTGATAATTGAGTCCTCCAGTGGATTGCATGCACCAAAGGAAGTAGGATATATACGCCTACATGCAGTGATGCACAGGCCACAGACGTTACACTTGCCTTCAGGCTCCTGTAAATCTTCCAAGCAACAGGCATAGTGATGGCCGGCATGTTTGACTGCCCACAGCGCGCCACGTGTCAATGTCAACCACGTGTCAATGTCGGTGACTTTCCACATCCCATCCTCACCCTCTGCGCACCAAAATACTTCTTCTTGACACCACGGGCATTGCGACACCTGACTGGCACAACCCCTACACACAACATGACCACATGCAGGAATGCAGTCCACAGGCATGTTTATGCAGACCCCACATACTAGTAGACACTGTTCAATCCGCCTTATAGCACGGAACGCATGCGTGACAGCCATGCTCGGGCCCTTGTCAACCAGAATTACGTTCTGCCCGATTCCCCACTTAGGACTGAGCGGATTGAAGAAACCACTGACCATTAGGGCTCTCAGAATTCCCATGTCACTGTGCTGTACGTGTTGCAGAGTGGGATGGTCCATGTACGCCTGCCCGTGACCCCAGAACGTTAGTCCGAGTACAAAGCCATCACCACCATAACCTTCTTGCAGCGATTCAAGAATGCCATTGTCACCGACGATCAGGTCTGACCACCTATCAGGGCAATTGTATCGGTCATCTTGCATGATAACAACCCGCTTGAATGGAATTTGCTGGTCTGGTGGTGATTGCTGATTTGATACGATGCAATGGACACCCTCCTCCAATACTGATGTGTTGCCAAAATGCGCAGCGGAGTCCGATGCACAAAATGATTCGTGCGCAAAACCCGTGTATGCCATTACCGGCACATACTCCACACACGACGTTGATCGAAAGAATCGCATGGATGAAGGTTGCAGGAGGTCGTCGAGACCAATCAGACAGGATCGCAACACGGCACCACAGTCATTTTTGACGTCTATCCGGACATTCGGCTTTCCCTCCATCCCTGGGGTCTCTCCGAGGTTACCATCGAATCTGCTCCCTCTGCGTTTCCCCGCATTGGTGTTGTGGCTGTCCTCGTGCTGCGATGCTTTCCCGTTATCTTGCTCTGATCCAGCGTGTAGCTCTCCTTCTGCTTGGGCTTCATCATGGTTATTTTGCCTTTTCGCTTTTGGCGTCATGTCCACAACCGCATCAAATCTGCTCCTTCCGCATTTTCCATGACGGCTGTTGTCCTTCTCGTTCGATGCTCCGTCGTCCAAATCTGATCTGGCATCCAAATTCGTTTCTCTCTGCAGAGATCGACCAAGACCGTTGGTTGGCAACTGAAACTTTTTGAGACTTTTTTATGTTTGTCAGCCTTTGACTCACATATGAGCCACACATGAAACCCCATGACCATCTCATGGACTTCCCAATGCAAAGAACACGGTGAAACACAAAGTGCACAAGAGACACAAAGTATGGCATGCTTTTTTTGATTCACTGTTTGTAGTAAAGAACAGTGTGACGCCATGTACTGAAATGGTGGGGCAGCGGTGGTCGCCGTCCGATTTGGTGCCTTGTGCTGCTGCACCTGGCGCTGTCCCTGTCATCTAACCACGGAATGGCTCCTGTCCTGATGGTCAGTGTTTGTGGTCAATTGATGTGTCCCGCTACCCGCTGCTGCTGCTGCTAGCCTCACCCTAACCCTAAGCTGAACATGTCACGGAACTTCGGCGGTGAATATCCACATTGGGTTCCGATCAACAATTCCCTCTTTTTGTTCTATTTGTGGCATTTAGCCTACCCACTCCCAGGCCATGCTTCGTGAATTCATGGGTTAAGGCGAAGGCATCAATGCCAGGTCACCGAAACCCCTTATCATTTCCGGCCCACATGTTGTTTCTATATTGTTGTGTACATATGTCATCCCCTCTGCATGATCGAGCCTGATCAGGCAGCGAATTGCTCGCTATGACACAGAGAACCGGTCCTGGTGTAAAGTATAGCAGCATCCTACGCCAAACATCCGGGCAACAGATCGTCAGCGAATGAGGGCTCGTTGCGCAATATGCTCCTGCGATCTCGGCGGTTTGCAATCATTTTTTGAATGTCATACATGATAGATGAATTGAAATAAGCCCTCTTCGGCACCCTCGGAGGCTTATGCAGAAGGTGCGTCCCGCTTCTTTTGAAAAAAATGTCAGGTACCTGTGATACTCTGTGGTGCCCTCCAGTGCTGGCAGGTATTGTCATGGGAGCTTTACGCGTTGTTATTGTTCTTGTCAACTCAAGTGTGCGTGTATTATGCAGTCCCCCCATCACTAACCGCCATGGGTGTAGTGTGCATCAAAGAGGTGTATAAGATTTTTTTCCGCATTTTTTGGTACTATTTGATGTTGACTTTGCAATCAAAACAAAGGGGGTGCGGCATATACTACTGCAAAACAACAACGCAAACAGAGGTTGTTAGAACAGGAATCGGTGGATAGGTCCAGAGATGACCAGTGAAACTGGTTGCATTATGTATGTTGTAGATACGACATGGCTGTTTCCCGATATGCCTCTGCAAGAAACACACTGACCGCCCTATCACAAGTATGCAAGGCAGCATCTGGTCTGGCATAGTACAGGATCCCTAAATCAGTCTCAGTCACACCCGCTGAAACAACATGGTATTCCTTGCTATCATACCTTGGGTTCTCTAAGTCACGTTGTATTAGTACAAGGGATATATCGGTGGGTGGTTCTGGTCTGAGGCAAAATGCTACTACATTGTATGGCCTGCTATACTCTGTGTGTTCTTTGCCTGTCTCATCTCTGTTGCAGTAAAGATAATTCCAAGAAGCCACACTGGTTGCACTACTGGGTGCAGCCATCAAAAAGCTGGCAGAGGGAGGACACGCAGCTAGCATGTGCAGCTTGTTGTAGAGAAGTGGTCGTATGGTCTCGTCAACAACTCTGATAAATGAATCAATACGCATGCTCGCTTGTTTCTATTCTATATACGAACCGGTACAAGTACAAGTGCCCCATGTACTTGTGGTCGTCACAAAATGCATCTTACTGCATCACACTGCAGGCATGGTTGTTTGTTTCCTTGTTCATTGACTGTTTATTTGATGTGGAACTGGTATAAACCAAGCAGGTGACATATATGACAGACCAGTGGGATGTTTTCGTCACTCTGTTGAAGAAAACATTGTGAACATGTCCACTGTGACCATTGTGCGTATAACTGTCGAAACCACTGTTCTGGCACCGAGCGGGACGGAAATTCCGATAGTTGTGTAGCTTCGGTGCAGGGCCTTACAAATCAAGGCTGTCGGGTACAGAAGCTCGAAATGTCAAGAAACAGAATGTGTGCGGGCAACATTGGGGCTGTTTGAAAAGGTGATGCAGCATTGCCATTGCTCTGGTGTCGTCGGCTTATAGACATCCAAAACCGGGGCTGGACCGTGATGTACAAGGGCAAAAGAAAAAAATCCAAGAAATGTACCGCACATGAGATCGCAATCCCATTGCATCATGAGGGTGCAACAACAGTTGATCACATCACTCCTTGCATACATAAAAGCAATACATGTATTTGTCTCAAGGCGCAGAATCTATGAATGAGGTACTTCCCAGGGAAATCTGGAATTGGGTTTCTGGTTTTCTTGAGACTCCCAAATCTGTCTGGGCATTGGCAACAGCCCGCGGAGAGTGTAGTGACCATTGTGGTTACATAAATTGTCGGGTGGATAGCCACCGCTCACCCGATTGTGCAGTTGCCTGTGGATGGAGGATGTACCAATTTTGTCGCATTGTGGCTGAAATGACCAGCAAGCTTTGGCGGTATGTCATGCAACATAAGTTCAGCATTCTGGGGCGAAGTCGGATGATTCTGTTTGACTTAAAAATGGGCAAAGTCTTGAACGAGGATTCGGAGGACGAGGTGGTGTGTGTGGGTGGTTATTCAGGTCACGTGAGTTTTCAGTGTAGTGATTTAGGCCACAGTTTCGATTGCCGCACATGGATGGAGACCTGTTGCTTCGCGAATGAGCTTTATAAAGCATTGAAATGTCACACAATACGCAGTGACGAAGCTAGATGTACCATAGAATGGTTTTTTCCTGCAAGTCCTATTCAGCCTCTGCAGATGGTACACGATGAGATAAAAACCCTTTTGAATTCTGGTACAATCTCCTACAATCAATGGTCAAGATTCAAGAGTGCAGGCTTGTTGCTGCTGCATTTGGTGAGATTTGTGTTGTCAAGAAACATTCGCAGTATGCTCGCAACCTGCTTTGCATCTGTCAATTGTACACTTTCGAAGACACTGTATGGAATACGGATGAGACGGACTCCATTTGCCGCACACGTATGTTCCTTCTGGCGACAAAGCCGGCTTCCCGAAAATAACCGGCGAGGTCACACAATTCCAAATGCATGTACCGGTGACACTGTATGGTGATACTGTAATGTGCAACTAATGATCGCAAATGTGTTCACAAATAAAGAAAAACCCGGCAAAATGTCACAAACAACAATTCTTAAGACTGGTGTTTCCAAACCGATGACATTTTTGGATGTCGAAGACTTCAACAGAAAAATCAGAATAATCATAAATGCCGCCGAAACATCGACCACACGAAGCCTGATGATATCAGACGAAACCTTTTTGACAGCCATCAAAAGACATCTGACCTTCCCTGTACATGTCTGGCGTGATAACGAGACATACACTGCGTATCTGAGTCCGTTTGCCATACTAACAATCATACATGGAATGTCCCCATTTATCAATGAAGTCGCCTTGGCAAATTGGGCACAAATGAAAGCAGCCCCAAGCAGAACATGGGCACGCAACCAGGAAGTAGATTTTTTGAACTGAAATTTGCCTCAATGTTTTCCTTTGCCAGACTATGGTGCCGATTCATAGTTCTGCAAAAATGCACAGAACGGCGATTAGAAGGAAATTGACAACAATAACAACCAGATGCATTACCGCAGGTGTTGAGCCGAGAAAAAGACAACAATGACTGTGCCTATATACAGTGCCATAACGATAAAGACACGTGCATCTGTTTGGCTTGGCCTGGTGCCTCCATTGCCAAGAATTGCGTCCCACTATTTACTTACGTTCTGGTTCTTGCTCCTGGTACAACACGGCAGCATCCAGCATTTCCAGAACTTGTTTCCGGTTGTGATCCACCGACTGGTATAACAGCGCTGTTGGTGGGGGCATTGGTGCAATGGAGCGCGCAGTTGGGACAGCGGGGGACTCCTGCCTCTTGGGCAGCCAAAGGACAGTACCACCCAATGCTGCACACAATTCCGTGGTTTGCTGCTGGCACTGGCGGATATTCGCGTTGTACATATCGGACGCGTCGTGGTGTATGACGAGAAAGTCAACATTGAGCAACCACCTCCTTTTCAGAATGCCGAACAGGAGTGTGATCACCTTTCCACGACAGCACGGCTTATGGGGTCCCATGTTCGTGATGTGCAACTGGAACAACCTGCGCCGCACGGCCGATGGGCATGCCACATGCGACAGAAGGCGCTTGCATACCCTGGTGTCGTATTGCGGGCCACGACAGGCGCCGAAGTCGATAACAGCACATATGTGCCTGCCACCGTCGTCCCCCTGCTTCGGTAAGTTCGCCAATGGGACCAAGGTCCTGACGGGTTTCACCGCAATACCCCACTTTAGGCCAATCTTCTCGCGGGATCGGTGCATGATCGGCGACGCACACACCGGCAGCTGTGGGAGGAAAATCCGGTCAGTGCACGCCGTTCGAAGCATGTGGCAGACGAGGCGCAGGGTCTTTGGTTGCGTACAAAATCGCGAGATCATCCACCATAGGTCATGGCCCAACAACGGCTGTACTCGATGGTAGGGGTCCATACTGTGGGTCGAACAAAAAAACTGGGTGGAACACCACATATGTATGACTACCGGTTAGGGTTTGTAAAACTTCACCTACGGCTCAAATCGTTTTACAGCTGCTCCGGGGCTACCATCCCCGGGTCGACCTTCTCCAAGCCCATGCGGCCTCCTCCCTTGCACGCGTAGCACAAGCAGAAGACCACTCACATCCACATGAACTCAGTGAGCATCCATCGGGATTGCGAAATCGAAGCAATCCCTTTGAAGTCTAAACAACAAAGAAAAGAAAGCATGTACAAAAGGTCATAGGAACATGTAAAACCTCCAAAACATGTCCCGGTTAGGGTAAGGTACAGAAATCAACATAAGTCACAAAGGAAGAGGCATCAAGGCAGGAGAGGGGGGGACAAAGGGAGCCCACTCTCCCACTCAGCACATCCTGGGTAGCCTGATTCAGGATCCCCAAGGAGGAAGAACAAAACATGCAAAAACAACAAGACATCGGTAAGGCCCATTGGCTGTCAAAGCCTACCCTGGTGGGGGGGGTGTCACTCTCCACTCCCGGCACTACAGGACCCCAGAAGCGGGGGTCTAGTGCCTACACACTCACTCACCATCCTCCCCAAATATCCCAACTCAACTCCCTCTTGGGGCAGGAGATAGCCCCATCACACCACCGTAGGGGGGTGGTGGTCCCGGGTGCCTATAAGACTCAGGCCCCAGAAATTCTGTGGAAAAAGGGGGTAAAGTGGTATATCACCCATACCACCTCAGGATTCTACCTCCCAAAAGGAAACAAGGGTAGTTGGGGGTAGCCAAGATCTTCACCCTGACACACGTAGAGGGGCAGGACCCAACTCCACACGGGCTCTGAGACCTAGCATGGGAAGCAGGGCACAAAAACGGGCAAAACCAAAAATCAGAGGTTACCCACTTCAACACACTCTCCCGCCAAGGCAAAAGGAATTTGAAGAATTCCATGTGGGCACATCCAAAGGGCATCAGTCAAACATTCTGCCCACCAGATATCCGAGTCTGGCTCCCTGATACCGTGTCACTGTCACAAGTCTGGTAGGCTGCGCACTTTGGTGAAATTCCCCTTAAGTGAAAAACAAGGGAGAAAAGAATGCAAATAACTCCCGCATAGTGTCAGCCTAAGGTCCAGGGAAGTGCATGCACAAAGGATCTGGAAGGGAGTTGATTGTCCTAAAAGGGTTGGCCCTACCTCTCCCTCAGGTTGGAGCAAGGCAACAAACTCCAATACCCACTTTTTGAGGTCATTTTTGGGGACCTCAAAAAGGGCTTATGCATACATTCCTGAGTCAGATTTGAAGTCCAAATTGAGGTGACATATGGGTTTGGTCCGATCCCATAAGGGTAGGCCATAATCCAAGCTCCTCAAATATGAGCAATAGACACTGATGAGAGGCCATGGGTAAAATATTGGCCCAAATCAAGAAGATGGCCTATCTTTTCCATGGCCCAGAAGTGACCTCATGAAATTTGGAATTTTCAACAAAATTCCAGAGAAAATTCAAAACAGTGAACCTGTGTACCAGTAACCTTCCAACAAATGCTCAATACAAATTAGAGAGCACCATTGAAACATAGGAACAGTCCCCAAGGTCCAACTCCTCATAGGTTCTTTACTGTTTACCCGCCAAGTGACTACATGACAGGGTGGTTTTCAGGGTCCATAATGTACATCTCTGGGACCATGTAAAACCACTATCCTATACACTTGGCAGACTTGGTTCCAATGGATTGGGTAGGTGATAGAACATACCAAAACAAGTTCAAATACCCTACGTAGACACATTGGGGAGGTCCAGGGTCAAAGAACAAGGAGATTTGGCCCAAAGACCCAACTGAACCAAGTGAATGAAGTGAACACACAAAATGTGAAATCTCCAAAAAGTTTTAGAGATTGCAATGGTGTGGTAAGCCCAAAGTGAGTTATAACCACGTAAGAGCATGCGCGTAGACTGGAAAGCATGCTCTTTCATTGGAATCAACACTCGGGTTGGAACTCAACATGTACATGAAGATATGAGTTCAAAAAGTCAACCCATAACTGAGTAAAATTGGGCAATGTTCACATGACCAAATTTACTACAAGCAAAAATTGACCAAAATGGCACATATAAAATTGGTCGTAGCGTAAAGACAAAAATGGACGACAACCTATAGTGACCATATATGAATAGTAGGGAGTATGGAGACCACGAATGATCGAAAGTTCGACCAAAAACTCAAAAGTAGTGGATCTCCATGGTCACCACAAGTGAACACATGAAAAAAAAAATTCAAGACACAATCACTAAAATTCATGTGTGCCCCTATGTACAATGAATCACGGCCGAACAAAGTGCATTAACAAAAGTAGACACATGCCACAACACGCACAAACAACACTTGGACTCGAACTCGACGCGAGCTTGGAGATCCAAGCTCCAAAAATTGGCCCATGACAGGCCAAAAATGAGTGTTTTTTGGCATAAAATGACTATGCCAAAATGAGCTCAAAAAGTTTAAAACTTCGAACCAAAAGATGTCGAAAGCGTCGAAACGCAACCAAAACTTGAACATATATTGTTCGTACTCACCAAGTACGAACAAAATGAGCTGTTACTTATTTTCCGTCGCCACTATATCTTGGAGATATAGTGGCGAACTTTGAGCACATGAAAACAAAGTGCTCAAAATGTCGAAACTAAAATTGACGCCAAAAATCACCAATGGCTCACATGGACTCGAACCAAAGTGACAATGGAAGTAGAGACTCGTTGCTACGACACCAAAAAGAATCTACGGAAAAACTCGACAATAACGTGACACACGAACTCAACAAAGTGGCATCATGAACACAACAAAAATGCACTATTTATGCATGAAAGTGGGTCCCACCATGGAGTGTGGTGACCCACCACGACCATATCTCGACGTTGCAAAGGCAAGGGAAGGCAAACCAAAATGATTACCACTGTTGGGTTCACCCTGGAATCAATGAAATCAAATTGAGCTTGAGATTCACCATGGTCTCTTCACCACAACCAAAACTCAATTCAATCTTAATGATTAAGGCATATCTCCGAACTGGCTTGCAACTCACACAAACAAATGACATACCATTGTAGAGGAGAGTCATGCCATTCCATTGCATCTCTCCTCAAGAGAAATGGATGGAAAATCTCAATTTATGGTTAGGTTGAAGTGACTACATGAAATGCATAAGATATGCATGCCATGCCTAATCTAACAATGGGGGGTAAAAGAAAAAGGCACCGTAAGGTGCCAGCAACGATGCCTAAGCTATCCCTATACTTTAAATGGCTGGGCATCATGACGTTAGGGGGTTTTTGAAAATAGTGGCACCGGAACCTGAACTTTTAATTCCCTATCATAAACTAAGTCTTGACTATTACAACCGTGCAGTCAGAATTAATTCAGGTCAACAGGATGGACTTTCCGTAAAGGCCAGTTCATGGTCTCGCGATTTGGGTCGCCAGATCCTAACTGGCAGTTCGCCCGCGAATTGGCGCGACGCCGGTTCACCACCAGGCCGCTGCCAATATCTAACTTCTGTACCTATGCGAATTTAAGGCAAATTCGCATAGGTATCAACAGGGCAATTGATTCCCTAATGACTAATACAAAAGCGGCGGAAAAACACGCCGAGTTCCCTGATATCCCTACTGCAGGCTCAAGTCAAAAGACCAATGAGAGGAAAGGTTAAGGGGGGATGAAGGCTAACAATATCCCCTATCAAATCCCATAGTGTGGGCCTTTAATAGGCTACACAAAGGGATGAACGGGGTCAGCACAAGGAGGAGTATGTGTCCCCATAACCGGGGATCAGGCCCCACATGGGGGGCCGAGGGGCGCAGGGCATGATGGAAACCAAACACTCCCCTCCCTAGCTCAACGACACCGTTGAAGCGGAAAAAACAAAGGTGGTGACGTCGTGACGCAGAACCAGGAAAAAACAGGGATGGGATGGGTGGGTGTAAAACTTCACCTACGGCTCAAATCGTTTTACACTCCCCTCCCCAGCCCAGCAATCGTGCTGGCGAAAACTGACACGGAAAAACGATTTTAGCCGTGTGGTGTCCCTCTGCCGATCAGTGCTTCTGTTGGGCTGAACTATCAGATTAGCACAACAACCTACTGCAGTTCTACACATTCAAATGAAAAACAAACAACACAGAAAGTCAATCAGTTAAAACTCAAGGTATGCTGTGACAGGAGGAAATGGTTTAGGCATGCCATCATTATCCTCTGTCCAGCACCTATCCAGATTGAAGACTGAATGTTCTATCAAGACAATGGCTGCCCACTTCCATGAAGGAAGGGCCCACGTGCCAACAGTGGGTAAGAAAATAGAAACAGATGACAGTCCATTCAGTGGGCTGGGACCCATACCTTCAGTGGGCGTTAGATCCCATCAACCCCAGCGATGCAGAGAAGAACAATGTACAGATTGCTACTGATCATCCAGGATCAGTCAGGATTCAGGATAGAGGTACTGCAGAGGCTATGCCAGCGCCTGCAGTGCCTGGATTCAGTCAGACTACTTGCAGCATACATATTTCAGTCAGAATACTCAGCATACCTTACTTCAGTTTCACTCAGGGACACCAAAAGTTACTGTACCCATACCACAAGCAGTGCTGTTTACAGCCACAGCCTCCACAAGAGCTTACATTAGGGGGAATCTTTGAGGTGCCCCCTTAGCCATGGCGGCTCTGTGGACTATCTCAGGACGTTGCTGCGACTTTTTATGCACCTCAGACTGGTCCAGTGTCAACCCCCTGCAGCTGCCAGGTTTCTGGTCGATACCTGGGTTCACATGGCCATTTCCCCTTGTGACCCTATCCCTGGTTACCCAGCCATGGGATTGTACAAGAACTGACTCGACTTGGTCATCAGTGGATCTTCTGGACCGGTCTGACTCCAAGACCTTACACTGCTGCAGTGCAGAACAGACTCTTCAGGGCCTCTGGGTGTTGGTGCTGCACCAGAAGGCCAGAAACATCCTCTTAACAGCCCATGTGTTGGGGATGTCCACGGCCCCAGTGGCTGCAACCTACGCACTGTACTGGGGTCTGGACTCCACTCCGACACTAAATGTGCTGCCTAAGTACACGTATATGGTGGGTGCTCCGCATATGGGGGCCTGCACTTGACTGCACTACCCAGCGGGTCCCGCTGTTTGCAGTCCAACAACCTGTTTCTTCTTTGATTGGCCCTTTTAGTTGTGTTTGGGTGTTGGCGACCCCGAACAAGGGAACTGCTGCAGTTTGGGAGCCAATTTCAGGCACACATAGGCTGGGTTTGAGGTTTGAGGTTTGAGGTTTGATTTTGCGGGTACTAGACGCTTTTCGGCCCCGGGGGGCCACCTGGTCGGGCCAGGTGATATCCTCCCCACCGGGTCCTAGTGGGGGGCCCTCCAAGACGCACCTCCTGCCTGGTGGCCGAGTCCCCCGGGTTCACAGAGCTCGGAGCCCCGTCCTTCCCCGGCTTCCCCGTTTCGCCACTCCCCGGTCAGTGCATCAATTCGCAGCCGTGGCCGCGGGCGCTTACCCACTGCGTCGCCCCCCTAATGCGTGGTCGCCCGGGGCACCGGCGCCGCCGGGCCCGTGCTACTGGCTTGTCGCCAGTGGGACCCCCTTGGGCTGGCGCGGAGGCTGCCTAGCCTAGGGGTTGGGGCGTGGCGCTGCGCGCCACTACTGCCTTGGCGGGTGCAGTGTCCAGTCTGTGTGTGCGCGGCGCTCGCGGCCGGTTCGGGGGGGTTCGGGCCGGTACCTGGTGTCGTGTCTCCCCTTCTTCCCCCTTCCCGCCCCGCGTATCCCGCGCTGCGTGTGGCGGGCTGTCCCGTCCGGGTGTCCCTTATCCTCGCTCGCTGGTACGCCATTCCATGTGGTCTGTGCGTTCCGCGCGCTCGGTCCGGTTGCCCTTCTGGTGGTCCCCGCGTGTCCTTTTCGTGTGTGTGCGCTCGCGCTCTCGCGGTGTCCGCTCCCCGCTGGGTGGTGTGGCGCGCGCATCTCGCGTGGTCCCGGCACTGGGCGCTGGTAGGGCCGTTCCATGTGGTCCGTGCCCCTGCGCGTGTCCTGCCCCGGTCCCGTGCTCCGTCTGGCTTCCTTGGGGGGGGGCGGTCCGGTCCCGGTTCCCCCCTACTTGGCTTGGGGTTGCGGGGGCGGCGGCAGGGCGTCCCCGGGGGGGTGCCTTCGTCCGCTGCGTGGGGCGTTCTGGGTCTTGCGTTCCTCTTCCCCCGACTGCCCGTCCACTAGGTGGGCTGTCGGGGTCTGCGTTGCGGGCGTGCGGTTGTGGGGGCCCCGCTCTGTTCTTGCGGGGGGGGAGAGAGGTGTCGTCTTGGTGTCCAGGCGCCGGCCCGCCGGATTCCCATGACGAGCCTGATGCGCACGGAGCTTCTTCCTGCGGGATGCGTGGGGGGGTTGGGGTGACCGTGGCTGGAGTGGTGCTCCAATGTCCCGGTTCATGGCCCAGCAGAGCACCCCTACCGCGGGCTTACTCTTAGCACAGGGGGAGGGGGTTGCGGGCGCGTTTGTTCTGTGACCCGGGTGCCAGTGTATCTCAGAAGGCAGCCGCCCCGGAGGTAGCGCACCAGGCGCGCGCCGCGAAGGAGCTGGTTCGAACCCCGGGATCGGTGGTCTCCCACCGATCCCTTCGAATACCGGATGAGGCCTCCCATCGACCTGTTTGAGTACAGGTGACGGTGCGCACTACTGCAGGGGTGGGTGGCTCCCATGTGTTTTGTTTTTCTTGGGTGGGGGGTAAAACGAACGAGACCTCCACCCGATCCACCGGTATCGGTGGTGGCGCGAGTTGCTGGAGGGGGGGGTGGTTCCCACGTCGCCAACTAGAGAGCTCTACGTGCAGGGATCCCAGGAGCACCAACGCCCGGGATCGAACCCCCGCACTGGACGATTGAAGACCGACGCTCTCACTACTGGGCCGCGGGAGTCTCTTACGCCACTGAGGGGTGTCGTCGGCTATGAATCCAGTCCTGAGGGTGGGGCTGTGCGTTGTGAAGCGTGTTGCGCGTGCCGGGAGGCCCCAGTCCACGTGCACGGGGTCGGGACAGGGGGGGAGGGGGCTGGGTGGGGTGCGTTGGATCGCCGACTGACGTGCACAGGGGTAAGAGGCGGGCAGTAGCACCGCCGGGTCGCCGACTGACTGTAGGGCGGGGGGTAGCTCTGCCTATTTCCGTCCCTCTGCCTTCCCTGGGCAGGCAACAAAGCGGGCGTCACTGGCGTTGCGCTGTCCATGGGGGGCGTGGCCCCCCATACCACTCCGGTTCGTGTTCACCCAGCTTCTCCGGGTACGATCTGTGCGGCGTCCCGGTGCGCAGGCGTGGGCCCGCTTGTTCTTCGCGGCCCCCTTGTGGGCCGGCGGCTGGAGCGGGGGGGCGGGTCACACTCCGGCTCCCCTCTCGGGTGGGGGGGGGCCATCCCCCTTGCCTCGGGGGGGGTGTCGCGCTGCGGCCTCCCCGCTCTCGTTCCGGGCGGCGGCCTGCGGTACCCCTTTCTGGCTCTCTTCGTGTCGCTGGCGCGCTCCCCTCCGGCGCGCGCGTGCGGTCGGGGCTGAAGTGCCGCCCCGGGGTGGGGGGGGGTGAGGGGCGGCCCGTGGACCGCTCCCCTGGGGGTCCCAGCTGACCTGCAAACCCCCCCTCTGTCCCCTCGGAGTGGGCTGTGGTCACGGGAGGGTCATGCGGGGCGCGGCCTCCTTCGTGTTCCGTTGTGCGCGTTGCTCCGGCACGCCGGTGTGGGTTCGTGGGGGCAGGTCCAGCCGCCGTTGCCCTTACCGTGTGGCCGTTCCTCCTGTGGGTGGGGGCGCCCCCCCGCCCCTTGGGGGGCGGAGGGCCGCGCCTGTGGCTCCCCAGCTGGGGTGGGTGGGGGGGGGGGGGGGGGGGGGGGCGCCACCCCGCCCGCTCTCGGGCCTGTGTGGGAGGGGGGGGGGGGAGTGGGGGGGGGCCTTCGGTCCCCTGGCGATGCCCCCTGTCGGCCAAAGGGGGGGGGGGGGCGGCTTGGCGGTCCCGGCCCCGGGGGCCAGCCATCGGCCAGGGGGGTCGCGCCCTTCCCCCGCCCCCCTCTACCGAGAGCCGGATCCTCACGCAGTCCCTCCCTGGGGCCCCTCATCCCCCGGCCGTTGCCGCGCGGCGCTGGCCGGCCGGGGGTGGCCGTGAGGGTCAGCGGTCAGTGGTTAGCGGGTTGCGGGGCCGCTTTCCCTGGGTAGGCAACAAAGCGGGCGTCCCTTGGTGTCGTGCTGTCCATGGGGGGCGTGGCCACCCATACCATTCCGGTTCGCGCCCACCCGGCTTCTCTGGGCACGATCTCCGCGGCGTCCCGGTGCGCAGGCGTGGGCCCACTTGCTCTTCGCGGCCCCCATTTGAGCCGGCGGCTGGGGCGTGGGGGCGAGTCACACCCCGGCTCCCCTCTCGGGCGGGGGAGTCCGTCCCTTCTGCCTCGGGGGGTGGGGGCCGGGGCCCCTGTGGCTGGCGGGCCGCTGGGGGGGCGGGGGGAGGGGGGGGGGGGTGTCGCGCCGCGGCCTCCCTGCTCTCGTTCCAGGCGGCGGCCTGTGGTACTCCTTCCTGGCTCTCTCCGTGTCGCCGGTGCGCTCCCTTCCGGCGCGCGCGTGCGGTCGGGGCTGAAGTGCCGCCCCGGGGTGGGGGGGGTGAGGGGCGGCCCGTGGACCGCCCCCCTGGGGGCCCCATCTGACTTGAAACCCTCCGTCTGTCACCTCGGAGCGGGCTGTGGTTACGGGAGGGTCATGTGGGGCGCGGCCTCCTTCCTGCTCCGTCGTGCGCGTTGCTCCGGCACGCCGGTGTGGGTTCGCGGGAGCAGGCCCAGCCGCCGTTGCCCGCATCGCGCCGCCGTTCCCCCTGAGGGGGGGGCGCCCCCCCGGCCCTGGGGGGGCGGAGGGCCGCGCCTGCGGCTCCCCTGCTGTGGTGGGTGCGGGGGGGGGGGGGGGGGGGGGTGGGGGGGCCGCCTCCCCGCCCGCCCCCGGGTCTGTGCGGGGGGGGGGGGGTGGGTTGGGGGGGGCCCTTTGGCCCCCTGGCGATGCCTCTCGTCGGCCGGGGGGGAGGGGCGGGGGCGGCATGGCGGTCCTGGTCCCGGGGGCCAGCCATCGGCCAGGGGGTCGCGCCCTTCACCCGCCCCCCCTATCGAGAGCCGGATGCTCGCGCAGGCCCTCGCCGGGGCCCTCACCTCCCCGGCCGTTGCCGCGCGGCGCCGGCCGGCCGGGGGTGGCCGTGGGGGTTAGCGGTCAGTGGTTAGCAGGTTGCGGGGCAGCCGGTTCCTCCCCGCGCTTGTTGCCCCCGCACTCCCTCCCGCGGGAGGCGGCGCGCCCTCGCACGTCGTGCCACACCGTGGGGGGGGCGTGGGTCAGGGGGCCCATCCCCCCCCCCAACCCTCCCGTACCCGCCGTCTGGGCCTTCACTTGCGCCGCCGCTTGTGTGGGGGCTGGGGCTGCGGCGGCGGCGGGTTGTGCCGGCGGTAGCGCCAGTGGGCGAGGGCGCTACGCAAAGCCCGGGGGAGCCAGTTGTTGGCGTCCGCATCCGTGATGCGGAGCACCGCTCCCCCTTCCAGGAAGGCCGGCCACGTCGGCTCCCTGTCGGGCCACGCCGCCCGGATCACTGACCTGAGGACCCTCTCGTCCACCTCTGGGGCCGCCCACCCCCCCGGGGGTGCCTCTCGGTTTCCTCCGTCCCTCCGGAGGAGCACGGCATCGAAGGGCCGGTTCCGCGACCTTCTGGAGGTCCCCTGGTTGGCCCAGCACAACCACCGTACACTTCCCCCACCAGGGGGAGGGTCTCCCCCCCTAGCGGGTCCGGGACTGCGCCCCAGTCCCGGTCCCATGGCCGGCTCTCCTCCGCCCCCCGTGCCGGCCCCCCTCGCTGCTCCTGCGCCTGCGGCGCCGATGCCGCGCCCCGTCCCCCCTCCGCCGAGGCCATCCGCGCCGGCTCCGCCCTCGGCGCGGGGGGGGCTTGCTGGTGCTGGTGTCGTGGGGGTTGGGGGGGGACGAGCTCGCCGGCGTCAGGGTCGATGTTGTAGAGGTGGTGGTGGTGGTGGTGGTGGTGGTGGTAGGTGTGGTGTGCCGGCATCTGTTGGATGCCGGGGGGGATGCACCTCACCGGCTGCACGTCTGGCTGCGGGGGCGCTCCGCCCTCTGCCCCCCTCCCTTCGCCCCGCCCTCCCCCCTGGGCTCCCCTGCCCCGTCCCTCCTGTCCCTTGGGGCCCTTGCCCTTGCCCTTGCCCTTGCCCTTGGGCCCCTCTCCAGTCCCGCGCCCGTGTCGCGGGTCCCGCCTCTCGTCCCCCACGCCCTGGCCCGCTCGCTCTCCCATCCCCCCTTGTCCTGCCCCCTGCACCTGGGTACCCTTCCCGCGCCCCTGAGCACCCTTCCCGTGCCCTGGCCCCTCCCCGACCCGCCCTGCCCGTGTCGCGGGTCCCGCCTCTCGTCCACCACGCCCCGGCCCGCTCGCTCTCCCACCTCCCCTCGCCCCGCCCCCTGCACCTGGGTCCCCTGCCCGCGCCCCTGCGCGCCCTTCCCGTGCCCTGACCCCTCCCCTGCCCCCTGCCTGTCACGCCGTCCGCTGCTCCCCTCCCCCCCGCCGCTGCGCCCTTCCTGGACCACTCGCCGGGCGTCCCGCTGCCTTTGCAGTTGCGGCAGCGTGACGCCCGGCGGCGAGCGCTCGCGCGTCGGGGGGCGGACGTGCCGCTCCCGCCCCGGGGGGAAGGGCTTGGGGGGGTACGGCTTGGGGGGGCTGGTGTGGGTGTGGGCGGGGTTGGCGTGGGCGCGGTACTTCGCGCTCTCCCTGCCCACTGCTGCTGCTACGGCGTGCCGGGGGCCGCAGCCCCTCTCGCGCCCTCCGCACTCTCCTTCGCTGCCGCGGCGGCCGCCGACGAGGCGCCCGTCGCCGCGGTCGCAGACCCTCGCACGCCCTCCTCGGTCTCCTCTGCTGCCGCGGCGGCCGCCGGCGAGGCGCCCACGGCCCGTGCGGGGTCCGTCGCAACCCCTCGCGCGCCCTGCTTGCTCTCCTGCGCGGCTGCGGCAGCCCTCGGCGACGCGTCCGGCTCCTGCGCCGGGGCTGCCCCCCTTGCCGGCGGCGTGCCGGGGGCCACGGCCGGGGCCGCGGCGTGGCTCGCCGCGGTCTCCGCCTCCTGCGCGTCAGGGCGGGGCGGGGCGGCGGGGCTGGCCGCTTGAACGGCGGGGGCGGCCGTCTCGGCTGGCCCAGGTTCCCGGGCCGGCGGCGGCGGCCCGACCACTGCCGCCTCCGCCAGCCTCCGCTCCTCGCGCTCCGCGAGGGTCTCCCCCGTCCACTCTGGGGAGGAGACGGGGGAGCGGGAGCGGGACCGGCGGTGGTGGCGGTCGTCCCGCCCGAGGGACCCATCGGAGTCTGCCATCACTGTTACTCTGGTAGGCATGCGTGGTGGCAGGCGCGCCCTTCCCATTACCTCCTGGTGCATCAGTGCCGTGCCGTGGGCAGTGCCGTGTGGTGCTCTGCGGGGGGGAGGGGGGGAGGGGGTGGGGGGCCGGCTGTGGCGTCAGCCCCGCACGGCCGGGGGTCCGCAGCCATCCAACGGCATTGGGAGGGGAGGCGGGGGAGCCACGCGGCCCACGCGTCGCGCCACAGCTCCCAGTCTGCGGCGGGGCTCAGGGCCCTGGGCCCGCGGGGGTCGTCGAGCGGTGTCGGGGGCAGCCGCACCAGGTGGACCCCCGTAACGGCGGTGACCTCGTGTGTGCGCAGGAAGGTGTGTACTCCGTCCCGCGCCGCGGGCGCCGGGAGGGGGGGGCGGGGTACGGGTGTAGCCCCATAGAGGTGGGTGGGGGTGATCCCCAGGATCCGCCCCGGGCCCCCGCGGGTCGCGACGACGAGGAGGAGGAGGGGGGTGCCAGGGCACTCTTGCCAGAGGACCTGCCCCCTGTGGTGGGCACCCCTGGTCCTGGAGAGGGGGGGGGACAGGTCTGGATTAGCCCAGCCGCGGGGCGCGTGCGTCGCCGGTGGGAGGGCGGGGCACCAAGTGGGCTCCCTGGGGAACGCCTCGTAGACGACGGCGTACGGGGGGGTAGGCCCGGTGCCGTCATACACCGGGTTGGTCGGCCGGGGGCGGGCGGACGCCTCGTCCGCGCCTTCCACGAACACCGTGACCTCGCCCACCTCCAGGTCCTCGTCCGGCGGGTGTAGAAGGTGGAGCGCCGCATCCAGCTCGGACACTCCCCCCGGGTACGTGGCCCGCGCCTGGTTCAGGTACGGGGCCGCGTCCCCGGGGTAGCGCGTCCTGAGGGCGTGCAGCAGGGCTGGGGCGCTACTGCGGAGGGACATGGCAGACCCCGCTCCCGTCAGCCGGAGGGTGTCCCCCATGGACAGGGGCCGGCCTGACCGATTGGACTCGCGCCACTCCATCCAGTGCCCGTAGAGGGCCGCTTCCGGGCTGATGAGCCCCGGCCGGACGGCGTTCACGATCCGGTGCATTGCCGGGAGCAGCGTAGGGGCCCCCGCTCCGTTCAGGGCGCGGACGGCCGGGAGGGCGGTCTCGTTGAGGAAGGCCCTCGCACTGCCCTCCAGGTCGCACCGTGCGGCAGCGTGCGCTTCTTTTGCCTCCGCCACCGCGTCCGCCACCAGGCCCCGGACGGCCGCCTCCTGCGCTCTGCGGGGGGCCCTGGTGTGCCCCGGCCCATCCCCCCGTCGGCGTGGCATGGTGCTGCGGGCTCTGCAAAGGGCGGCGGCGGGTGGGGGTTAGGGGGCGAACACGTGCGACAGGTGCGCAACGGATGTGGGGTCCCGCAGGTGCACGTGGATCCACAGAAGGGCAGCGCCCGCGGGGCCCGCTTGTTCGTGCGAGGGGGTGTGTGCCCCCTCGATGCGCCGGCGCAAGGCCTCCTCCTCTGTGCGCCTGCGCGGGCCTGCGGGAGGTTCGGGCCAGGGGCACGCGGCTACCTGGGTGCACCGCGCGCACCTGTTGGCGCCTGTCGCTGCTACGGAGGACACCGTGTCACACTCTCCGCAGAGTCGGCAGGTGTGTGGGAGGTGGGAGGGCGGCGACCAAGGGTCGAGATGGCGGAGCCAGAGGTCGTCCCACCTCTGTCGGAGGGGGTCCCGGATCTCCAGCAAGCGGGCGCGGACGCGGCGCCGGTAGTCCTTGCCAAGCGTCTTCCGCTGGACCTCCTGCCACGTGTCGCCGGGGAGGATCCCGTGGTCGTGGAAGGCGGCGATGAGGTCATCCCACGCCGGGCGGGGGTGCCCCTGGGGGGGGCTCGCCATGTACACGTGGCGCCCGGTGAGGTGGGGCGTCAGCGCGTCCCATTGGCACCCGTCCGCGGCGTCTCTGTGGAGGAGGGCCAGCAGGGTGCCGTCCGCGACTGCCTCCCACCCCACTCGCAGCCCTTCGCAGCCGTCCAGCTCCTGGCGCAGCGCGGCTGCGATACCGGTGGGGAGCATGAGGAGTAAGGGCCCCTGGGTGTCGCCCAGCCAGGACAGGGCGTCGTCGTATACCGGCCCCCCAGCTTTGAAGTGCGCCACGGTGAGTTGGGTGGCCCCGTCCTCTGGGGGGTGCCCCTTAGCCATGGCGGCTCTGTGGACTATCTCAGGACGTTGCTGCGACTTTTTATGCACCTCAGACTGGTCCAGTGTCAACCCCCTGCAGCTGCCAGGTTTCTGGTCGATACCTGGGTTCACATGGCCATTTCCCCTTGTGACCCTATCCCTGGTTACCCAGCCATGGGATTGTACAAGAACTGACTCGACTTGGTCATCAGTGGATCTTCTGGACCGGTCTGACTCCAAGACCTTACACTGCTGCAGTGCAGAACAGACTCTTCAGGGCCTCTGGGTGTTGGTGCTGCACCAGAAGGCCAGAAACGTCCTCTTAACAGCCCATGTGTTGGGGATGTCCACGGCCCCAGTGGCTGCAACCTACGCACTGTACTGGGGTCTGGACTCCACTCCGACACTAAATGTGCTGCCTAAGTACACGTATATGGTGGGTGCTCCGCATATGGGGGCCTGCACTTGACTGCACTACCCAGCGGGTCCCGCTGTTTGCAGTCCAACAACCTGTTTCTTCTTTGATTGGCCCTTTTAGTTGTGTTTGGGTGTTGGCGACCCCGAACAAGGGAACTGCTGCAGTTTGGGAGCCAATTTCAGGCACACATAGGCTGGACACTACCCTGTGATGCTGCCAGTCTGGGGCCTATCTGCCCAAGTTGGTGGCCTGGGCGTGTCAGCTCCATACGGACAGCAATTCTGATTGTATATGTATCAGTGGGAGATGGGTTGAGTGCCCATCTCCTGTGGTAGAGGAAGAGAGATTAGTGTAGGCGTATGGACCCAGGATATGGAGGTCGTACCGCCTCAAGTCCAGACCTGATGGTCTGATGGACTACTTTGGCTTAACGGCTCCGCTTGGATCCTGAAATACATCCTGATGAATGTATTTACTATGGGTGTCCCAACCTCTGCCCGCAGGACAGGGGGGTGCAGAAGATATGACATACATATGCACATATAAGGGAAAAGCGAAGACCTACACATTCCCCAGAGCCCCAGAGACTTGCAACTGGGCGGTCTGGTTCCCAGATCCCCAGAGACTTGCAACTGGGCGGTCTGGTTTGGTACTGTGGGTAGGCAGCGCCCACAGTGAGATGTCAGGACACTTCAGATCACAGTCAACACATCACTACTACACCCGAAAGCAAGACACACTTGGCTCAGGCAGGCAGGTAGGCATCAGCCGTCCACATACGGCCTACACTTGGGGGCGCTGTAAGAAGACTACCCCAGACCCGGGACTCCCATAAGGTTGACTTGGGGTTCCCACTGAGTGCAGGTCCTCCAGACCCTCGCAGGGTAACCACAAGGCTGTGGTGGCACTCTTTGACGATGCGTGAGTGCATCCATAAGGTAGATTGTCCGTCTACCCGGGAAGAATAGACCTTGCTGGATCTGGTGGGCCCCCACTGGAGGACATTGTTCACCCCCTGCTGCCAAGCACACTCCTCACACGCACTCCACTCACCAACTCACACATTGCGCGGTGTTCCAGCGGGCTGATGGGGCGTTTCGCCGTGGTCTCCTAAGAGGCCACGGTTGGGGCTAAGCTGGACTGCAGGACATCGTCCTGCGGGTCCCTAAGGTCCATGACACTGACGTTCATGGCACCACGCTCATGCCCTCATCACCCGAGCAAGACTCGAAATCCTGCTCAGGGGCAGCCAATAGTGGCACAGGCCGCGATCATCTTGGTCAAGTCCCCAGAGACTTGCAACTGGGCGGCAGGACCTTGATCGGACGGCTCTGGCTGGCTAGGAAAGGGGAAAGGAAAAAAGAAGGAGGGGATGTCGTCGACCATCACCTCCTTGGTCCGGTCACAGTCCGTCACAGCTGCCAGGACCCGTACGCTGCAGCGACAGGGCTCACCGGTCGTTGGCACTTCAGGCTTTTCTGGCTGTGCAGACTGGGGTGCCTTCACCAGACAGCACAATCCAGCCAAGAGGGACGTCATAATGCATAGGGCGTCCACGAGCTGTGGGTCGCCCTTTGCTGGCATCGAAGCAGGGGGAGTATCTTATTCAATCCACCCTCTGGAACTCTGTCAAATCCCAGCCTGGGTGGCTATACTCCCGGACGGGGCGAGCAGGACTGATATGCTGTTAGCATAGCCCCATTCATCGGATGGGGACTCTGGGTTACTGCTCTCAGGGGTAGTCCCAGTCAGTCTTTGGACCTCATTCAGTCCTTCGCTCAAGCCCTGTTCAGGTTTGAATCCTGCTGAAGTCAATGGCAGCAAACTGCTAAGCATTTCTGGACAAATGGGCGTGGCATCAGGACCACTTTCACACTGGGTCCCTGCCGGTGGTTGCGAAACCTGTAGGGGTCTCTCCATTCTGTCCTTACCTGCTGATTGTGTGTTCACAGGTGTGTATGTGGGATTGACGTCCAACCGTCGGGGTAGCCACCAGCTTTCGCTGGGCATCCCTGACTCAGACCCAAGAAAGAGGAGAAAGAATAGGTCTTGAGTGGGTTGGCATGTCATGACATCCTGAAAGCCAGGGGTCTCGCCAGAGCACCCCTTACCTTCTCATCCATGCCATCTCATGCCCAATCAGTAGGTCCATGGCACTCAGTCCATGGCACCCTGGGCATATTGTACCCAATCAGCAGGGCTAAGGCATAGGGCACATGATCCCAGACCCCAGATCCAGCCATACCTCAGGGTAACGTCCCTCCGGTGTCCCAACACCGCCTCCCTTATGGAGGGCTGGCACCCCGAAGGGTCCAACCCCCTGGCGCCGCCTTCATGCGGGGTATATCCCGCCGTACCCACCTGTATTCCTCCGGCGCGACTCGTAGGTCGCTGCCTGGGTACTGTCCTTGCGGGGGGTCCAAAATTGGCATAAAAAACCTGAAAAACTGGTCCCCTCGCTGGGCGCGCCATGCTCTGCCTTCCTCAGGGTCAGTCACCCACTGTCCTTCAGGATATTGGTGGGGCTGCCCTGGTCAAGGCTTTCCCCCTCCCTTTGTGGTCACTCACCCCTTGAGGTTACCACCAGTCATCCAGTCATCTGCATACTTACCCCTCCCACTCCCCTCCCCAAGGGTTTCTAGCGCTTCGCGCCAGTCCAACCCCTCCTTGGCACTGTGCCTTGCCGTGGTGCTCACGGTTTACCTGGCCCCTTCGTTTCTGGTTGCCCCACTTGCGCAGATATGCGCTCCGGTCGCCCTTAGCCCACTACTCCCATCATCGGCCACATCGTGTGCAGCCTCCGGGCTGGGAAGTGCTATGTGGATACCCACACAGCACCCGGCTCAGTGTGACAGTAATGTCCCACTGGTGATAGGACGTGGGGCTCCCTTCCACTCTGTGACCTGGCACTCCCATGGCACCATAGCTGGTCCAGGCTGGACCTTAAGTAAAAGCATGTGAGCGGCGACTCAGGGCGCCATCGTATTCGATTCGCATCCCATCAGGGGGAAAATAGCCCACCTTTCAGTGATGGGCCGACACACAAATGCACATATCCTGGGGGGCAGAAAAACAAGCAATAAGTGGGGTAATAGGCGTGTAAACACACTCTGAGCAGAGCGCCAAACCACGCCCCGGTTAGGATCAGGCATATGCAGGAGGGTGGACAAGAAAACGCCTGAGTTCAGGCCATATATAGTCAGCTGACACACGTAGACTGGTCTGGATCCCGCAAGTGCCATGGGACCAGACCACACACCAAAAAATCGCAATGCCGATGACAGCGGCATCCGTTGCGCAACGTCGTATGGGCTTCAAGGCCCCAAGAGCTCAGAAAATGTCAAGGTCAGTCGCCCTACCTGGTTTCCCAAGGATTCAGCACGGGGGGAGTGACTAATAGGAGTGAAGAGAGGGGCCATCCTCCTCTGGATTCAGCAGGGGGGGGTATATGGCCACTCTGATGGCAGGTCACCGGAAGATGGAAGAGAGCAAGCAAGTGAGGGACGATCCGTCGGCCACACAAGCGCTTAAAACGCATCAGGGGAGAGCTCAGGGCGCTGATCAGGCACCCCTGGCTGCAATCGCCCGGGTGAGTGCTGCCAAGTCCGGGACATGGATCTTGGTCTCGTGCTTGCGGAGGTACTCCATGAAGGGAGTTTTGACCCGCGGCACGAACGAGGAGACGGGTTCCCAGGTGTCGTGGGACGGCCCATAGCCTCGCCAACGAACCTTGAACTCCAGGCCTTCGGGTGCCGAGGCGTTCGGACGCTGAGCAAGGATCTTCTCGACTGTATAGTCGTCCTGCTCAGCATAGTCGTCGTCCGAATCGGCCTCATGTGCGGCGTAGCTCAGGGACACATGCTGGCCACGGAGGTCCGGTTCCCGCACACGGAGTTGACTCTCGTGGCGCTCCCGGAACTGTCCGTGACCCACCTTGATGCGGTAGGTGTCCTCACCAATCCTGCGTTACACCTCGCCGGGTGTGAACCAGGTTTTGGTGCGGTGGGTGCCCATAGGGCGGGGTCTGATCACCCACACCGAGTCTCCCACCCTGAACTTCTGCGCTGTTGAGCTCGGGGCGGACTTCTGACGCTCAGCATGCTCCTTCTCGAGCTGCTGGCGGATGTCACGCGCCGTTGCCTCTTGCCGCGCGAAGAATTCCTTGGCGTCCATAGCCATGCCATCACCAGACAACGGAAGTCCCCGACCCAGGGGGTCCCTGCCAAACAGAATCTGGTGAGGGGACAAACCACCCGGGGTGGGGGTGTCATGATGGGCCTTCAGAGCAGGCCACATCTCCTCAAACCAGTTCCGACGTGGATTGCTGATGTGAATCTTGCGCAGCTTCTCGAACAGCTGCCGTCCAGCCACTTCAGCTCGGCCGTTAGACCGGCTCAGATAGGCGACGCTCTTGGCGTGACGTATTCCGATGAGGGAACACATGGCCTTGAACCAGCCACCAGTAAACTGGGGCCCTCGGTCACTGCAAATGGTGCGGGGGATGTCAAAGACGGTCAGCCAATGACGAATCATCATGACTGCCACTTCCTTGGCAAGCAACCCCTTTTTGTGTGCCGGAACGGCTACTACGTAGCCACTGTGGCGATCCACACAAAGAACCACACAGTCGAAGGTCTCCTTGCCTATGTGTACTTCGGGCATGGAGAAGACGTCCATGGCCACGCTCTCCTTGGGCTGGTCAGGAACCGGGGTCCATTGGGCTTCCCCCTTGACGTTCCGGTTATCGGGATTGCAGGCCTGACAGAACGAGCAACCCTTCCTGACCTTCTTGATGGCGGTGTAGAGAACAATATGGTCGATCTCGAACCGGCGCTGCATGTCAAGGGCTTGCTTCTTGACCCCTGGGTGCAGCATGTGGTGGTGCCAAGCTCCACAAAGCTCGAGCACCCGGGACTCCGGTACTAGCAGCTTACCATTCCGGTAAAGCTTGCCATCTTCCTCAGTCAGCCCCTTTGGCCACTTCTGCCCGTCGTCAGGGTCGGTCACAGCCCTATACTCGGCCGCAAAGGCCTCAGACTTGGCGTAATCGTCGGTCCAGTCGTCCTGGAGGCAAGACTCCGGGAAGAGGTGCTTGTCGGACTCAGCTCCCTCAGGGGCGAGTACTCTGACCGCTCTGCCCATCCTCGTTCCGAGGGGGGCATCCGCAGCCATGACGACGAAGCATTTAATACCCTCCTCCTCCATCAGGCGCTCCATCTCAATGATCTTCTTGGCTTCTGCGGTCTCAGCCTCATCGCCATGGGCAGAGATATCCGTCATGCCCTTGCTGGCGGGATAGGCCCACCTGCTGAGACAGTCCGCCACGGTGTTATCCTTCCCAGGAATATACACAACCGTGAGGTCGAACTTGGCCAAGGTCTCGTGCCAACTTGCCCGTCGGGAGGCGGGACCAGAGGGGGTGTCCACGTGCTCCTTGTGCCACGACTGCAGACTCTGATGGTCGGTGCAGACGGTGACGGGATGGAGGGCTATGTACCCAGCCCATTTTCTGAGAGCCATGACGATGGCATACGCCTCCTTTTCTCGGGGCGTCCACGTCCGTCTCTGGCCTTCCGCCAGGACTCGGCTCCAGAAGGCCACGGGCACGTGCCTCCCATCGTCAAGCACTTGTTCCAACACAGCGCCAACGGCGTAGTCGGAAGCGTCGGTGCGCAGGACAAACCCTCGGTCGGGATCCACGAGGTGCAGACCCAGTGCGGATAGCAGCGCCTGCTGCATCCCCTCAAAGGCACGGTCGGACTCAGCAGTCCAGACCAGAGCCTTCTTGGACCCCTTCTTGGTCTCCTCTCGGTTGCCCTTGAGCATGGTCGTCATGGGGGCTGCATACTCGGCATACATTTTGATATACCCCGAGTAGTAGTTGCAGAACCCCAGATACGCCCGTAGCTCAGAGAATGTCTTGGGCCTTTCCCAGTGCTCAATCGCAGCCACCTTGCCAGGTATGGGCTTTCGCTGCCCGTTCCCCACTACGTGGCCAGCAAAGACCACCTCGCTTACCGCAATGGTGGCCTTGTCACTGCTGCCCGTGAGTTTGTGCCGAACCAGAAGGTCCAGCACTCGAGTGACGTCCCTCTCGTGTGCCTCCAGGAGCTCCTCGTAGCTCATACTGTGGTCCCCGGACGCGATGATCACGTCGTCCACGAAGGGGTCCGCACAGTCGCGCACCGGCTCAAGCAGGTTCTCCAGCATCCGCTGAAAAGCCGCATTGCCGTTGGAAACGCCCATGGGCATCACCTTCCACTGGAGAGGTCCAAGTGGGGTGCTCATGGCTCTGCAGGCACGGGACTCCTCGGCGAGAGGCATCTGATGATAACCATGTTTCAGGTCAATCACCGTGAAGATTCTCTGCCGGTGTTGTTTTTGCAGCATGTCCTCAATGAGAGGCAGCGTATAGCTTACGTGCTGCGTTTGGGCGTTTAGGCCGCGGTAGTCGACCACGAGCCGCCACTCACCGGCCACCTTCTTGGGGACGACGAAGCACGGAGAGGCCCATTCGGAGTGGCACGGCTCGAGCCAGCCTCTCTCGATGAAGTCACGGAGGATCTTTTCCATGGCATCCTTCCTCTCGCCCCTCAGGGCAAACTCCCGGTGTCGATACACACGGGGGTCCTGCTTCAGTCGTATCTTGGCCTCGCCATACGGTCCACGCACCGGTGGGGGAAACACAGGCTTACCGCTGAAGAAGGTTTCACCATACTTCTGCTTCAGCCTGGCCCTCAACGCCTGGATCTTGGGGCAATCATCGGACTCCGCCTTGGCTTTTCCGGGCACCTGGACCACTGAGCTTACTTGAGGGGTAGCGACCCCGCTCGGTTTCGGCTCAGGCGGTCTTCCCAGGTGGCCCAAAGGGCCATCTCTGGTCTTGCCTCGGAATAGATCGCCGTAGGTGGGTGGGTTACCCCTGATTGGCTCGTCCTGGCTGGACAAGTGGTCCAGCACCCTCTGCACGAAGGTGTTCCCATCATAGGAACCAGAGACGATCGAGTCCACTTCCCACCAGACTTTGTCCTGGCCTTTGCCCTCACGCTGGTTTCCCCAGTCGTGAAAGGGCTGATCCATATACCCCTGAACCAGATCCAACTCCTCTTCAGTGAGGGGGTCTTCCGATTCTCCGATGTCAACGGGGGGAACCGCAAAGCATTGCCGCCATGGCTCTGCTATGATGCGGTTGACACACACGAAATCCGTGGTATCGGCCTGATCAAGGCCCCCATCCACATAGTGGAATTCCGTTGGCCATCTCTGGGGTGGCATAGGCTGTCCCTTAGCGTCCTGATAGACACTCTCTCCAGCCGGTAGGACGACCTTGTTTAAGGTCATGTTGGTCAATGAGACTACCCAATGTCGGGTACTTTTCTCCTCGGTGCATCCCATAGGAACAGCCAGCACTGCTTTGGAGCGGTCCTTGCGAATCTTCGCTATCGCTCTTGGAATGTCCCAACGGGGGCAATGGATCCACATCAATCCCTGATGCGGACCCCAGTGCTTCTTCCACGCGGAGTCCTGTGCGCTCCAGTACTTCTCACAAACCCGCAGATGGGCGGAGGTTCCTGAAGAGAACGCATCCAGGGCCAGATCCGAAGCTCCCAGGTCCGCAACAACTCGGCTCGCCACTTCCGGCATTACGCCGTGCTCCTGGTTTGCAGGACCAGTTGGCTCAGTGTCCAGCGCGGCCACTTCGAGCTGATTGCGTTCCGGGTGGATCCATTGGCATTCCACATGATGCTCAGGTGACGATAGTCACGAGAGCTGGTCGTCCTGGTACAGGGTCATCGAGGCCTGGGCCGGGAGAACGCCGGAGTCCGTCTCCATCATGAAGTCGTACCCAACGATCATGTCCCAGTCCATCTCGGCCTCGTAGAAGCGACCGTGCAGGAGGATTTCCTTGCCGAGGTCTGGGCGGCTCAGCTCACGATGGTTCACGAACTGCAGCCCAATGGCCGCTTCCTTCGTGCCTCCCACCATGTACTGGCCGTTCGCCACCTTCAGCCTGACAGGTTTCCGAATGTCGGTCAGACACTCTGGCGGAAGTAGGCCAGCCTTGACCAAGCTGACCTGAGCGCCCGTGTCGACCAACACGTCGAAGACCTTTTCCACTTCCCCGCATAAGGCACGGACCTTAAGGTGCAACTGGCGCTCACGCCCAACTCGGCGCACGGCGTGCAAGGTCAGGATCTCCGGCCGTTCCAGAAGCTCAACAAGCGACTGGTGCAGGTCGTGGACAATGGGCTCAGGCTGCCCATCTGCAGCATCCAGCTGCGGTCCGGGTGATCCTCCGATACTCTCGGATAGATCTTGAAGTACATCACACACATTCTTAGTCGCGAAGGACGGACGGGTGCAAGGGTTCGTGCCTTCACTTGCCCTCACCCCGCCTCCGCAACTGGGTGCCGGACCGGGCCTTCCGCCCGCGGCAGTCCCTTTGTGCTTATCGACTCCCGACTGGGATGGTTCGGCGCTTCCCACGTCACCATCCTGCGACCACCCTAGCTGGGGCCCTTGGCTGCAGGGGCTCCGCTAGGTTTGAGGTTTAGTGTTTGATTTTGCGGGTACTAGACGCCTTTCGGCCCCGGGGGGCCACCTGGTCGGGCCAGGTGATATCCTCCCCACCGGGTCCTAGTGGGGGGCCCTCCAAGACGCACCTCCTGCCTGGTGGCGGAGTCCCCCGGGTTCACAGAGCTCGGAGCCCCATCCTTCCCCGGCTTCCCCGTTTCGCCACTCCCCGGTCAGTGCATCAATTCGCAGCCGTGGCTGCGGGTGCTTACCCACTGCGTCGCCCCCCTTATGCGTGGTCGCCCGGGGCGCCGGCGCCGCCGGGCCCGTGCTACTGGCTTGTCGCCAGTGGGACCCCCTTGGGCTGGCGCGGAGGCTGCCTAGCCTAGGGGTTGGGGCGTGGCGCTGTGCGCCACTACTGCCTTGGCGGGTGCAGTGCCCCGTCTGTGTGTGTGCGGCGCTCGCGGCCGGTTCGGGGGGTTCGGGCCGGTACCTGGTGTTGTGTCTCTCTCTTTTCCCCCTCCCCGCCCCGCGTGTTCGGCGCTGCGTGTGGCGGGCCGTCCCGTCCGGGTGTCCCTTACCCTGGCTCGCTGGTACGCCATTCCACGTGGTCTGTGCCTTCCGCGCGCTCCGTCCGGTTGCCCTTCTGGTAGTCCCCGCGTGTCCCTTTCGTGTGTGTGCGCTCGCGCTCTCGCGGTGTCCGCTCCCCCCCCCCCTGGGTGGTGTGGCGTGCGCACCTCGTGTGGTCCCGGCACTGGGCGCTGGTAGGGCCGTTCCACGTGGTCCGTGCCCCTCCGCGTGTCCTGTTCCGGTCCCTTGCTCCGTCTGGCGTGCTTGGGGGGGGGCGGTCCGGTCCCGGTTCCCCCCTACTTGGCTTGGGGTTGTGGGCGTGGCGGCAGGGGGTCCCCGGGGGGGGTGCCTTCTACCGTTGCGAGGGGCGTCGGGGGTCATGCGCTCCCCCTCCCCGACTGCCCGCCCACTGGGTGGGCTGCCGGGGCCCGCGATCCACGTGTTGTGGGCGTGGGCGTGCGGGTGTGGGGGCCCTGCTCTGTCCCCTCGGCCGGCACGCCCTGTGGGGGCTGCGCGCCGCGGGGTGGGTCCGTGGCGTTCATGTGCTGGGGGGCGGGCTGGGGGGGGGGGGGGGGGGCGTGCGCCGTACCCCCCGTTTGTGCGGCTGGGGGGGGGCCTGTAGGGCGGGGGGTCGCTCTGCCTCATTCCGTCCCTCTGCCTTCCCTGGGCAGGCAACAAAGCGGGTGTCACTGGCGTTGTGCTGTCCATGGGGGCGTGGCCCCCCATACCACTCCGGTTCGTGCTCACCAGGCTTCTCTGGGTACGATCTGTGCGGCGTCCTGGCGCGTAGGCGCGGGCTCGCTTGTTCTTCGCGGCCCCCATGGGGGCCGGCGGCTGGGGCGGGGGGGCGGGTCGCGCTCCGGCTCCTCTCTCGGGCGGGGGGGGGGCCATCCCCCCTGCCTCGTGGGGTGGGGGCCGGGGCCCCAGCAGCCCGCGGGCCGGTGGGGGGGCGGGGGGGGGGGGGGTGTCGCGCCGCGGCCTCCCTGCTCCCCTTCTGGGCGGCGGCCTGCGGTACTCAATCGTGGCTGCCTTCGTGTCGCCGGCGCGCTCCCTTCCGGCGTGTGCATGCGGTCGGGGCCGAAGTGCCGCCCCGGCGTGGGGGGGGTGAGGGGCGGTCCGCGGACCGCTCCACCGGGGGCCCTTGCAGACCTGAATCCCCCCTCTGCCCTCCCTGAGTGGGCTGTGGTCACGGGAGGGTCATGTGGGGCGCGGCCTCCATACTGTTCCGTTGTGCGCGTTGCCCCGGCACGTCAGTGTGGGCTCGCGGGAGCAGGTCCAGCCGCCGCTCCCCCCACCGCGTCGCCCCCCCGGCTCCGGGGGGGCGGAGGGCCGCGCCAGTGGCTCCCCAGCTGGGGGGGGGTGCGGGGGGGGGGGGGGGGGGGAGTGTGGGGGGCCCTCTGGTCCCCTGGCGATGCCTCCTGACGGCCGGGGGGGGGGGGGGGGGGCATGGCAGTCCTGGCCCCGGGGGCCAGCCATCGGCTCGGGGGTCGCGCCCTTCCCCCGCCCCCCTCTACCTAGAGGGTAGGTAGGTAGGTGCACTCGGTCGTGGAGAGGCGCCCCATGGTTCCCCCTGGCGTCGCCCCTGTGACGAACAGGAAGAGGCTTCGCGCGTGAAGAGGGGAGGCGGCTTACTTCCCGCTAGACCTGACTGTTGCCCCCCAACAAAGCGGCCCCGGGCTACGCCGGGAGGGCTGATCGCCGCCAGCGTGACATGCTTGTCTCGCCGGGAGGGTGTGCCCCCGTGCTTGCGCACGTCCCCTCCTTTGGGCGGAACCCTAGGGGTTCACCGGACTTCCTGGCGTATCCCGTTCCCAAGGCGTGCATGCACGTTCTTGGTACTAGGGTTCCGAGGCGCTTGGGTGTCGCACGCTCCGCCTCGAGTCCCAAAGCAGCGCAGGCCTTAGGATGCAGCCTTACCCCCAGTCTCCGGATCTCGTTTGGCCGGGTCACCTGCATGGCACGGGCTGCCTCAGTGCCCGGGCTGTGGGCACTGGGTTTCCTACTGTCGTGTGGCGTTTGTGTTTGGGTCCGGTTGGCGGTTGGGTGCGGGTTTTGTTTACCCCGCCAGTCCTGGCTGGGGTCTTGGGTGGGTGTGTTTGGGCACGGTTTGTGGTGTTGTCCCTCTAGTGTCGGCTGTTTGTGGTGTTCGTGGTTGGGCTTCGGTTTTGGCCTGCATTTGGGACGTGTGTGGTTTCGTGGGCGCCCCGCTTGCCCCCCGCCGTTTCCGGTTCCGGCGCGCGGTGTGGGCGTGTGTGCTGGGCCTGGGTCTCGCCTGTGTTCAGCCCTTCTTGGCTGGGTTGTCGGGGTGTGTTTTTTTTTTTTTCGCTTTGGTTTTTTCTTTTCTTTTCTTTTTTTTTTTTTGGCTTTGTGGTCCCTGTCCCTCCATCCCCTTTCTTTCGGGCTGGGCTGGTGGCTCTCTGTTTTTTTTTTTTTCTATTTTCCGTGTCCCTTTTCCCCGTGGTCCGCTGTTACTGGCTTGGTGTTGCCGGTTTTGGGTGGGTGGTCCCCCTGTGCCTCTGTGGGGGTCCTTTTTTTTTTTTTTCGTTGCCTTCTGGGGGGGGGCTTGGCCGCCTGTGGTAGTGTTGGCGGGCGGTTTGGCGGTTGTGGGCTGTTTTCGTGCCTTTTCCCCTTCCCCCCTCCCTTTTTTTTTTTTGGGGGGGGGGGCTTGCCTGTTCCTCCCTCTGCCTGCCCTGGGCTGGCGCACGCACTGGCCTGCATTCAGTGTTGTCTTCCGGGCTGCTGTCTTCAGTTGCGTTCTGTGTGGTCACGTTCCGGCCCCATGGGTCGGGTGGGCTTTGTACACGGTGGGCTCGGCGTCCTTTCTTGCTGGGTTAGGTCCTGGCTCTGCCGGCTGGGCGGCTGCGCCAGGCGGCTGCTTGTGGTTTTGGGTTAAGGGGCTGGGGCTGTTCGTGTCCTTACCCCTCTGCGGTGCCGGCTGTAATCTTCTGGGTGGTCCGTCACCGTTGTCGCCTGGCGCGCTGTGGCCCCGTGTGTGGCTTGCGGTGCTGGTGTGTGGCGTGGTGGCGCGGCGCCTTCCTGGGTGTGCGGTGGCTGGCTTCGGTTAGTCCCTCAGGTTAGGGTCAGTTGTGTCGTGCTGTGCCGCTCTGTGCCGCGTCGCGTCGCGTCGTGCTGTGGTGTGTTGCTCTGTGGCGCGCTGTGGTGCGGTGTGCCGTGGTCTCGCGTGGTGCCGCGGTGGGTCAGTGGAGGTCAGCCTGGCCTGTGTGGGTCGGGTAGGTCTTCGGGAAGTTCTGCTGAATGTTCACGGTGTCCTTGGGGCGTGCACGCTGACTCTCACCCATGGACTCAATCTTCACCGGGCCCCGCTGACAGGCAGGCGTACTCGGGGTGTAGGAAGACGTTCCTTCTCCAAGGCAGACAAACAGAAATCAGGAGTCGGACGGTGGAGGTGGCTTCCGAACGCTGTTTGAGTGGCGAAAGGCTTGCACTGCAGCTCGGCTGCGCTGGCAGGGACATGAGGGTCCGGGTCGGTGCCGCCGGGGGATGAGCTCATACTTCAGGGTCAGGGGGATGTCCATATCTCCGGTGCTGAACTGCAGGGGTCCGGGGCACCGGTAGTAATCTTGGCTCTTCCAGTCGTCACGGCGCTCGGAGATGGCCTTGAAGGGGGCACCGTCCAGCAGCACCAAGGCCTTTGCGATCGATCACAGCCTTGCACTTCCCCTTGCGGCGCTCGAAATTCATCATGGACGGGATCGGCGTGCCGCCGCAGTGCCATTCCTCCACTGGACGCAACAGGTCGGTGACGGACGCCCTCACGGACGTGAGGCCAGCTGAGATCAAGCCCCCGGCCGTCAATCCAAGTGCGTAGCAGTACTCTGCGTCAAACCGCGACGGTAACGCAGCCCGGCCCTTATAGCCCATGGTGTGGTCGCGTGACGGTCCGTGGGGTTGCCCTCCCTGGGGGCCTGTGCCTTGGTCCCGTGTCCTCTGGGGGTCCGTAGCCGTGGGTGCCGCGGCCGTGGTTTCGTCCTCTTCCGGTGCCTGGTTGGGGTCGTCGCCTGGTGGTGAGGGCGTGGTGGTGCGCCGTGCGGCGGCGTTCCCTGCGGCTTCCTCTGTGGGTGTGGCCCGTACTCCCCGTGTAGGTGTGCCCTCCGTTCTCCGTGTGGTTTCCGGTGGCCGGTGGGCGTGCGCTGGTGTGTCCCGTATGGCGTCCGATGTTTGCTTCGGTGGTGTGTGTTGGGGTGTTTGGTGGGGCTGGGGCGGCGCTGGTCTCCCCGTTGTGGTGTGCCCTTCCTGGGTGTGGGTCGTGGTGCCCGCCGTGGTGCTCTTGTCCTCCGTGTCTTGGTCCCCGTTCCCGCCCCGTCCTGGTTCTTGGGTGGTTTCCTGCCCCCATGTGGTGTCGCTGCCGGCGCCCTGTCCCTGCGTGTGGCTGCCCTCACTTGGGGCCCTTCCGTGCCCTCTTGTCTGTGTGCTCCTTGGTGCCCCTTGCCCTTCCCTTGCCCTTGTCCTGCCCCTTCCTGGTGTGGTGGTGGCGGGAGGGGCGGGGTGGGGAGGGGGCGCCGGTGGCCCAGGCTTGGGGGTGGGTGGCCTGGAGCCACTGGCGGAGGGCTTGGGGGGTGTAGGGGGGGCGGAGGCCCTGGACCGCATCGCGGAGGAGGGCCTCCCATGCCGCTTGCGGCATGATGGCCTCCGGGGCGGCCTCGCTGGGGTTTGCGGGGGTGCGGGTGCGCACCTCCTCGAAGGTATGCACCATGTGCACCCCTTCGTGCCTTCCCGCTCCCCCGGCCCATTTCACCCAGCGGCGGAGCTCCTGCAGAGCGGGGGGAGACCACCAGGCGAGGTAGGCGGGGGCCCGGGGGGGGGAGGGGTCCGTGTCCGGGGTCCTGGAGCGGCGGGGGGAAGACGTGGACCTGCGGTGGTGGCGGGGGTGGCGGTGCCTGGGGGAGCGGGAGCGGCGGCGGCGGGGGCTGGGGGTGGAGGACGGGTACGGGCGGAGGGGGGAGCGGGAGGGGGAGGTGGACATGGGGCGGCGGTGGCGCGCTCGGTGGCGTCCGGGGGAGCGGGAGTGGTGGTGGCGGGGGCTGGGGGTGGTGGATGGGTACGGGTGGCGGGGGGAACGGGGAGCCCGGCGGGGCGTGTGGGGGGAGGGGGAGGTGGACGTGGGGCGGCGGGGGGAGCGGGAGTGGTGGTGGCGGGGGCTGGGTGGCCGGTGGGGGGAGGGGGAGGGGGACATGGGGCGGCGGTGGCGCTCGTGGTGGCGCCCGGGGGAGCGGGAGCGACGGGAGCGGGGTCCCTGGGGGTCGTGGTGGTATCTGGGGGAGTGGGAGCGGCGCGAGTGGGTGGTTGAGGCGCGGTGGGAGTGTGGGCGCCGTGGGCGAGTGTGTCGTGCGGGGGGGGAGCGGGAGCGCCGCCGTTTGCGGGACCGGCCCCCGTCGCTCGAGTCGGGCCAGTCCGGAAGCGTCGGCGGCCTCTGGGGGGCCTCGCGCGGTGCCGCTTGGGGGGGGAGGTCCCCCGTCGTCCTTGGGGCCCCTTCGGCCATCGGATGGTGGCCGGGGGGGTACGGGGCCCCGCGCGGTGCCGCCTGGGGGGGGAGGTCCCCCGTTGTCCATGGGGCCCCTTCGGCCATCGGATGGTGGCCGCGGGGGTACGGCTGGTACGGGGGTGGTGGCTGGTACGGGGGGGGTGGGTATGCGGGCGGGGCGCTCGGTGGCTGCCATCCCGTCCGCTGGTGCTGTTCGTGTACGGGGGGTTGTGGCCCGGTGGGGTAGGGCGGTGGGCAGTGGTAGTGGTGGGGGTGGTGTTGGTAGTGGTGGTGGTGGGGCCGCTGGTGATGGTGGTGTGTGTAGTGGTGGGGTTGGTGTTGTGGGTATGGCCCATGGAGTCCTTGTGGGTTTTCCGGTCCCCCTTGTGGGGGTGGGGCATTGGCCATCGTGGGCAGTCCCCGGGGCTGCACTATGTGGTGGGCATGGGGGAAGGGTTGGGGGCCGGGCTTGACGGTGACGATGGTTGAGGGGTCCCACGTCCCTGGGTCGGTTTGGCCGGCGGTGGTGGTGGTTTGTGGGGGATGGATGACGGGGCGCTTGGTGACGGGGATGTGGACGAGGGTCTGGACGGGGTCGTGCTGGGTGGCCGTCTCCGCGGTGGTGGTGGGTGCCGGCGGGAGGGGGGGGCGGGTTGCGGTGGGCGGGGGGTCCTGGCTTGGGCGAGGGCCCGGGCGGGGGTAGTGTCGGGTGGTTTTGTGTCGTTGCGTATGCGGTGTTGTGTGTGCTCGCGTGGGCGCCGGCTTGGGTTTGGGGTTGGGTTCGGGGTTGGGGTCCGGTTTTGGTTTGGGGTCGGGTTTGGGGTTGGGGTCCGGTTCCAGGTTGAGGAGTACCTCTGTCCGGAGGTGTGAGGGCGTCGATGTCGGGTCAGGGGTCGTCCCGGTGGGTTGCCGGGGTGCCTGAGTCGCCTGTGTGGGGGTTGGGGGGCCGGTGCGTGCGGCCGCGGCTTTGGCTTTCGCCGTGGCCTTGAGGATGAGTTTGGCGGGGAGGGGGGGGTCGGAGGATGAGGTGGAGGAGGTGGAGGAGGCTGAGGACGAGGAGGAGGTGGTGGACGCGGGTTGGGCTGTGATGCGGGCGGGCTTGCGGGCGGCGGCTTCTGCTGCGGCCACGGCGGGGAGGATGGAGGGCATGTCCCCGGGTTGTAGGTTGGGGGCGGGCGGCTGGGGGGGCCCGGTCGTGACCTGGCGGCCCGGCGGGCCGATCTGGTCGGCAGCAGCGGGGGAGGGAGGCGCGGGGCTGCGGCCTTCTCGCTCTGGGCTGGGCTGGGCCCGGGTCCTGCAATGTGCGAGGTCGTGTGGGTTGGTGTCCGCGGGGGGGAACAGTTCGCGTGGGCTGCATTCAGGGGCCGGGGGGGGTGGGCCTGGGTCCTCTGGGGTGTGTGTGGGGGGCGTGGGCGGGCCACTGGGTGGGGTGGGCGTGCCGCGGGGCGCGGGGCTCCCCTTGGCGGGTGTGTGTGGGTTGTCGAGTGTGGGGGGCGGTGAAGGGTGGCCGGCGGGCGGGTGTGTGGCGGGCGTGTGCTGGTGTTCGGGCGGGTGGGGGAGGCCCGTGTCGCGGGGCCCGGGGGTGCGCGCGCTGGTGGGCGTGTGTGGGTCTCCGGTTGAGCAGCGAGAGGGGGGGGGCATGGGCGGGGATTGTGCGGGGGGGTGTGCTGTGCCGGTGTATGTGTCCGTTTGCCGCGCGCTTGCGTGGGCAGTTGTAGGCCGGGCGGTTCGGAGGAGAAGCTTGCCGTCTTCTGCTGCCGCGGCAAGGATTTCGCAGACGAGCTTTCGTATCTGGTGGACCTCTTGGTCAGTGGTGGGAAGGGGGCATGCTAGCTTTGGGCTAAGACCCGCGCGGTTGAGGACCCTGTGGATGGCGTGGTACCCGCAGGTGAGGGACTGTTGCGGTCTGGGGGGGGGGGTTTGGTCGTGTGTCCGGGCCTGCCTCGACTTGTGTGTGGGCGGTGGGGATGGCCCAAACCCAGGGCACGGTCCCCGTGGGTGGCCAGTGGCGCTGGATCCAGTGGGTTAGGCAGAGCATGGCCAATCCCAGGTGGTAGCCCGCCTTCCCTGAGGTGATTTGGGCCAGGGCGCGGGCTGGGGGCGTGTCCCCTGGCTGGAGGACACCCCTGAGGATCCTGTGCTGGGTGGTGGGGTCCCCCACTGCCCCTGGTGGGGCGGTCTCCTGGGCGTACATGGTGTCTGTCCCCTAGATGATCCATTGCTGGCCGGGGCCAGAGCCAGATCCTTGAGCAGATCCTTGTGCAGGCCCTCGCTGGGGCCCCTCATCCCCCCGGCCGTTGTCGCGCGGTGCTGGCAGGCCGGGGGCGGCCGTGAGGGTTAGCGGTCAGTGGTTAGCGGGCTGCGGGGCAGCAGGTTCCCTCCCGTGCTCGTTGTCTCCGTACTCCCTCCCGCGGGAGGTGGCACGCTCTTACGCGTCGTGCCGTACCATGGGGGGGGCGTGGGTCGGGGGGCCCGGCTCCTCCCCCCACTCTCGCGCATCCGCCGTCTGGGCCATCACCTGCGCCGCCGCTTGTGTGCTGTCAATGGGGGGCGTGGCCCCCCATACCACTCCGGTTCGTGCTCACCCGCCTTCTCTGGGTACGATCTGTGCGGCGTCCCGGTGCGCAGGCGTGGGCCCGCTTGTTCTTCGCGGCCCCCATGTGAGCCGGCGGCTGGGGCGGGGGGGCGGGTCACACTCCGGCTCCCCTCTCGGGCGGGGGGGGCCCATCCCCCCCGCCTCGGGGGGTGGGGGCCGGGGCCCCCGCGGCTGGCGGGCTGGTGGGGGGGCGGGGGGGGGGGGGGGGGTGTCGCGCCGCGGCCTTCCTGTTCTCGTTCCGGGCGGCGGCCTGCGGTACTCCTTTTCGGCCCTCTCCGTGTCGCCGGCGCGCTCCCTTCCGGCGCGCGCGTGCGGTCGGGGCTGAAGTGCCGGCCCGGGGTGGGGGGGGGGTGAGGGGCGGCCCGTGGACCGCTCCCCCGGGGGCCCCAGCTGACCTGAACCCCCCCTCTGTCACCTCGGAGTGGGCTGTGGTTACGGGAGGGTCATGTGGGGCGCAGCCTCCTTCCTGTTCCGTTGTGCGCGTTGCTCCTGCACGCCAGTGTGGGTTCGCGGGAGCAGGTCCAGCCGCCGTTGCCCTTACCGCGTCGCCGTTCCTCCCGAGGGGGGGGGCGCCCCCCCGGCCCTGGGGGGGCGGAGGGCCGCGCCTGTGGCTCCCCAGCTGAGGTGGGTGTGGGGGGGGGGGGGGGTGGGGGGGGCGCCCCCCCGCCCGCTCTCGGGCCTGTGTGGGAGGGGGGGGGGGGAGTGGGGGGGGCCCTTTGGTCCCCTGGCGATGCCTCCTGTCGGCCGGGGGGGGGGGGAGGGGGGCGGCATGGCAGTCCTGGCCCCGGGGGCCAGCCATCGGCCGGGGGGTCGCGCCCTTCCCCCGCCCCCCTCTACCGAGAGCCGGATTCTCGCGCAGGCCCTCGCTGGGGCCCCTCATCCCCCGGCCGTTGTCGCGCGGCGCCGGCCGGCCGGGGGTGGCCGTGAGGGTCAGCGGTCAGTGGTTAGCGGGCTGCGGGGCAGCAGGTTCCCCCCGCGCTCGTTGTTTCCGCACTCCCTCCCGCGGGAGGTGGCACGCCATCTTGCGTCGTGCCGTACCGTGGGGGGGGCGTGGGGCCCAGCCCCCCCCCCCCAACTCTCCCGTACCCGCCGTCTGGGCCTTCACCTGCGCCGCCGCTTGTGTGGGGGCTGGGGCTGCGGCGGCGGCGGGTTGTGCCGGCGGTAGCGCCAGTGGGCGAGGGCGCTGCGCAAAGCCCGGGGGAGCCAGTTGTTGGCGTCCGCATCCGTGATGCGGAGCACCGCTCCCCCTTCCAGGAAGGCCGGCCACGTCGGCTCCCTGTCGGGCCACGCCGCCCGGATCACTGACCTGAGGACCCTCTCATGGTCCTCTGGGGCTGCCCACCCCCCCGGGGGTACCTCTCGGTTTCCTCCGTCCTTCCGGAGGAGCACGGCATCGAAGGGCCGGTTCCTCGACCTCCTGGAGGTCCCCTGGTTGGCCCAGCACAACCACCCGTACACCTCCCCCACCAGGGGGAGGGTCTCCTCCCCGGGAGGGTCCGGGACCGCGCCCCAGTCCCGGTCCCATGGCCGGCCCTCCTCCGCCCCCCGTGCCGGCCCCCCTCGCTGCCCCTGCGCCTGCGGCGCCGATGCCGCGCCCCGTCCCCCCTCCGCCGAGGCCATCCGCGCCGGCTCCGCCCTCGGCGCGGGGGGGGCTTGATGGTGCTGGTGTCGTGGGGGTTGGGGGGGGACGAGCTCGCCGGCGTCAGGGTTGATGTTGTAGAGGTGGTGGTGGTGGTGGTGGTGGTGGTGGTGGGTGTGGTGTGCCGGCATCTGTTGGATGCCGGGGGGGATGCACCTCACCGGCTGCACGTCCGGCTGCGGGGGCGCCCCGCCCTCTGCCCCCCTCCCTTCGCCCCGTCCTCCCCCCTGGGCTCCCATGGCCCGTCCCGCCTGTCCCTTGGGGCCCGCGGCGCCCTTGCCCTTGCCCTTGGGCCCCTTTCCAGGCCCCTGCCCGTGTCGCGGGTCCCGCCTCCCGTCCCCGACGCCCTGGCCCGCTCGCTCTCCCACCTCCCCTCGCCCTGCCCCCTGCACCCTGGCTCCCTGCCCGCGCCCCTGCGCGCCCTTCCCGTGCCCTGGCCCCTTCCCGGCCCCCTGCCCCGAGTCGCGCCGTCTGCTCTGCTCCCCCCCGCTGCTGCGCCCTTCCTGGACCACTCGCCGGGCGTCCCGCTGCCTTTGCAGCTGCGGCAGCGTGACGCCCGGCGGCGAGCGCTCGCGCGTCGGGGGGCGGACGAGCCGCTCCCGCCCCGGGAAGAAGGGCTTGGGGGGGAACGGGTTGGGGGGGCTGGTGTGGGTGTGGGTGGGGTTGGCGTGGGCGCGATACTTCGCGCTCTCCCTGCCCACTGCTGCTGCTGCGGCGGCCTCCGGCGAGGCGTCCGCGGCCCGTGCGGGGTTCTTCCCCCGCTTGCGCGGCGTGCTGGGGGCCGCGGCGTGGCCGGCCGAGGCGGTGCCGCGGCCCGCCGGGGTCGCGGCCGCAGCCCCTCACGCGCCCTCCTCGCTCTCCTTCGCCGCCGTGGCGGCCGCCGACGAGGCGCCCGTGGCCGCGGTCGCAACCCCTCGCACGCCCTCCTCGTTCTCCTCTGCTGCCGCGGCGGCCGCCGGCGAGGCGCCCGCGGCCCGTGCGGGGTCCGTCCCCCGCGTTCGCGGCGCGCTGGAGGTCGCGGCGCGGCCGGCCGAGGTGGTGTCGCGGCCCGCCGGGGTCGCGGCCGCAGCCCCTCGCGCGCCCTCCCCGCTCTCCTTGGCTGCCGTGGCGGCCGCCGACGAGGCGCCCGTGGCCCGTGCGGTCGCAACCCCTCGCGCGCCCTTCTTGCTCTCCTCTGCGGCTGCGGCAGCCCTCGGCGATGCGCCCGGTTCCTGCGCCGGGGCTGCCCCCCGTGTCGGCGGCGTGCCGGGGGCCGCGGTCGGGGCCGCGGCGTGGCTCGCTGCGGTCTCCGCCTCCTGCGTGTCTGGGCGGGGCGGGGCGGCGGGGCTGGCTGCTTGGGCGGCGGGGGCGGTCGCCTCGGCTGGCCCAGGCTCCCGGGCCGGCGGCGGCGGCCCGACCAGCACTGCCGCCTCCGCCAGCCTTCGCTCCTCGCGCTCCGCGAGGGTCTCCCCCGTCCACTCCGGGGAGGAGACGGGGGAGCGGGAGCGGGACCGGTGGTGGTGGCGGTCGTCCCGCTGGGGGGACCCATCGGAGTCTGCCATCACTGTTACCCTGGTAGGCATGCGTGGTGGCAGGCGCGCCCTTCCCACTACCTCCTGGTGCATCAGTGCCGTGCCGTGGGCAGTGCCGTGTGGTGCTCTGCGGGGGGGAGGGGGGGAGGGGGTGGGGGGCCGGCTGTGGCGTCAGCCCCGCACGGCTCGGGGCCTGCGGCCATCCACCGGCATTGGGAGGGGAGGCGGGGGAGCCACGCGGCCCACGCGTCGCGCCACAGCTCCCAGTCTGGGGCGGGGCCCAGGGCCCTGGGCCCCCGGGGGTCGTCGAGCGGTGTCCGGGGCAGCCGCACCAGGTGGACCCCCGTAACGGCGGTGACCTCCTGTGTTCGCAGGAAGGTGTGTACTCCGTCCCGCGCCGCGGGCGCCGGGAGGGGGGGGCGGGGTACGGGTGTTGCCCCATAGAGGTGGGTGGGGGTGATTCCCAGGATCCGCCCCGGGTCCCCGCGGGTCGCGACGACGAGGAGGAGGAGGGGGGTGCCAGGGCACTCCTGCCAGAGGACCTGCTGCCTGTGGTGGGCACCCCTGGTCCTGGAGAGGGGGGGGGGCAGGTCTGGGTTAGCCCAGCCGCGGGGCGCGTGCGTCGCCGGCGGGAGGGCGGGGCACCAAGTGGGCTCCCTGGGGAACGCCTCGTGGACGACGGCGTACGGGGGGGTAGGCCCGGTGCCGTCGTACACCGGGTTTGGTCGGCCGGGGGCGGGCGGACGCCTCGTCCGCGCCTTCCACGAACACCGTGACCTCGCCCACCTCCAGGTCCTGGTCCGGCGGGTGTAGAAGGTGGAGCGCCGCATCCAGCTCGGACACTCCTCCCGGTTACGTGGCCCGCGCCTGGTTCAGGTACGGGGCCGCGTCCCTGGGGTAGCGCGTCATGAGGGCGTGCAGCAGGGCTGGGGCGCTACTGTGGAGGGAACTGGCAGACCCCGCTCCCGTCAGCCGCAGGGTGTCCCCCATGGACAGGGGCCGGCCCGACCGATTGGACTCGCGCCACTCAATCCAGTGCCCGTAGAGGGCCGCCTCCGGGCTGATGAGCCCCAGCCGGACGGCGTTCACGATCCGGTGCATTGCCGGGAGCAGCGTAGGGGCCCCCGCTCCGTTCAGGGCGCGGACGGCCGGGAGGGCGGTCTCGTTGAGGAAAGCCCTCGCACTGCCCTCCAGGTCACACCGTGCGGCAGCGTGCGCTTCGTGTGCCTCCGCCACCCCGTCCGCCGGACGGCCGCCTCCTGCGCTCTGCGGCGGGCCCTGGTGTGCCCCGGCCCATCCCCCCGTCGGCCTGGCATGGTGCTGCGGGCTCTGCAAAGGGCGGCGGCGGGTGGGGGTTAGGGGGCGAACACGTGCGACAGGTGCGCAACGGATGTGGGGTCCCGCAGGTGCACGTGGATCCACATAAGGGCAGCGCCCGCGGGGCCCGCTTGTTCGTGCGAGGGGGTGTGTGCCCCCTCGATGCGCCGGCGCAGGGCCTCCTCCTCTGTGCGCCTGCGCGGGCCTGCGGGAGGTTCGGGCCAGGGGCACGCGGCTACCTGGGTGCACCGCGCGCACCTGTTGGCGCCTGTCGACGCTGCGGAGGACACCGTGCCACATTCTCTGCAGAGTCGGCAGGTGTGTGGGAGGTGGGAGGGCGGCGACCAAGGGTCGAGATGGCGGAGCCAGAGGTCGTCCCACCTCTGTCGGAGGGGGTCCCGGATCTCCAGCAGGCGAGCGTGGACGCGGCGCCGGTGGTCCTTGCCAAGCGTCTTCCGCTGGACCTCCTGCCACGTGTCGTCGGGGAGGATCCCGTGGTCGTGGAAGGCGGCGATGAGGTCGTCCCACGCCGGGCGGGGGTGCCCCTGGGGGGGGCTCGCCATGTACACGTGGCGCCCGGTGAGGTGGGGCGTCAGCGCATCCCATTGGCACCCGTTCGCGGTGTCTCTGTGGAGGAGGGCCAGCAGGGTGCCGTCCGCGACTGCCTCCCACCCCACTCGCAGCCCTTCGCAGCCATCTAGCTCCTGGCGCAGCGCGGCTGCAATGCCGGTGGGGAGCATGAGGAGCAAGGGCCCCTGGGTGTCGCCCAGCCGGGACAGGGCGTCGTCGTATACCGGCCCCCCAGCTTTGAAGTGCGCCACGGTGAGTTTGGTGGCCCCGTCCTCTGGGGGGTGCCACCGGACGGTGGCCGCAGCGTGTCCCCACGTGCGTATCTCCGTAGCCCGGAGCACGTTGGCGGCGTGAAGGACGATGCGGGGCGGGACGGGTGTCCTGACGAGTGAGGACACGTCCCCAGTCCATCCCGTTTGCGGCCCCGGGGCCGCCTGCAGCCATTCCCCCGTCGCCGCGTCCCACGGGTGGTCAGGCCCCGCCCCGCGGATCATGGTGGGTCTCGGCCGGGTGTCCGGCCCCCACCACCGGAGCGGGATGGCGGCGTATCGTTGCGCAGGGGTCTCCGGGGCGCGCGTGGCGGCGCACCACCGGCTCCACTCCCGCGCCCACTCCTCCCCCACGATGCGCGCCTCCCATGCGGTCATGGAGCCGCGCCCGATGGTCCACGGTGGGAAGAGGGCGTCTTGTAGGTGCCTCGAGAACCCCCCCGGCAGGTCCTGGTACGGGTGGGGGGCTCTCTTGGGCCGGGCACTCCAGAGTGCCATTCACAACACGGAGGGAGGCTACGAAGTCCTTGTCAGGGCGGGGGGGAGGGGGGGGTGGTCGCCCTCCGCCGCAGTGAGCCACCGGTGCGCCCGGGCCGCCGCGCTCTGGGGCTCGCGGAGGAGTTGCTCCAGCCGGTGGTTGCGAAGCTCCCACGCGAAGTCCCCCAGCCGGAGCATGTGATGGAGGAAATCGTCCACCGAGGTCCTTCCCGGCGGGTCGTATCGGGTTATGGCGCGGAGCTGCGCCTCCGCGTCCTCGGGCACCAGTCCGGAGCAGAACACCTCCGTCCACGTGGCGCCTGCGGAGCGCCACGAGGCCACCCACAGGGCCTTGTCCCCAGGTGGGAGGTGGCGGGCCGCCTGGTGTACCGCCTGGTGGTAGTGGGGCCAGAGGAGCCGCGAGTGGGTGCATCCCACGTGCATGTGCACCGGGGTCTCCTCCGGGCCGCCGCAGAAAAGGCACGGTTGTGGGACGATGGCGACGCCGGAGAGCCGCTCCTTCCGGACGCGGAGCCTGCGCTGCACCGGCGTGTGGCCGTCTCGGGCCAGCAGCGCCCGGCGGTTGGTGGCCGCCGCGGTGAGGTCCCGGGCGTGGACGTAGGCCGTGGCGTGGGCCGCGCCCAAAGGTGTGTGTCCCCGGTGCGTCAGCGCATGGTCCGTCTGCGCCCGTTGCGCGACCTCGCCGAGCACCCGCATCGTGGGGGGCCGTAGATCGAGATGGCCGTCACGGCCGGCGACAATGAGTTGGGCGTGGCCAGGGTCCGGGGGCGTGTTCTGCAGGACGGTGTCCTGGGACGCCGCCCAGTCCGCCTTGTGCAGTAGGGCGTCACTGTGGTGCGAGGTGGCTCGGACGCACCAGAACGGGTGCCCGGCGTGTTGCCCCCGCGCGCACAGGCCGTCCCGGAGCCACCTCAGGGGCATCTGGTTGACCACCTTCGCTGCGCCCGCGTGGACCCCCGTGGTTCGTTTGCGATCTGCGTGCCGCAGGAGGTGGAGGATGACTTCGGCGTCCACCCTGTGGACCCATGGTCTGTGGGCCGAGGTACGGGAGGAGGCGGCCCTCCGTGTGGCTGTAGGGGGTGGGCATCGCCGCGCGCCCCGTCGCGCTGAGGGGACCCGGCAGGGCCAGGCGGACTCGGAGGTGGTGCGAGCCGACCACCTGGGGGTGTGCCATGCCGCGAGCCCAGACGCTTTCCCGCAGGGACCACGGCAGGAGGGGCTCGTTGACCAGGAAGGTGTCCACCCTGTGCTCGGACGGGTGGAGCGTGGGGGTCATGTCCTCCTCGCCGCCTGCCGCGGCCCTTCGGAAGCCGCAGGCCTCCCAGCCCGCTCGGAAATGCTCCGTGGCCGGGTTGGCGGGGACATCCATGTAGATGTTGGTGTCGCCGGCGATGACCACCGGGTGCCTCCCGCCGAGGCTGCGTGCCGTGGCATACAGGTAGGTAGGTAGGTATCTTCGGGAGCTCGGGATGCCTCCTTTGACATTGCAGGAAGAAGGTCTTACCAAGGGGACGTCCTGTCCCTCCCACTGCCCTATGTCAGGTGCCTCTTGAGCCGCTCCCGCATGTGCTTGGGAAGGCATTGTCGCGGCCACCTGGTCCATGTGTCCCAGGTGGGAGGGTGTCCCCACATGTGTCCATGGGTAGGGCCACATGCCCCCTCCTTTGGGCGGCAGCTCTGGGGGGCTGCCCAGCCGTGTGGAGTATCTCTCACCACAAGGGGTATTGCTCCCGCTTGTCTACGGTACGACCGCCTCACCCTTGTGGCTTGAGTTGCGGGGCCACTCTGCTTGGCAGGTGACCCCCTCCTGGACTGTGTACCGGCTCGCCTGTCACCGGTTGCTTCCATGGGTCCGGGTGACGTTTGCCATGGTCCCCGATGCAGCCTGGCCGGGCTCGGACCAGTGGCCTTGGAGTACCGCTCCTGCCACTGGCCCGGTGGGTCGGCTGGGTCGCCCCAGTGCGTCCGACCCATGGGGTATTGGTTCTTTCCTGTCCCTCGGCCGCCCTACGTGTGTGCAGTGTCCTGGGCCGCTGGGCTCCTGTTCACCGGTGTGCCCGCGCGGTTTGCTGTGGTGCGTCTGCGGTGTCCTGGGCCAGCTGGCTCCTGTTCACCGGTGTGCTCGCTCGGTGTGTTGTGTTTCATGTGCGGTGTCCTGGGCCACTGGGCTCCTGTTCACCGGTGTGCGTGCTGTGTGCGGTGAGCGAATGCCATGGGTGGTTGTGTCCCTCTTCCTCCCCCCCTAATTTTCGTTTTTTTTTACTTGTTTTTTTTTTCACTTGTTTTTTTTTTTTTTTTTTTTTTTGGGGAAAAAAAAAGAAAAAACAAAAAAGAGAAAAACAGGGGCGCGCGTACACTGCAGGCACAGGCACGGGCAGCTGGTGCGGCGGTGCAATAGCGTTGTGTCCTCTGGCGTGTGTCGTCGGTGCTGTGGCGGCGGTCGCGCCCCAGGGGTGCGGCTCGCGCGTCCTCATGTACACGGGTATGGGTCAGGGTTGGTTTGGTTAGGTGTCTCTTTGCTTCTGGTGCTGGCTGGTTAGGCGGCTGTGTGGGCTGTGGCTGTGGGCTGTGTCTACGTATTTCCCTCAGCGGGCCTGGTTAGGAGTCAAGGGTTGACGGTTTCGGGGTGTGCCTCGGGTTTGATTTGTGTTGGGGCTTCGGCTCGGTTAGGCTTGGGTCAGGGTGGGTATGGTGAGGTGTCTCTTTGCTTCTGGAGCTGGCTGGTTAGGCGGCTGTGTGGGCTGTGGGTGTGGGCTGTGGTTTCGGTGTTCCCTCGGCGGGCTTGGTTAGGAGTCAAGGGTTAGCGGTTTTGGGGTGTGGCTCGGGTTGGATTTGTGCTTGGGTTCTGGCTCGGTTAGGCGGTTGCGCGGGGCCGGGCGTGTGGGTAGCGGCGTCCACGGGGTCGTGCGCCCGAGGCGAGTGCGGGGTGGTGCGTGCGGGCCGGCCGGTGGCCGGTGGCCTCACTGGGAGTCCCACACGGAGGGGTCGACGGGCGTGCCGGGGGCGTACGCAGTGTGCAGGTCGGGCAGCAGCGGGCGCACGTGCAGGGAGTCGGCGTGCCCGATGAGGACCTCACTGAGGACCGAGGGGTTGGCGGCAAGCAGTATGCGATGCCCGGGAGGGGTGGCGGCGAGGAGCGGGAGGATGTCCGCGGCCCGCGACGTGGGGGCGAACACGACGTGGGCCGGGTGCGGCCCCGGGAGCGGTGCCGGGGGGAGCGGGACCACAGGACGGGGGTCTACTGTGAGGTGCCAAGTGGCGCGATGGTGGAGGAGCCGGACTAGGGCGATGCTGTGGCGCAGTGTGTGGGGCTGGGTGCTGGGCGGCGTGGGGACGTGCGGCGGGAGGGGGGGGGGGCGGGGCGGTGGCGTGGGAGGGGGCACGGCGGAGGAGTGACGCCAGCGACGTGTGTGTCGTGCTGAGGGTGGAGAGGAGCCCACGGTAGCGGGCCTGGGTTCGGCGCCTTTGGGCGTAGTGGTGCTCGTTGTCGTGTGTGTTGGCTTCCTTCGGCGTCCGGTTCGTTTGATGACTTCTGGGCCGGGCCTGGCGTGGCGCCCCGTGGTGGTGGTTTGCTGGGTAACGGGGTTAGATGGCGGCGCCGCTGGCCGGGGGGTCAGGCGCGTCGTGTTGTGTGGCGCGCAGGGCTCCTGGGGTGCTGTGGGTGTCGCCGGTGTCGGTGCGCCGACGCTTGTGGGGTGGTGAGGGGGTGTGTGCGTGCGGGGCTGGGCTTTGGGTGATGTCCCACAGGCGGATGCCGTCTCGCTGCGTTTCCTGGAGGGTCTCCCGCAGGCGCCTGAGGACATACGGGTGGTCCTGGGGCGCAGGGAGGTTGCGGGGGTGGACTCCCAGGGGGTGGAGCGCATCGGCCAGCATGGCTTCCCATGCGGCCTGCGGCATCCACCCCCCCGCCGGCCGGAGGTGGCAGTTCTCCACCGACCCCTTGCGGGGCCGATGGACCAGGCCCTCGAGGGAGGGCTCTCCCCGGGCCCACTTCCGCAGCTCCCAGAGCTGCGTGTGGGTCCAGCGCTGCCACCACTGTTCCTGGGCGGGCCTGCGGTCTTGGGCGGAGGGGTGGGCGTTGGTGGGTGTGACGTGGTCGTGGGGACCGGCAGCGGTGGCGGGCCTGGGGGATTCCTCGTAGTCCTGTTCCGTGGGGGTGCGTGGGGAGTGGGGGTGCACGCGGATGTGGACCCGCGGGTGTGCGCGTACGGTCTCCGCCTCGGGGTTGGGCGGGGATTCGCGGCGGCGGCGGTAGTGGGGCATGCGTTGCATGTGGGCTGTCATCGAGGGCCGGTAGGGGGGCGGGGGCGCTGCTGGTGGACCCTGGCGTTGTTCTGGCTTGGTCGGGAGCGGTCCGTGGGCCTGGGGTGCGGGCTTTGAGAGGTGCCGGGACGAGGTGCGTCGCGCTTCGGCCGCGGCGCGCTCCGCCTTGAAGGTGGTGGCGGTGGCGTCGGTGACGGTGGGGGGGCGCCGCGCTGGGCGCTGCCGCCTTCGGGCCTGGGACGGCTGGGGCCGGATGTCGTAGAGGACGTCCTCGGGGGGGCGGGCTCGCGCTGCCGTCGTGGCGCCGGGTTTGGGCTTGGGTTTGGGCTTGGCTGCGGGTTGACCCTTGGGTTTGGGTGGCCCTTTGGCGGCGGTCTTGGGCGTCGGCTGGGTCGTGGGTGTGGGCTTCGTCGGGGCGTGGGCCTTGGCGGCGGCGGAGCTGCTCGCGGTGGGGGCGGGCTTGGAGGCCCGTTTGGGAGGTGTCCGCCGCGGCCTGGGGGGTGGAGTGCTGGATGAGGACGTTGTGGTGGTGGTGGATGAGGTGGTCGTGGTGGTGGAGGTTGTGGAGTCGGAGGCGGAAGAGAGGGCTGTGGGAGACGGCAGAGGGTCCTGGGCCTCGGGGGCGGGCGTATGATGCTGGGTCCTGTAAGTAGCGAGAACGAGGGTGCAGGTTCGGGCATCGGGCGTGTGCGCGCGTTTTCCCTGGTGATCCGTGCGTGCTGGTGCTGGCGTGGCGGCGTTGTCTCGGCTGCGCGGGCACGTGGGTTACCCGGGGGGTGGCCATATCTGCTCCAGGACGTGCGGGTGTGTTTGCTGGAGGTAGTCGAGGGTCTGGAAGAAGCATCGCTGGATGCCGGGCATGTCCTGCTCTGTGAGGTGGGGGTGGCTTTGGGTGGGGGTGTGGGTGCCCGGCCACAGCAGCGTCATGAGGCGGGCTGCCACCATGTACGGGCATAGTTGTAGGGTGGTGGGGCGTGGGGGGGTGGGTCCCCTGCGGTTTGGGGGGGCTTCCCTCTGCTGGGGGCGCAGCGTGACCACCCACACCCATCGGTCCGTGGGGATCCCCCAGGTCCGTTGGGTCCACTTGGCGAGGCAATACATCGCCCTACCAAGGCCCTGGTAGCCGCTGCGGATGGAGAGCAGCGTGTCCAGGGATTTGGGTTCCCACGTGCCCCAGATGTGGGGGTCGTCCGGGTCGTCCCCCCTGGCGTACGTGTCGGGGCCTGGGTTGTGTGGGGGGGGGGTGTAGTCGGCGGGGAGGAGGGAGTCGGTGCCGTGTACCACCCAGTGGTCTGTGGGTGCGTCGTAGGTGGTGGTGGAGAGGGTGTAGTGCAGATTGTACATGAGGGTCATGTACGTGGAGGGGGCTGGCTGCTGCTCGTCGGGGGTGGGGATGTCCCCCGGGACGTGGTGCCGGAAGTTGCTCAGGGAGGCCATCCGGGCTACCCATGTTTCCCGCTCCCACTTTTTGGTGCTGTCGGGGGTGGCGTCGGGTGGGGGGTGGGCCATGTCGGGCTTGTGGTAGCGGGTGCGGCCCTTGGTGCCCACCCGCCCCGGCACGGGGTGTCCGACCAGGTGTCGCCCCCAGTCGATGGGGGGCACCCAGATCCGGCTCCCCGTGGGGGGCGGGCTCTCGCCGTCTGGTGTGGCGCGTGGGGGGCGCTCGTGTCGGGCGACGTGGAGGAAGGCGTCGAAGAGGAAGTCTCTGACGCCTTCCCCCAGGGTGGCCGCCTGGACCAGGGTGGCCGCCCGGATGGGGGTGCTGGTGCCGGAGGTGCGGAGGTACAGCATGACGTCCTGTTCCCCGAGTCCCCGGAGGTGCTGCGGTACCGCTGCGGGTTGTGTAGGGCGTAGGGTTCGGCCGGTGCGGCGACTGGTGGTGCGGGGTGTGATGGGGGGGGTGGTGTGGGTTGGGGGGGGTGGTCATCGTTGTCGCGCGTGGGGTCCGGTGATGGGGTCTCTTGTGGCGGTCGCGGGGGGGGGGGGTTCGCGGTGGCGTGTGTCGGCGGGGGTATCGACGTCGATTGGCTGGTGCTGGCTGCCGTGTGTTGTGTCCGTGGCCTGGTCTCGGGGGGGGGGCGGGGGCGGGTGGTGTGGGGGTGGCGCTGTTGGTGGTGGGGGGGGCGGGGGTGGGTGTTGTGCTGGCTGGGGGTCTGGGCGTCCCTGTGGGTCGTGTGGGTGTTGCGTGTGTGCGCCGTGCGGCCCTTGCGGTTCTTGACTGGTTGTGGTGCCGGGGTGTGGGTGGGAGGCGGCCGCATGAGCGTCCGGGTGGGGCTGTGGTCCGTATGTAATGGGTGGCTGCTGGTGGATGGTGCTCGCTGGTATGGGGTGTGGGTGGGGGGGCTGCTGGTGGTGGTGGGGCGGGGGGGGCGGGGGTGGGTGTTGTGCCGGCTGGGGGTCCGGGCGTCCCTGTGGGTCGTGTGCGTGTTGCGTGTGTGCGCCGTGTAGCCCTTGCGGTTCTTGACTGGTTGTGGTGCCGGGATGCGGGTGGGAGGCGGCCGCATGAGCCCCCGGGTGGGGCTGTGGTCCGTATGTGATGGGTCGCTGCTGGTGGATGGTGCTCGCTGGTATGGGGTGTGGGCGGGGGGGCTGTTGGTGGTGTTGGGGCGCTCCTACTAGGCCCTGGTGTTGCTGGTGTGCGTGCGCGGCTCCTCGCGGGTCCATGGGGGTGTACCGTGGCTCTTATGTCGTGGGCCCGTGTAGCGGGGGCGGCGGGTGGTGCTGGACCGCGTGGTGGTGGTGTGGAGGGTGTGCCGGTTGTGTGTGGTACCCCGGCGTTGGTGGGTGTGGTGGCAGGGGCTGGTGGTGGTGGAATACGTGATGGTGTGGTGCGGTGATGTGCGCTATGTGGGGTGGGTGGTTCGCGGGCCCTGGTTGTGCTGGGGCGTGGTGGGGATGTAGCTGGTGGGGGTCGCTGTAGCTTGGGGGCATTAGGGGGTAGGGGTTGGGAGGGACGGGGGCGTGGTGGTGGTGTTGGTGGTGCCATGTCCCCTGGCTCTGCGCGTATGGTGGTCCTGGCATGGTGTGGACGTGTGTGGGCGGTGGTGGCTGACTGGGCTGCAGGGGTTGGGTGCTGCGGTACGGTGGTGGTGGTGGGCGCTGGCGGTGGCGGTGTTGTTGGTGTGCTCCGGGGGTCTGGGCGTGGGGTGGTGCGGTGTGGCTGGACCCGGGCCTTGGTCGGGGCGTCGCGCCCTGCTGGTGGGCGCGTTGGCGGCCCCCCTGACCTGTCTTGGTCTTCTTGGCCTGGTGGGTGTCGGGGGCGGATGAACCCCCATGTCCCTGTGGGGGCGACGGGGAGCGGGCGTGCCAGCGGTGTGCCTCTTGGAGGCTCGTCTTGAGGCCTCTGACGTAGGTTTCCTGGTCCGTGAGGCCCATCCGCGTCGCGGTGGCCTCGTCTGGGGCGGCCAGGTGGGCGTCCCGAAAAGACGCCCAGCCCTCCGGGGGCGTCTGTTGTGCGGGGTGGGGGTGGTGTGTCGGGTAGAGGAGTGCGCTGAGGGGTTAAGGTGTTCCCTTCCGTCGGCCGAGGGCGTTTTTGAACCGGCGGCAAGTGATTCGGAGGTAGGCTGCTATCTCCTCTGGTGCCGTGTCGGCCCACGCTTCCGGCGTCAGGGCTGCTGCTTGGGGGGCCGGGAGTTGTGGGTCTGGGAGGTGTAGGTCTCGGTGGTGGAGGTATAGGGCGAGGAGGATGTGGCGGGCCGCCACGTTCAAGCCGCCTCCGCTGTGGCGTAGGGGTGGGCTGTGGGGGGGCAGGGGTGTGCTGCCCGTGGCCACGGCTATGGTCCATGCGTGGTCCGCCGCGTCCGCCACGTAGTACCCTCCCAGGTGGTCCCGGAGGGTGTCGGTGAGGAACCCGAAGAAGCTGGGGTCGCTGGCGTGGTGGGGTGCGGCTGAGGCCGCGGGCCGCTCCTGGTGGCGGGGGTTGAGGTCCCCGCAGTGGGGGTAGCGGGTGAGGCGGTGCGCGGCTCCCGGGCAGACCCAGTGGTCTGGGTTGCAGGGCAGGGCTGTCTGTGGTAGCCGCCGGCTAACGCAGAGGGGACATGCGGTGGCTGGTGGTTGGTGGTACCTGTGGACGGACGGCGGCGTGGGGGGATGGGGGCTGGTGGCGCGCGCATGCTGGTGGGAGTGTGTGCGGTGCCTGTGGTGTCCGTGTGTGCTGTGCCAGTGCTGTGCTCGGTGGATGGCGTGTAGACGTGGTGGGGGTTCCGTGTTGGTATGTCACGGGGTAGGTTCTCATGGTTGGTAGAACAGGAGTTTGAGGAGGTGGGCTTGGTCTGTTGGGGGCAGGGTTGCCGCATGCTGCAGGTATTTGTGGGTGCGGTATGTGAGCTGCTCCGCCGTCTTGGCAACGGCCGTCCGCTGCATGTGCGCCGCCGTGACCTGGGGGTCCTCCGCGTGGGTGCGTAGCAAGGTGTAGACGGCAGTGGGGACGAGTCCCCTGCGGACTGCCTCGAGCACCTCCGTCTGCTTGAGGACGGTGGTGAGTTGCTGGGTCGCCGGGGACTGCGTCAGCCATCCGGCGTGCTGTGCGATGGTGTGTGTTGGGTTCCAGTCTGTGAGGGTGTCCAGTCCTCTGTACAGGGGGCACGCCTTGAAGTGGTCCCATGTTTCTTCTTCCGCTTGGCTGCAGATGCATTTGGTGTGTCCTGCGGGGACGTGGATCGAGCGGCGCGTATACCATCGGTGGTATCGGGTGAGGAGGGGAAGTTGTTCGAGGGCGAGTTGGAGTCGGGGCTTTTGTAGGTGTGCTGGGAGGCTATCCGGGCGCAGGGCGGAGTAGTAGAGGGGGGTGTGGACGGAGTCTTCGAGGCGTCGGAGGAGTTCGGTGTTCGCTGGGTGGCCCAGTGTGGTGGCCAGTTGCTGGATGGGTGTGGGGTAGTGGTACTGCTTGTCTCGATCCGTGTACGGCGTGTCCTCGGGCATCCATTGGGGGGGCTGTGTGGCCGGGGGTATCGGGGGCAGGTGCTGCAGGTGGCTGTGGTGTGGGGTGTCCAGTCGCACGCGTTCGAGCCCTGGGGTGTGGCTGGTGTTCTGGTGTTTGGCCTGCGTGTCTGCGCGTTCATTGCCGTATGCGTAGCAGTGTGACTCCTGCTTGACGATGTGTAGGGCGTCCTGGGGGTGCATGCCCTTGAAGGCCATCCATGGTCCCAACGCTTGTGTGGTGAGGCCGGATTCGAGTGCTGTGTGGAGGGGCAGGTCCGCAAGGCGCCTGGTGAGGTGGATGTCGATCGTGGCGTCCACGACTACCCAGATGTTGCGGGGCCGGATCGTCGTGGGTGGCGGTGTGGCGGTGACGGCGTCTGCCATGGTGCGCAGTTCGCCGTGGGAGGACGCCCCAAAGATGGTGGCACCGGTGTGGTGTTCCGCGTGGAGGCCGTCCGCGTGCCGGGTGATGCGCACGGAGGCGCAGCCGACCGTGGGGGTGCGTTGCTGGGTGCCGGATGCGTCAGTGAAGTAGATGATGTCGGTGTCGCTGGGTATGGGTAGGCGGGCGATTGCTGTGGGGTGATAGACGTAGATGGGGTTCCCCTGGGCGGTTCTGGCGGTGATTTGCGTGGGTTGCAGTAGTGGCGCTGCATAGACGCCTATCCCCTGGGTGATGATGGCCTGGGCTCGTGGGGTGAGGCGGAGGAGGCCCCTGTCTGGGCGTCCCTGGGTGATATACGCGTACATCAGGTGGAAGAGGTATCCCGTGTTGGGGTGGAACTTCTGGCACGTGATGGTCTGTCGCCGCTCCTTGTCGTCTTTGTAGCCGCGGAGGGTGGGGCATTTGTGCTGTAGGGGGCGCATGGGTGCCTCCTGAGGTCCTGCGCGGCGTGGGTTGCAGCGGTCGTACTCCATGGCTACGCTGTCCGGGTCTGCCCGCTCGTTGGTGAGCGTCCATGTCGCCGTGGGTGTTCGGGTCCAGGCTACGTGCGCCGGGTGGTCTGGGGGTACCGTGTGAAACCAGGGGGAGAGCCATGCCTGCTGGTCGGCGGTGGCGGCGGCGGTGCGGGTGCGGTAGTGGGTGGAGATGAGGTGCAGCAGGGGCCACGGAGTGTCGAGGGCTGCCGGGCCGCAGTGCCAGCACGTGCGTGGTATGCCCTGGTCACTGTGTCTGACTGGTGGTACATCGGTCTCCGGTGCATTGTGTTTGGGGATGGACCAGGGGGCATGGTGTCGCTGGACAGTGCGGGTAGCATGTTTGTGGCCGTTTGGTGCTAGTAGCAGGATGGTGGGTGGTGTCCAGCCTTCGGCTGACGGGGTGGGCTCCCCCTGCGTCGTGCCGCCGTCGTTGGGGGTCTCGTGCTCGCTCGGGCGGGGCCGGGGGTGCTGGCGCTGGAAGGCTGTATACGCCGTGTCGATATCCTTGGGCCCCGGCATGTCGCGCCCTGCCTTCGTAGCACATGCGCGGAGGTACGCTTGGAAGACGTGGCGTGCTGGCCATTGTGGGTCGGAAAGAAACGGGGCGTGGTGGGCGTCGCATTGGGCCATGATCTTCATCCGTGTTGGGGTGATATACACTATGGTGATGGTGGCCCCTACGAGGCGCAGGGTGTCCACCTCGCCTGCCGGGCGTCGGTGGATGTCGGTGTGTGTGGCCACGAGTGGCCCCTGTTGATCGCAGTGGTGGTTTGTCAGGATGGCGTGTGTGTGGTGCGGTAGGATGAGTTGTAGCTGGGCCCAGATGCCAGTACCCACGGGGGTGGAGACGCCGTGTTGCGCCAGTATCCACCAGGGGCAGGTGTTGCGGGCCATTTGCGCTTCTTTTATGCGTATGGCTGCCGCCTCGCGAACTTCTGGTTGGTGGTTGTGTGTTACCCTGTGTAGGAGGTGTGCTGCGTGTTTGGCATAGGCCATGTCGACCAGGGCGCCCGTATTGTCTCCGTAGTAGCGCCAGTGGGCCATCATGGCCTCCTTGGGGAAAGACGTGGGCCAGCCTCCTTGTTGCGCCCATGCCTTCGTCACTTGCTGTCGAGCGTGGCGTAGTGCGTCTTGGGGGCGCGGGAGGTGCAGGGCTTGGTACCCGATGGCCGCGTTAAGCACTGCTTCCATGAAGTACGCCAGGCCCTGCGTAGACAGGAGGTCCCCCCTGGCAATTTGGGGTAGCCGGGCGAGGCGCTCTTCTAGCTTGCTTGGGAGTGTGATGTGGTGGTGCCGCGTGGCCTGTGTGACTCCCAGGTGGACTGTGGTGTCTTCCAGGTGTAGGGGTTCGCCTTTCCGGATGTGGAGGGTGGGGGTCTTGGCGTCGGCCAGCCCGACCGATTTGCGGGGGTGCACTAGGAGCTGGTGGGCGTCCAGGTAGGTTGTGGTGAGTTGGAGAATGGCGGACGCTTGGTCGGTGGTCGTTGGTAGCCCTGCGTTCTCAGAGTCGCGGTGGCGGGTGGCCGTAGTTAGGAGGTTGTCGTCCGCGAAGTTGATGAGGGGGGACCGTAGCGGGTATGGGGCGTACCCCGGGTATACCCGTGCTAGCTCGAATGCCAGTGGCAGGGTGACGAGGAGGTAGAGGAAGGGGCCTTCGGCGCCTCCCTGGGGGACCCCGCTGTCTGTGCCGGTCCAGGGGGTGAGGCCTGCGGCTGTGATGACGGCGTAGAGTCGGGCCTGGATGTACCCGGTCATGAAGGATAGGAATGGGAGGCCCATGGCATCCCATACCTCCGTGAGGAGCCGGTGTGGGGCGTGGGGGAACGCGCCTTGGACATCGAGGGAGGCGATGATCATCTCGTAGGGGTTCATGTCCAGTGCGGTGTCCTGGAGGAAGATGGCCTCGTGGGGGGACCTGCCGGCCATGGCTCCCCACATGCTGGCGGGCACGTGGGCGAAGACCGCTGGCGCGATGCGGCCTAGGATGAGCGTCCACACCAGCTTGACCTCGGTGGTGGCGCAGACTATGGGCCGCCAGTTCCCCGGCTGCGCCCAGTCCCCCTTTTTGTAGAGGGGGTGGACCAGGTTGGCCCACTCAGGGGGGATGGGCGTGGCGCCCGTGACGATGTCCCACAGGCGGGCTGCCAGGCGGCGTTTGATGGGCAGGGTGAGGCGTTGGTACACTTCGGCCGGCAAACCGTCAACGCCGGGCACGACCCCCTTCTTCAGGCGGTCTAGGGCGCGTTGCAGTTCTGAGATGCTGAAGGGGTGTTGTTCGATGGCGCGCCGCTGTTCCCGGTTGAAGACCCTGGGCACATGCTCGCGGATGGTGTTTCTGGTGTGGGGGTCGAGCTCGGGGAGGGCGTCTGTAATAAGTCAGGGCATTTGGGCCTCTCAGAAGCTTTCTGAAGGATCTATACTAGACCTCTCCAAGCTTCAAGATCCTAGAACACTAGGATATTTGCTCATATTTGGCTTATATTCCAAGCCTATAGCTTACTGCTAGACTCTACTGCTCTTAGGTACACTACAGAGAGCAGAGATCTAGGATACATTAGTAGCCATACATGAATAATCACATCCCATATGCTTATAATGTGATTTAATCATGTTTTATACTATTTTAGAAGGTTCTAATGTATTAGAAGCTATTTTGAAGCTATTTCGAAGCTTCAGATGGCCTGTCGCGATTGTCGCCGTCTTTTGCCGCCGACAGCAATTTACGTAATGTTGACAAGGCCTGTGATAAGATAGACTACTCAGAAAGTAAATATAGGTTTTATTGCCTTTTTAATGAGAATTTATTGTTATATCAATTTTCTTGTTATTTAGGCATGTGAACCCGTATTACTGGACCAGCCAGTTGGTCCAGCTCAATGTTCGTTCACGACTTCGTCTTCTTGCTGTTGCCTGTGTCCTGTACTTGCCAACAAGATCAATTGTAATGGAGAACATTGGAAACAATTTGATTTTTAAGTGCAAGACAAGGAAAATGGGTTTTCTATATGCACCCAAGCACAAGCATATGACAGTCCAGTAATCTGAAGTTCCAGCAGGTCGACGACGACGAGGACGACGAGCAGCAGCTGGGCCAGCGTACGCTGTTCAAGTAAAGTGAGTTCCTTGCTTGAATTTATCAAAAAGTTCAAGAAACTTTCAAGTCTTGAAGGTATACTTCCTCCTATGGCCAAAGAACCTTCAAATAAATTCGAAGACTCCAAGAGCGTAGCGTGAAGCGACCTTTACGCAAGTACGGCGACGCCAGAGGCTTCAGAAGAGTTCGAAAAGCCGTCCAGTGGGTTTATTTCATTGAGTTTGGTGAAGATTGTGAAGGATTTTAAGTTAACAAGAAGTTTCAAATATGTGGTGAACTTCTACAACACAAGGCGACTTTCCAGCGCTTCAGCGACGACGACGACGACTTCTACGACGACGACGTGCTGCAGAAGAGCTGCGAGCGAGCTTCCAGAGGCTCTCTTGAGGCTCTTTGAGGCCTAGAGCCATTCATTGTGTTGCTTTTGTTTGCTACATGTTGCATACTTCTTGTGGTGCATTTTCAAGGCTTATCTTCTCCTTGCTTACGGTCCTTCAAGAGACCCTATGTCAAGGGAAGGGACTAAAGGGACGGTCCGTGACTATAAATCCCCACCCCAGTCACTGTTGACCCTCTTGTGAGTCCAAAAGCTTTGAATTCTTTCACATTTCTTTCCTCTCATTGATGTACCAAAAGGCCAAAAATGTCGAAAATGGCCTAACTCATTTCACGCGTATCTTCGCGCCAGTGCGTCGAATCGCGTCAACTAAAGCGTTATCGTAAACTAGAGAGCGTCAGCTTTAAAATGCGTATTTCACTTTGTTTCAACTCCTCAAGGGCTATTTTCTGTGATTTTTTCAAGATGACCCATGAATCACTTTTTGCCCAACCCTCTAAAACACCCCAAAATGACATTTGGTGTTTTACGCATATCTTCGCGCCACTGCGCTGGAAAAATCTGAACCAAGTATTTTTCGGAAGTAGACAGTGGTACGCTTCTATCCCCCACTTCACTTTCTTGGAATCAATTTTTCTGCTATTTTTCCTATCCCCAACTAAGTCACCCATAAACCACACTCCAAAAACCCCTCAAAAGTGCCTTTTGTGCTTCCTTCATATCTCCCTGAGAAAAAAGGTTTGAGGTTCGACATTATTTTTCTAAACAACACTGAAGTATGTGCTTTCTAACCCTGAGTCTTTTTTATTTTTAGAAAATAAGAATGGCTATGGTAAAACTGCAGCAAGTTACCACACGAACCACTTGGTGAAAAATCATGAAAAATGATTTTGGAGGTTTAATCATTTCTCTGAGACCCTGGTGAGTTCGAACCTGAACAAAGGTGTTTTACGAACACTGGAGCATGAAGTTTACGACAAATGTTTACTTTGAATCTCTGTGGTCCAGAATGGATTTTTCCCATGGTGGTCAACTTAGTGCATGGAAGCATGTTTTCAAATTTTGTGTTCCTGATGCTGCAAGAAAAAGACCTTTCCCAGAGCTTATGGTGAGTTGGACAGTCATCAAAGCTGTTTTGGAAAGGTAATGGTGTCTAGTTTGCAGATATCTAGTCATTGGATTTTATTGGAAATGGGATGACAGTGCAAAAGTTCGGTTTTTTTATGCTTTTTTCATGGTTTTTCAGCATGTGTGTCATGTGAGATTCATGTGTCTCCCCCCAACTTCTATTTCTCTGAGCGTATGATGAGTTGGGGCAACATCAAATATGTTTCGAAAACCTGAGGACATGCCCTACACAGTGCATATATTTCTTCTCTGACATCTCAGCAACATAGTACAGAAAAAAGGTGCAGAAGTTGGGCATCTTCAACACAAAAACAGGTTTTTCAGTCATTGTTTTGCAAAACCATTCGCGATTTCTGTGGTCTTCTAACCTTGAATCATTGTATGATATTGCAGTTTGTGATTGTTTGCATCAGTTTTGATTCATTCTGACTAGGCTTAGCCTAGGTAGAGAGGTAGATACCTTAGAATTACTTTAGACACACAATAAATAGTGAAACATTTTGTTGTCTTTTTGGGCCACAAAACAAACTTGGCCACAACCATTAACAGACCGTTTGCGACCGCCACATTCACCGTCCAAGCCTTTCCCTTCGACTCCCCAGGCTGAGTGGCTCAGTTCGGCTGGCCCGTTGTCATGGGGACAAAGAAGGCGTGGGGCTTGTTGCCACCAGGGAGTAGGGAGGCTAAAGACGGGTGTGAGTGGAAGGCGGAAAGAAGACTCAATGCAGGAGCACCCAAGTGGAACATTAAAAGACCGCATTCGACCAAACCATTGGCATTGACCTCTCTCGGGGTCCTTGTGACCATCCTCCGATGAGAGAGGTTAGTGGTGGTAACCGGTCGCGGAAAAAGCTTGCAAAACTTACTTACTCTTACTGACTTACTCTAGCTAGCTAGCTAGCTAACTAGCTAGTGTAGGAGGTGCATTGATTTTATGGTATTACCCTAATGCTAACGGTTGCGCAAGCAACTTAATGTCTCTGGTCCTCCCCCTGTAGGGCAGGGTGGTGAGGAGAAGTGCCGCAAGGCGCTGGTACTGTAATAGAGGTAACCATTCCAGTAGGTGCAGGCCGGAATGTTAGCATGCAATGCCATTTAACTGATTTTCATCTCTTTACTGAACTACCTGACACAGTTCAATGTAGTTCTGAGCACGGTCCGTGCCCTCTCATGGGTTGCCGAGACTCTGCATAGACTGCATGACTTCTGGTCACGGTCCGCCACTCATACGTGTGCTGAGACCCTTTCCGGAAGCCTGAATTTGTCAAGCTGTTTCATTTGAGCACAATTGCATTTGAGCTAGGAAGTGATTTGTCCTCATTTCACTCTACCATGCATCTCATCCTTCACTGCATGGCCGTCAAGGCAAGCGTTTGACTAGTGACGTATTCTACTCTCCATTCGGATTGCATTTCACTCATTCGTTCAGAAAGGTCACTCATTCATTGCATTTCACTTTGCAAATCTTACATTTCAGAACATTGCATTACTTCCTTATTGCAAGGGCTTGCCCATAATGCTCAACATGCAATATGGTCCGTAATTGATCTGCCCTTCGTAGTTCTATGAGCTCCTTTTGCTCAATAGACCCCGAGTTTTGGATCGCAGCGACGAACAATTCATTCGTATCCACTCAACTTTTATTGATTAACTGCAAGTTGTGAGGAATGAATATCTTTTCCAACCCTCGCGATCATTGACCTAGGTCATTTGGCCTAAAGAGCTAGTTCATCCTCAAATTTGCTACCGAACCACTACGGGTACGTTCCGCTTCGTTAACTTACGCTAGATCGCCTGGTACAGCCTCAATTACCGGGTTGGAGAGTGCTCAATTGAGTGTCTGTAGTCTACAACATTACATTCTCTATCCCCCCGACCAGACCATCAGCATGACAAACTTACTTGGATTTTTCACACATTCCCTCCCTCATCACACCACACATACAACCCACAAACAAACACATACCAGGAACCGTTTGATTATTCCATTTGTTCTCTTTGGATATCACACTCTGAGGAATTGCTGCAGTACCACATCCATCAAATTTTTGCCTATGAGCCAATTTCTAAGCCATTTCCTTCGTGTAGGTAGTCAGTGTCCGCTTACAAGAGCCGCCATTGGTCTCACCCCGCCACGTCTTTGTTGTGTAACACAAGTGAACAGGTTCAAGCTTGGTCACTTAGCCTGTGACTTGGCTAATGCATTCCGCGATGTGTTAGTGAAGAGCCCTACGCCGGTAGCCACCGAGACCAGCGGTGCACTACGGTAGGCTCATCGAAAAGGATTATCGAAAGGTATCGAAAGCCTACAGTAATGGGCTTCTACCCTCGCGCGGGTAGATAAGTACTTTCCCTGCAGTGGGATAGACCCCTTCTCTTGCGGTAGAGATAGATGACGGAGTTAAGCTCCAAGAGGATAGCCTGAATCCTGCAATTCAGTTGAGCGGAATTCACTCTTCATGTAGGAAGACAGGCCCCCGCACGGATGGCTTTGTACAACCATCTGCTGGGCAAGGGGCTTGCCATAATTGGTCTTCCGGTAAGGTACAGAACACACTTTAACTACAATAGCATTTTTCGGAGATTTACTACTTCCACTTGTCTGAGACAAACTGACAATGATACATTTCGCGTATGAGGCAGTGGCGACCCTCTAGTCGTGTAGGATATCCGTTGGCTTGCACTAGAGCTGAACGGCGTTCCATGAAAGATCTGACCTTTCAACTTTTTTTCACTTATCACTTACCTACTTCGTTTCCAACCAACCCCAGGGGACCAACCCACCCCTACCCGTGAACCCAACCCCTACATGCACACATACAATTCATTGGTTTTGTCATCTTTAGCACCTTGTCACAACCCATACATCTTCTTTCTCTGAATTTACATGATGAACACACTTCTACATTTTCACTTCTTCGTGCAAATTATTTGCTTTGGTAATTTAAGTCATTTAGGACATGTCTACACAAATCAGTATTCCCGCTAGCTTCATATCTCATTAAATTCCTGTTGGCTATGTCCTATTGAGGAACATGGTTCATATGCTCTGCGGCGCAAAGCATTTTTCCGTGATGGGATATTGATTCTTTTGTACATGATTGCTAAGCTTGTTAGGTAACTGACGTTTCAGCTTTGTTTTTAGAGATAGCTAGAAAGTATGAGTAAAAGGTTGGTAATGACGGACTATATCTTTCAACGCTTTTTTTGGTTGAAGTATTAGTATAAATCCCCATACCCCCAGATGGATCAATCCCCATGGCCGGGATAAAAAAGAGCAGATCCGGGTCAGATGATGTCTACTCATCGTGACTGCCACCCCCCCCCACACACTAAGAGTTATCCCTACCCGCTAAACTAATCAAGAGTTAGTCATTACTGATGCTGCCTCGCTTTCTCTGTCCATGTAATGCAGGCCACGAAACCCATTGCATCAAATAGGTACCAATGCATCCATTGCATTAGGTATCCACATGTAACGCGTCCGTTGAGTAAGGTGGTATATCCTCTCTTTGGATGACGAAGACAAGCCTGTCAATAGACAGCTTGGGCAGAGCTTGAATTTCCAGTTTAACCCCACATGTTGCATTTCATTCTCAATTGTGATTGATTTTCCGTATAGCTCATTGTAATTTATACGTCTACATCCAGGTGTATTACCCTTACCCTCATTGTTTGCCTGAAGATTTAGGTTATCATTGTTCATACTTTGTATGCTAGCTTTTTGCTTAGTGTTTCTCATGTTTCATTTTGAGCCCTACCATACCCAAGACTTAGGAACTTTACCCTCTTAGGTAGAGATACATCTTTACCTCTAGGAAAGGGGTAGTAAGAGACTACATTAGACACTCAGAACATTCAATATGAGCGTGCCTTATGCCCATACCCCTCCTTATGTTAGATTATCAGCTTGTCATGAACATTCTTACCGAATGTGCATGAAGCTTAGGAAGGGGGTGTAATAAGTCAGGGCATTTGGGCCTCTCAGAAGCTTTCTGAAGGATCTATACTAGACCTCTCCAAGCTTCAAGATCCTAGAACACTAGGATATTTGCTCATATTTGGCTTATATTCCAAGCCTATAGCTTACTGCTAGACTCTACTGCTCTTAGGTACACTACAGAGAGCAGAGATCTAGGATACATTAGTAGCCATACATGAATAATCACATCCCATATGCTTATAATGTGATTTAATCATGTTTTATGCTATTTTAGAACGTTCTAATGTATTAGAAGCTATTTTGAAGCTATTTCGAAGCTTCAGATGGCCTGTCGCGATTGTCGCCGTCTTTTGCCGCCAACAGCAATTTACGTAATGTTGACAAGGCCTGTGATAAGATAGACTACTCAGAAAGTTGATAAAATATAGGTTTTATTGCCTTTTTAATGAGAATTTATTGTTATATCAATTTTCTTGTTATTTAGGCATGTGAACCCGTATTACTGGACCAGCCAGTTGGTCCAGCTCAATGTTCGTTCACGACTTCGTCTTCTTGCTGTTGCCTGTGTCCTGTACTTGCCAACAAGATCAATTGTAATGGAGAACATTGGAAACAATTTGATTTTTAAGTGCAAGACAAGGAAAATGGGTTTTCTATATGCACCCAAGCACAAGCATATGACAGCGTCCCCGTGTTGTGCCTGGAAGCTGTCCAGGACTGCTTCGAGGACGGCGTCGGGGTCATTGGTGAGGCCTCCTTCGGGGACGCGTATCGCGTGGATGGTACGGCGCCCCGTGTCCTCCAGGATGCGGCTGACGTACCGTAGGGACTGGTACGGCGTGTCTTTTCTGCCGTATCTTTCGCGTTCTTGGGCTGCGGCCGCTATGCGGTGGGCGTGCCATTCCTGGAGTTGGTGGCGGCGGGTGGTGAGGAGCGCACGGAGGTGGGCGTCCCGGTCTCGTGCCTCCGGTGTGCTGGGGCGTAGCAGGGTGGCGAGTTCCCCTTTCGTGGTCCAGATGTCATGGACGAGTTGCTGGAGGGTGAGGTCTGGTGGTGCTCCCGTGTGGTTGGTGTCACGCTCCATGCCGCATGCTTGTGCCGCCCGGCGCATGGCGGTGGTGAGTGTCGGTGCACCCGGGCGGCGCAGGATGGCGTGTAGGGCCCTGTTATACCTGTGCCAGGCGCCGTGGTCGTCCTCGGCCGGGAACTGCAGTGTGGGTGGGAGGGTGTCGTCTGGCAGGGTGGCCGCGGGTGGGGGTAGGTTGGGGATGATGAGGTCGATGTAGAGGGGCCGGTGGCCCGTGCCTGTGGGCGGGAGGTCCCTGTAGGCTGCTTCGTGGACGCGCACCGTGCTTGGGTCCCCGTAGCACGTGTCGATGCGGGATGGGTGGGTGCCGGCTTGGTGGGGGTAATGGGAGGGTGTACCGGTGAGTCCTGCCGTGAGGTCGGTGAGGCCCAGTTGGTGCATGGCGTCCTGGACAGCTGTGTCGGTGGCTGTGGGTGGGCCGGTGCGGTCGTCGTCGGTGGGGGCGGCGTTTAGGTCGCCTATGATGATGGTGGGTGCCAGGAGGGAGAGTCGGCGGTACGCCAGGCTCAGGGTGTCCAGGAAGTCCTTGGTCTCCTCCCCGAACGGGACGTGCGTGAGTAGCACGTTTAGCTGCCATCCGGGCCCCACGCACTCGTACGCCCCGAGGCGACCATCAACTCCGAGGTCGGGGTGGGCATGTACCGTGATCGACGTCTTGTGGTAGAGGGGTACCCCCCGTTCCCAGTGGGCGTGATATTTGTTCCCCTCCAGGTCCAGGATCGGTGCTGGTTCGGGTTGGTCCGCTCTGCGGAGGGCTTGCTCCAGGAACCCCAGGGCATACATTTGTATGTCGGCCCAGAACGCTGCCCGTCCCGCCCACGGGGAGCAGCCTGCTTGCGGCCCGTGGACGTTGATGAGGGTGAGGCCTCCCCCGTCCGTGCGGATCTCCAGGGCCGCGGCCTTCCCGGGGACAATTTCCGTCAAGCGGAGCACCTCGTGCTCCGCCACATACTTGCTGCTGACCGCGGTGAGGAGGCCCCCCCCTCTCGAGGTGGAGGTGGCTCCCGTCTCGGCCAGCCGGCTGCTGAAGAAGGCGGTGTACCCCTTGTCCCGGAGCGCCGCGGCCACATGCATCTCCTGCGCCCTGGTGGCGATCCCCGTTTCCTGGAGCATGATGGCAAAGCCCCCCTCCTGGGGCAGCATGCCAGTGATGAGGTGCTCCTTGTCGGTGCAGGCCGCCGGCCCCCGGCGCCGCCGGAGTGTGTCCCCGAGGGACCGGTCTGGCGGCACGAGGCCGTTGCGCAAGTTCCACGAGAGGAGCCACAGGGCGTCGCCCGTCATGTCCTCCTGGAGTCAGCTGTCCCGCATCGGCATCGCCGCCGGGTTCGCCGGCGCAGCCAGGGCATCTGGGTGCGCCGCATCCGCTGAGCCCGTTCCCAGCGGGGCCCACAGGGGGGCCCGGGGGACCGGGGGAGCCAGGGGGTCCAGGGGGGCCAGCCCCGCGGGGATGGACATGGACCCTGGTGGGGCCGCACCGCCGGCCCCCGGGGCCGCTCCGGGTGCCTCCTCACGGGGGCAATGGATCCACATCAATCCCTGATGCGGACCCCAGTGCTTCTTCCACGCGGAGTCCTGTGCGCTCCAGTACTTCTCACAAACCCGCAGATGGGCGGAGGTTCCTGAAGAGAACGCATCCAGGGCCAGATCCGAAGCTCCCAGGTCCGCAACAACTCGGCTCGCCACTTCCGGCATTACGCCGTACTCCTGGTTTGCAGGACCAGTTGGCTCAGTGTCCAGCGCGGCCACTTCGAGCTGATTGCGTTCCGGGTGGATCCATTGGCATTCCACATGATGCTCAGGTGACGATAGCCACGAGAGCTGGTCGTCCTGGTACAGGGTCATCGAGGCCTGGGCCGGGAGAACACCGGAGTCCGTCTCCATCATGAAGTCGTACCCAACGATCATGTCCCAGTCCATCTCTGCCTCGTAGAGGCGACCGTGCAGGAGGATTTCCTTGCCGAGGTCTGGGCGGCTCAGCTCACGATGGTTCACGAACTGCAGCCCAATGGCCGCTTCCTTCGTGCCTCCCACCATGTACTGGCCGTTCGCCACCTTCAGCCTGACAGGTTTCCGACTGTCGGTCAGACACTCTGGCGGAAGTAGGCCAGCCTTGACCAAGCTGACCTGAGCGCCCGTGTCGACCAACACGTCGAAGACCTTTTCCACTTCCCCGCATAAGGCACGGACCTTAAGGTGCAACTGGCGCTCACGCCCAACTCGGCGCACGGCGTGCAAGGTCAGGATCTCCGGCCGTTCCAGAAGCTCAACAAGCGACTGGTGCAGGTGGTGGACAATGGGCTCAGGCTGCCCATCTGCAGCATCCAGCTGCGGTCCGGGTGATCCTCCGATACTCTCGGATAGATCTTGAAGTACATCAGACACATTCTTAGTCGCGAAGGACGGACGGGTGCAAGGGTTCGTGCCTTCACTTGCCCTCACCCCGCCTCCGCAACTGGGTGCCGGACCGGGCCTTCCGCCCGCGGCAGTCCCTTTATGCTTATCGACTCCCGACTGGGATGGTTCGGCGCTTCCCAGGTCACCATCCTGCGACCGCCCTAGCTGGGGCCCTTGGCTGCAGGGGCTCCGCTAGGGGGCGTCGGGTGTGGAGGTAGGAGCAGTCTCCTCGGCATCAGCCTCGTTGACACCCTTCCTCCTCCTATTCCTAGGCTTCTTGTCCTTGTCCTTGTTCTGGTCGTTCTGGTTGTTCTCCTTGTTCTTGTTGTCCGACCTGGGGACCCAGTTCCTCTTGATCTCCTGGATCTCCTTGGCCAACTCGGTCCCCTGCGACATCAGCTTGGAGAGCTCGTCCTTGTCCACCTCCACTTTGGCCTCCCGGATACCCGCGGGTGCACGCTTCCTCGACCCGTGCGCCTTCTTGTAGGCCTCCGTGTCGGCCTGGTGGATGGGGCATGTTCGGTGGTCATGGTTGAAGCCTTGCTTCCTCCCATAACACACGAAACAGCCCTGAGGGTGAGCTCGTATGAAGTCCCCAAAGGACAGCGGAGGGCTGCCAATGCGACGAGGGTCCCTCTTCTCCTTCTTCTTCCAACCCGGCTGCAGGGGCTTCCAGCTTCCCCGGTTGCTCCCCGCGCCGTTGTGGGCCACGAAGGCACAAACGGCCACCTCGGCGGGCTCGTCGTTGTCGTCACCGTCGACGAGAGCTTCATCGCCGTCGGCTCCCGCTGGGTTCATGGCAGCTTCCCCGCCAGATCCCTCGCCAACGTAGTTGACGTCGCGGTCGCCGGGCCTCAACCCGCGGGTGTGGTGGAGGTTCCGGTACTCCTTGAGTACTTCCTCTCCGACCCACTCCAGAATCTCGTCGCAGCTCATCCGCGCCGGGATGGTCTGCAGACGGATGGTCTGGCCGCTCACGTCACACTCGTCAAGGCCCCACATCGCGGTCTTCTCGCGATCGCCCGAGACGGTGATGAGGAGAGCGTTCCGCAGGGAGTGCCGTTTGACATCCCGGGCCACGTTCTTCCTTGTCCAAGCCACCACGTTCGTATGATACTCTTTGGGGAGCATCATCTTGACCGTGTGGTTGGACTTGGCCCGCTTGGCTTCCTCCTTGGTGACCCTCTTGATCCATGCTTCCGGCAGCATGGAGAGCAGGCGAGCCTGCTCGTCACCCTCGTTCCAGTCCTCCACGTTGCGGCGGAAGAGGGTGTATTGCCCTCGGAAGTCTCGCCAGTCCCGTAGGCGGATCTCCTGTCCATCATGCTGAAGCTTGATGGACTTCCACCGCTTGGCAGCCACCTGCGGAGCGTCCACCCGCTCCTGCTCCTTGAGCCACTTCTTGGCCTCCTTGAGGGTCTTGATTTTCCCCTCCTTGGTCGCCACGAAGTACAGCTCTTGGAGCACTTCCGGCAGGCGGTACCTGAACCGTCTGAAGACATATTTCTCCGCATCCGCGGGATGCATGTCTTCAGTGACGGTCACCTCCCAATCGTCCAGCTTCTCCAAGAAGCGGTCGAGGTTGAGGGGGTTGCCATCGTACATGGGGGGCTTGATGTCCTTCAAGTCTTCCCACACGGCGGCATCCGCGGCCTTAGAGACCATGAACGCCGGCCGCGAGGGCGACCGAGGTTCCCATCGGCCTCGCCCACGGACTCCCACGGCCGCCACGTCCATCTCCTCCATGGAATCCCTGTGGCTACGCCGCGCTTCCTCCATCTACGCTGAATCTAGATGTTCACGCCGTACACCTTCCATGTATGCCTCCTCATCACAGCGCCGGCGGCTGCGTTCAGCGGCCTCCCGTCGTACACCACGCGGCGGGCTGATGTCGAACTCCTCCAGGTCCAGGTCCAGGTCCTCACCTCCGCCGACGTCCCACTCCACGTCTCCTCCGGGGACCTCATCCCTGAGTCCACCATAACGTCCTCCAGCCATTGGGATTGGCTCCGGGGCTGGTGCGGGGCGTCGGGGGCGTACAGGCGTCCGCGGTGTAGCACGGCGGTTGTGGTAGTCCGAACTGAGCCACTCATCACGCCAATCCTCACTGCCACTGCCGGGCGGCACGCGCTCGTTGCGGCGGCCCGCGCTGTGGTGAGAGGGGGCGGTGAGAGAGGGGGCACTGGCGCTGGGGCGACTCCTGGGGGCTCCGCCGGGGGCGTGGGGTCTGCCTGGACCTGGTCCAGGTCCCCAGCCGTCGTCCGACGAGCCAGACTCCAGGGGTGGGTGGTCGCTGCCGACGCTCCCACGGGCTTCCAGCGCGTCCAGCCTCAGTTGCAGGCCGCTGATGACCTTGTTCAGCGACCTAGTCTCGCCCCTGGCGATGTCCAGCAGCCTCTGGGTGGCGGTGGCGACGCTGGCGCTCTTGACCATCTCGATCTTGGCGATGTCCAGCTCTCTCTGTGTGCGCGCGGCGATCCTGGCGATGCGAGTCATCTCGCCCTTGCCCGTGTCTACCTCGCGCTCGAGGAACTGGACCCTCCTGCGGAGGGAGACAATCCACCGCCGGGTGGCATCCGGGTCGCCGTCCCCTGGTGGGTCGTCGGGGTCCCCAGGGGGTCCTCCAGGAGGGCCTCCGCCGGGTCCGCCCGGTCCAGGGGGTCCTCCTCCGCCAGGGGGTCCGCCTCCGGGGGGTCCACCTGGTGGGCGTCCTCCAGGGGGTTCTGATGGTCCTCCGCCAGGGGTCCCGGTGGGTCTCCGCCGGGTCGCCTCGGTGGGTCTGAGGATGGGCGCTTCTCCGTTATGTCGAAGTCCATGTCGTCATCCTCGTCCATGTCGCCCCACCTGGGCGTCTCGGTCTCGGAAGACTCCGAGCTTCGGTAGGGAGGAGGGGGATCCTCATCCTCACCTTCCGGCTCCATGGGGACGTCTCCGCCTCCTCCGCCTGTCCAAGCCACCACTCGGCGATGTCGGCGGCCTCGTTCATCCCCGTCGCTGGCGGTGAAGAAGGGGTCACTGTCGTGGGGGTGTCCACCCGCTGGCCTCCGCGGCCTCTCGGGGGTCTTCCCCTTGCCCTTCCTCCGTCGATGGGCAGTGGGGCCACTGCTCCCACTGCTGCCCGTGTCCGCCTCATCCAGCATCATCTTGGAGGAGGCGTCCCCTTCGAAAAGCTTTCGAAGGGTCTCCACTCGTGATCCTCTCGGGGGAGTCTCGCGGCGGAGTTTGGCCTCTGCCTCCTCCATTGCGGCGGCGGTGGCTGCGGCAGCTCGCCTTTCAGCCTCCTCCCGGGCACGAGCCGCCTCGGCTTCCCGGGTCTGCTGCAGCCGCGCCTTCTCCGCTTCCAACGCCGCCAACTCCGCCTCGGTCTTGGCCCTCTCCTCAGCGACCTTCCGTCGCGCGGCCTCGAGGGCGTCCTTCTTGGCGGCGTCCGCCTGGGCCTTAGCCGTTGCTTCGGCGTGGGCCCTTTCCTCCGTCTCCTTCTTTGCCCTCTCTTGGGCAAGCGCCTCTTCCAGCGCCTTCACCTCGGCCTCCTTGCAGGCAATGGCCTCCTGGGTCAGGCGGGCTTCCTCGTCGGTTGCCGCCACCTCACCCCTGATCCGGGCAGCCACCGCCTGATGGGCGGCCGCAGCCGTGAGACCGGCCGCGATGGCTGCCACGGTCGAGGCGTGGTAGTCCATGCCTCTGCCCCACTCGGTGGCCTCCTCATGGGCGATGCCGACGGCGCCCTCCACGGCAGCGTTCTGCTGCGTGGCCCGTTGCCGGGCAACCCGAAGGTTGCAGGGCACCCCACAGGTGCGCTCGCAGGCGCGCGCCACATCCCTTTGGTGGGGAGCGACGCTGCCGCTGGAGCTGGCCTGGTCGGCCGGCATCCTCCCCCGGTGGGCCGACTCCACGTCGCTGCTGGGGCCTGACTTCCTCAGGAGCAGCGTACGGGGCTTGGCCTTGGTCTGCTTGGCGACTTCCAGGAAGTCACCAAGGGTGGTGTGGCCGGGGTGGTGACCGCCATTGGCCCGTTGGGGGCTGTGGGCTGGGGTTCCGCCCCTGGCGCCTTGGGCGGCTTCGGCGGCCAGGGAATCCTGGTACTCCCGCCACTTGCTGTCCCGCCTCCTGTCCCCGGCGGAACGCTTCTCCTTCCCAGGAGACGCGCCGCTGCTGCTGCTGCCCTGCAGCCGGCGCTCGTTCCCCAGCTCCGGGAACTCCTTCTCGATCATGTCCCACATGGAGACGTTGATCGAGGCGCCCGACGGGTACTCGTTGGGCTTCTCGTCCTCCTCAATCCCGTCGGGACGCAGCCCTTCGCCGGGCCTGTCCGGGCGGGTCCAGGTCCTCCAGCGCTTGCGGCGGAAGCGGTACTCATACCCTTCCGCCCGCAGCCACTCCTCCACTGCCCGCAGGCGCTCCTCGCCCATGTCCTCGCGGAGCTCGAAGCTCCCGGGCATGCCGCCTTCGCACTGGGGATTGCTGTGGCGGTACTGCTGCCCCCACAGCAACCCACGCAGTAGGCGCGCCGCATGGGGGTGGGGCTGCGGCCAGGTCTTGCCCGCCTCGTCCCAGTTCACCATCGGTGCTCTCGGAGTATTGTTCCTGGGGTGGTTGTTGAGGTGGGTGCTGTAGCACTGGACTGGGGGTGCGGCCGGTGCTGGTCGGCCAGTGGTTGTGGAGCTGGTTGACGCGACTGGGTGTGCGGCCTTGCTGGTCGGCCGATAGGACTCGCTGATGAGGGAGTCCTGGTCTGTTCATCTCCTTCACGGTCGCGGCGCCTCCGTGGTTGCTCAGGGCGGTGCTCTGGGCGGCGCTGCGGACCGCTGCGCTGCGCTGCGAGCTGCGAGCTGCGAGCTGCTGCGCCGCGCTGCTCGGGGTTGGTGGCCCCGAGTGGCACGCGAGGGATGGGTAACCCCGCGGCGGTGAAACGCTTTTGACGCGTTCCCGTGGGGGGCCTGGCCACGGGACGCTGCGGTTGACACGCGCAAGTGAGCAGGCAGGCAAAGCACTACGCTCACAGGGGCATCATTGCGCTCATGTCATGTGACAAAGCGTTTCAGGATCCTTGCCACTCTGCAACAAGGGAACGAAAGTATGTACAGCAACACATCAGGATATGTACACATGGGGTTAAGACTGGACTGGGGTAAGGGAATCACAGGACAATAGACACTCAGTCCCAACTCATATCCCAATCCCAGGTCCGACCCTCTCAGTGGCTGGTGGGGGCGGGGGCTCAAACACAACCCATGCCCTGCTCAGTCCGGACCCTGATACCCTGCCAATAGGGGAGGTGTCCCGCCCAGCCAAGAAAAGTTTATAGTGTTTTCAGCACTGTGTTTTTGCTTCTCCTGCTGCTTGTTGTTGCTGTAGGGTGTCCTGCTGCTGGTTTTGGATGATGAAAAGCTTTTGTTTGTTGAAATACAGTAAAGCCAACTCAATCCAGGATAGCCCAAGCCAATAGTATGCAAGGAGAAGGTAATTCAGGATCAAAGCATGAAGGGCTGCAGTGTAAACAGTGAAAGATGATTAGATATTGACAGAAACTGCAACTCAGGATACAAATGAATGCATATTCACAAAGATAGCTGAAATGTTTTGGGAAAAGAGTTAGAAAACTGCCTCAGGATCACTCTCTCTCCATAGTGCCATCTTAGGAGATGTGCACTCTTTGTTTTGGGTCCCATATGTGCTGAGGTGGCATGGTATGTGGCGATGAGGTCACTGCCATGTCACATGGGATCTTCCTACTTAGTTAGGCTGACCAGGAATTGAACCCAGGACCTCTCAAAAAGAGGTGCCTAACCCCCTATGGTGCATACCACTAGGGCAGATAAGTATTCATGGAAAAACATAGATAAATTCATAGGCTCTACCTTAGGTATGTCAGTGCTCAGTCAACTCAGGAAAAGATGTTTTACTTCTGATTGAAAGGGGATTAAGGGGTCCACTCCATATCCTGATTGGGTGTTTGGTTCCATAGGTCAAAATGTGTTCTCACCACTTTTGGCTGGACCAATACTAAGATAAAAATGCATGGATGCTCAGTGCATCTCTAATACAACTAGAGTATGTCCCCAAGCAATGGAAAAGCACTTTTTCTTACTCCCCCCTTGTGCTGTGGTGGCCACCACTGTCGCATTTTAGGAAAAAGGGAATTTTTCTTGGCCTTTCCTTGGTTTCCACATCTACTTTAAAATACCTACAGTCTCCCACACACTGAAAAATGGGCGCTCACCATGGCTGGCGTCCTTTTGCTGCTCTGATTGTACAGTTTCCTACAGAAGACTCAGCGCTCTTGGCGCTGCCGGGCCTCCTGTGGCTTGGTTGCGTTAGATTGGGAGCATGCCAAACATGTGCATATGTATCCCTCTCTCCAAGACGCAGCGTCGACACAACCCAAACGCAAGACACATTATACACACTCGCATGGGTTCTCGTAAACCTGCTGGCGACCTGTGACCTGTCTTAGGGCGAAGGGAGTCGAAAAAGAAATTAATTTGCCCCTTGGTGGGGTCTTGGTTCTGCTCAGTCTCTCCAGGCACCTGCGTTTCGGCCCGAACACGGCCTACTCAGCGAGGCTGCGCGTGGGTATCTGCAGAGGCAGGAATGGGAGAATTATGGACGAATCCACGCAAAAACGAAGCGACGACACCAAAATCCGTCAAATGACGGCGTAGAATTTTTCTGAAACGACACACCTGAGTAGAATCCAATGGTGCATCAGAAGCACATTTTTATAGAAATTATAGTCATCTCTGGATTTTTTTAAATCCAGAAATTCATACGCATAAAATGGCGGCGCGCAGGAGCGGCTCCTAGCGAAGCGCCGGAAAATGGAAAAATAATGGAATTATAAACGTATGTATCACGTAGTCTTGAAAATGACGAGACACACATTAATAAACAAACATACAGATTCCACCCACACTAATAGAAGATTCGAAAATTCAAGAATTCGAAAATCAATTGAAAAGACTTCGATGAATCAGGTATAAACTACAGGTATGCTTGTCTTGCATGCCGCATACACATTGCTCGTCTCGTGTCTCCGTGAACGAGTCGTGTAGCAGCGTTAACAACGATAACCACGATAGGACGCGGTAGAGGGATTGATTAGAAAGATTGCAGATGATTAGCGGTCAGATCAGGGTGATTAGTCATACACACAAGTGCATAGCAACGTTCTTCGCGTGCGCCCCTTTTGTTCTCTCACCTTGCTTCACTTCCCAGCGGTAGGTAAGGTAGGTACGCCCAGGCGGGGCCACCCCCTGGTGGAGTCCAGATTGACGCGCGGATGGGCAGGTTTGCCCAAGTTCTCGTCGCATACTCGTGCATGCACACACGCATTAAAGGGTAGGCCACGCGAAGTGCGCACGGTAAACCTTGTTTAGGCTACCCAGGGGCTCCTCGGTACGTTCTTTAAGAGAACCTGAGGAGTCCCTTAACGCTTGCTTGCTTGATAAGGGTAGCTGCTCCATGCAGCGTGTTTGCGGACAGCGTATTATAGGGCACACTGAGAAGGGTATAATACCTGGAGTGTGCCTTGGTTCCTCCGCCGCAAACGCCCTTTCATTTGCCTTTGTTTTACAGGTGGGCAGGTAGGGTGAGTGGTGCAGCAGCATTTTTTTATGCCCTGCTAAACAGGGGCGCAGATCACACAAACAAGTAACTCCGCTCCGCCTGTGGCAGAGCAGGGAGTCCGACTTCATCGACATCTGCGCCTTGCACGCGAGAGCACTCCTTCCCTCCAAGCCCTTGCAGGGGAAACGCGTTGTGGCGTCCCCTGTGAGGCCACAGTTGCTTAGCAGCGCTGTGTTCTCTTGTCATTTCACAGGTGGGTCGCTAGGACCCTTGAGACCTTCCTCTTCGCAACGCCAAGTAGAGTGTGCGTGTAGGAGTGGTAGTCCTGAGTGGGGGCTAGAGCCAGTTGCCCAGTGCTCGCCCACCAGGATGGTGCCACTGTAGGGTGTGTAGGACCTGTAGGGGGCGTGTCACTGTCCCACCCTTTTCCTGCAATTTTAGCTGGGTTGGTGGGCTGTGACAGTGGTTAGGTCAGTGTTTTGGCCACATAGCAAACAGGCGTTTTGCATGCCTTCATAGCTTTTGGCCACCCCTCCCTGTAGTAGACAGATAGGTAGGGAAAACAATACCTGGATTAACACTCTGGGTATTCCCCCAAGGTTTTGCGCCAGCACAGAAATTGGGCGCATAGGGGAGGGGAGACCCGGGGCGTACCCCGTGGCATCAATAAGCCAACCCTCCAGGTTCAGCAAGGGCGCAGACTTGGGTATAATTAGGACACCACTTCTGCGGCTTGCTCTCAGGACCTTAGGACTAGCACACTCACACATACGCTTTGGCAGGTAAGGGTAAGGTTCAGTCCCTAGCTTTATTCTTGGAGGCAAGCGTCTCAGCGAGCCTCAACAACTCACCAAGGTTGCTCTGGGACAAGTAGTCAACCAGAACTGAGTTTAGGCGTCCCTCAGGTAGAACAAATGCAGAGAAGGGCTCCCAGGTGGCCTCTTCGACTCCAAACCCTTCCCAGAGAGTGAGGAAGCGCCAACCCTGGCGATAGCGGTGGCGTAGGACAGACTTCACCAGGTAGAAGCCCTCCTTAGCCATCTCCTCGGCGTTCATGTCGGGGAGTTCACCTTCAACTTCCATAGGGCTGGCAGCCCCTTGTAGGTCCAGAGCGGCGATTTCCTCGTCGTTCAGCTCCCACTCCTCCCCACAGAGGTCTTCAGGATCATGGTAGCGCTTCAGGTGTTGAGCGGCGCACACCAGGGTCCCCCCTAGTCGGGGAGAACACCGCACAGTGATACGGTGACCGTCCACAGATAGAATCTTGTACGGCCCGAAGTATGGGTCATCGCTGGTAGAGCGTGGCCAGGCGGGTAGTCGACTGTGGTGCACCAGCACCCAGTCCCCCTCTTGGTAGGTGGCCGGTACACGGTGCTTGTTCTTCTTGTTCCACTGACGCTCCCTCACTCTCTGGAGCATAGCCTTGGCCTTGTCCACCTTCGCTTGTTGCTCTTGGACCCATTCACCCACAGAAGAATGGGTGTCCTCTGGATAGGGGGCATGTAGGAACCACGCCGGGCGCCCCATGAATAGCTCATGTGGCGAGTAGCCAGTAGCTGAACTCTCTTGGGAGTTCATCATCAAGGATATGACGCGGAGTAGTCTCACCCAGTCTCTGGTGCGTTCAGTTTTGCACCATATCCTGACGTTCTCCTTCAGGACACGAATCTGTCGCTCACATAGGGGGTTGCTCGTGTGAGAGTAGGGAATCCCCGTAGACACCTGGACATTGAGGGATCTCAGGACCCTCTTGTACCAGCCAGTATCTGAGCGTACTCGTACGTCCTCATCGGAGTTGATCTCCTTGGGCGCCCCATAGACACAAAACCACTCCTCCAGGAGTATCTTGATAGTCTCCTCTCCGGTAATGTGCTTGGTACATGGGAACACCCTGGTAAACCTGGTCAACCCACAGGTTACCACGAGGGCGAAGTCATAGCCCCCGAACTTCGGCATCTCCGTGTAGTCCACGTATAGAACACTGTTAGCACAGTGAGGGATGGGCAGGGTCGAGTAGAGACCTCTGTCCCTGATATCCCCTGGTTTACAGGACCTGCACGGGCACTTGTCCACGATAGGCAGGAGCGTCTTCCGCAGCTGGTCGTCAGTCCACGTAGTGTGGAACCACTGCTTGAACAGCCTCAGGGTACGGTCAGCACCCACATGACCACTGGACTCATGGGTCCACTTCAACAGCGCTGGGACTCGGTCACTAGGCACCACGATGCGGTCCTCGTGCCATAGGTAGCTCTTGTCCCTCTTCCACTGGTCCTGGTTGACCAGGAGGGGTTCAAGGCGTTTCTCCAGGCGCCGGTAGATATCCCCAAACTCCTGTAGGTACTCCGATTGTTGGAGTCCATCCAGGGGGCGTATCATGGTCATGTTCAGGTCCAGGTGTACGTCCATACGGCTGAACGCCTCCTTAGCCAGCGCTTCAGACCGGGCACCAATCAGGGCGTCGAAGTTGTTGCGGCTGATGTAGTCGGCACACTCGTTCTTCACTCCCTGGATATGGTGTACCGTAAGCCGTAGTTGACTGAGGTAGGTCCACCAGCGCCGTAGCTTGGCCTTCTCAGGTGGGGGGCCCTTCTGGAAACTGCGGACCGGTTCTTGGTCGCATAGCCAGACCACAGGGTTACTCCCCAACAGTCGTGCTTGTGAGGATAGCACCAGCATACCCGCGAGCAGTTCCTGCTCATAGGTGGAGTAGTTCCCTCTGGCCTGGTTCCACTTCCAGTTCCAGTGGCCCAGAGGTACTAGGACCCACTTGTCGTCAGGGTAGCTGTGCCTGAGGGTTCCATCTCGGTTGAGACCTTCCGTCCCCCATTGGGAAATGGCCGAGTCGAACTCCTCCTTCTCTAGTGCTTGCCATTGGAACAACGTTCCACCACCGCCCACATTGCTGGCGTCGGTCACCAGGATAATCTCCCCTTGTGCTCTAGGCACGCCCAAGCACTTAGCGTTGGCTACCTTGTCTTTGAGCTCGTCAAACGCTTGTTGCTCTTGTGGGCCCCAGCGCCAAGTAGTACTCTTCTTGATCAAGTCCGTCAGTACGGCGCTGGTATAGGTGAAGTTCTTGATGTGGCGGCGATAGAAGTTGCACGCCCCAATGAAACTGCGTACATCATGAAGTCCTTTCTTGGGGTCTTCGTGTCGTACCTTGGCATCCATCAGGGGTTTGGCCTTAGAGGCCGCTGGGGTCCACCACCCATAGCCAACGTCAAACCCCAAGTACTGCATGGTCTCCTGCATGAACTCACACTTCTCCAGCTTGAGTCGTGTGTGGTTCTCCTGGCAGACCGCAAAGAACTCACCCAAGAGGATTAGGTGATCCTCCTGGGTATTGGTCCCAAGGCATACATCGTCGATGTGAGCCTCCATCTGGGCACCACGGGATATGAGCTCCTGCACCTTAGGTCTCCTTCGTAGGATGGACAAGATCTTGTTCATCAGCTCTTGGAACAGAGCGGGTGCGTTAGCCACGCCAAATGGCATGACCTTCCACTTGAATACCCTCCCCTGAGGGGTGATGAAGGCCAGTAGTTCCTGCGCGTTGGGCGTCAGGTCCACTTGCCAGAATCGACTTCGCTTGTCCATCTTGGTCTTGTAGCGACAGGAGGCTATCTTCTCCAGGGTAGACTCCATATTGGGAATGGACCCTGAGTGGTTCAGCGTCTTCTTGTTCAGCTCTCCATAGTCCACTACCAGCCGTTTGGCTGTAGACCCAGGGTTAGGCAACAGGAAACAGGGGCTGCAGTGTAGGGGGTAGTCCCCATCCTTGTACTCCAGGACTAGGCCAGCGTCGATACATTCTTGTATCTGTCGCTCAATCTCGTCGGCCTGCTCTTTAGGAGCTGGATAGGGTCTCCTCCGGATCTTGTGACCCACGAACTCGGGTTTCAGCTTGAGGTCCATCTGTACCAGCTTGTCGCATGAGGCTGGAGGGGGTAGTTCTCCGAACACCTCCAGATAGGTCCTTATCAGCTTTTGTACCCGCGGGTCCAGTACCTTGATCTTGTCCTCCATGTCCTCGTCGGAGTGTAAGTTGCTTGCTCCTTGAATAGACGTCGGGAGGTGGTCCTCCACCGACTCTTCGCCCGCGGTAGCATCCTTCAGCCCTTGGTAGGCATACAGAAGGTCTTGCTCAACCATCTCCGGTGGACGATGGCAACATAGGCACGCTTTAGGGGGTTCACATACACATTCCGCCGAGAGGTCGTCCTCCTCTGGGGTCCTCACATGGGCACCCCATACGCTCTTCATGAGCTTGAGATCTACCTCCCTTTGCCAGGTGGTGATCTTCTGTTCGAGGTCCTCCTTCAGTTGGGATAGGTCTCCCATACGTCCTTGCTTCAGTGGCAACGAGCTGCGGGTAGGCTTCGCGTAGCATAGCTTTTTCGCCACCAACTTCCTCTTGGAATCCACATACTCCCTGAGCCTGGATCGAGGGTCCAGCTCTTCATCCAAGGGGTCTTCCACCCTCATGGAGAGTAGGGGTTTTAGTGGGGCGACGTACTCGGCGTTGTCCACTTCTTCCACCGCCGTCTGCACGAAGAAGGCGTCGTGCTCACTTTCGTCGTCTGAGTGGATAGAGCTAGGTAGCTCAGATAGTCCACACTCAGAGACTCCATCAGGAACAGGTACATGACAGGGAGAGTTGGGGGCGTTGGTGACAGTCACGACGTACTCATCTCCTCCGGGTGTAGTTTCAACAGCATCTTGAGGTCGTAGGCGATCCTTCAAGTCACCCAAGGCGAGTCCATCGCTTTCTCGTTGTATAGCCTGGACCAGAGTAGGGTCCAGGTCTTCCCAGGGGATGGTGGTAAGACTTCCGTCCACCACGCTGAGCATACTCCCCCATCCGGGCTTCCCAATGGGCGTCTTGCGTCCCAGAGGCACGTAGATGGCCTCATCAGGTAACCGCACAGAGCTGATAGTCAGCTTGTCAAGGAGGGTTCGCCAGTACTCTTTGCCCACATGGGCTCCCCCATCGGGGGAACACAGGACCATACGGGAACGTTCCAAGGCCACCTTGGTCAGCACCTTCCCCAGTTCACTGAATCTGGGGTTCCCGTAGGCCATCCCGAAAGAGGGCCAGTAAAATTTGTAGCTGCAGTTCTTCCCCTTGCTGCAGTATAGGTCCAGTACATGCTGCTTGTCGCTGGCGAACAGCTCCACACTTAGGTCTTCTCGAGAGTAACCCAACTCTTTCAGACCTTGGTCTAGGACTTCCCCCAATAGTTGATACTCCTCAGTTTTGGAGGCCGCCATCATGTTCGAGGGCTCCTCCTTCGATAGTCTCAGGTAACTCGAGGTATGTTCCGACCCCTCCAGTGGCACAGACTCTCTGCCACTGCCGTGGTCCACGTACAGGAGGTAGGGCGCTTGCAGCGTCAGGGATTGTATCTGGGAGTGCTGCACGAAGAAGTCAGTACCCAGTACAAAGTCGAAGGCCTCAGTGTCCATCACAGAGAACCGATGGGCGATAGTCCTGGAGCCCATAGGTACCTCCACTTCGCAGTCCCCGCAGCTGTGCACCACATGTCCATCCCCCATCCGTATAGCGGCGGTGGTCATGGTGTTCTTCAGGCTCCCACAAGGTAAAATTTTCTTGGCCACTATCGATATTGTGGCTCCAGTATCCAGTACCCCCAGGTATTCACGTCCCCCTAGTCGGATACGTACCCAAAACACCAGGTCTTGGGTGCCACCAGAGCGTCCCCGTCAGAATTCCGCGGGACAGGTCACCTCGAACCCCTTGTTCCGCAATTTGCGGGCCATCCTCATGAAACGGCTTCTCTTCTTGGCGTTGCCGTCATCACCACCTTCATGCTCACGCTTGGCTCCTTGTTCTTGCTGGGCCTGCGTCTGTGAGCGTGTGGTAGGTCCAGACTGCCCTCCAGAGGGCTCGGAGTTCCCCCCTGGATTAGGGTTCGGGTTGCCTCCGTTCTTGTCCTTGTTCTTGTTGTCGTTCTGGCGGTTAGCGCCTCCTCCTCGTCCACCTTGACCCTTGTCTTGACCACCTTGACCACGTCCTTTCGACTTGCCCTTGCCGGAGTCGTTGCCTTTGGCCTTGCCTCCACCTTTGCCTGAGCTTTTGCCAGGATCTTCCCCCTTAAGCTTCGTCGATAGGCGTTGCTTATGGTATGTAAGTGCGGCTAGCCCCATCTGCTCAGATCTTCAGACATTCTGCCCAGATTGGCTACATTTTGGTCATTTTCTTTGCTTCGGCGGAATTGCCGCCTCGCAGCTCAGTCACAGGATATTTCCTATATATTTCTGATATGCCGGATTTGATTCCGCGGTCCCTTTCCCGTAAATCCGCCGCATTCCGCTATTTTAGCTGGAATCGCCATTTGCCGCTGACGCGCGCTCGCGGGCCAGATCGGCCGACAATTTTACATAAATGGATTATTTAAATTCATTCGGACAGTTTTGGACACTCAGATGTATTTAGAATAATTCCCCTCAATTTTCTTCATAGACTGGGATTTTCTGCCGGACCACAATCAGCATGGACCTTGCTTCTGTTGTCGCTGCTCTCGCCTCCGTTGGTGTTCGTGTATCCGGTTCCAACCCCAATAACAACACCCAGGGAGACTCCTCGCGTGCCTGCCCCACTGGTCTTGCCGGCCCCGAGCCCTCCGGCACCCACAACGACCCAGGGCAGCACTTTCATGGTAGCAGAGGCTACCTGAATGTTGTTCCTATGGTGTCCCAACCACAGCTAGCCCCTCAGTACGACCCCGCAACCTCCGGAGACGTAACGATTACGCTGCCGTGGTGCTGTGCGAACGAGGCCCTCAGAGGAATGCCTTGCGCAAGCCCAAATTGCCCAAGAAGGACACAAATCAGCAGCTGTGGAGGCCCAGATTACAATCAAGATCCCAGTCGAAATTGGCCATCAAGCAGCTGGAATCTCCCAGCTTACGCTAATGGCAACGCTCCGGTGGAGCTTACGGACCTGGCAGGTACTAATACTCCCTACCAATGTCCACATTTCGAGACCATCGACGCCGACATTGACGACATTGAGATGGGTGGACCAGGTGAGGTACCTACCTACAATCGACCAGCCGCATGGGCACAATGGGACAACCATTTGTCGCCGGAAGTGACCCGTAACCTTGAGGCACTTGAGGCCCTGTGTCTATTAGCCACGTCCAAGCTGATAGGACACGAAAGAATCGCCTCTGATTTTTTATTTGAATATTTTTTCCTCCTTCAAGAAGAAATTAATACCAGGATGTGGTGGTGTTCTCAAGAAGATGAATCTTTTGCCATTTTCTTGCAGATCTGGGAGGCAAGCCCCTTCCCGAAGGAGAAGACCAAGGCACCGGTTGCCGGGCCCTCCGCCCCCCATCCCTCTGTTTCCATCCGCGACGATCTAGCCGCCGCGGTTGAGGAAGGAATTTTAGAGGCAGCTAGGCAGGCAAGCCTGGAAATTAGGACTGAAGGAGCTCCCCAAGTGGACTCCTGGCTGCGAACCACTGAGATTAGCGGTCCGACAGCCTGCTCAGGTCCTTCAGGACACGGTATGTACTGCCCTGCCGACTGCTCTTGCAGATCCCAGCGAGACTCTGAGCTCCAATTGCTCAAAGATCAAATGCAACTCATCATTCAGACGCTGGGAATTAAAGATCTTTTCAAGACCCACATGAGGTCTGAGGGCGCATCATCGGTGGATCAGACGACAGAACCGTCGGAGGAGGCGACAGAAATTTTTTCGATTGCTCCTTCGGTGGACTCTAAGACCACCGATGCACGGATCAGCAGGACTAAGTTAAAGGAAAGGGTTACAATCTCTCGATCACAGAGTAGATCGGCGAAGGCTAGGACTGAGGTTCAGAATGCCAAAAGAAGTGCCTCCCGTACTACCCTTCCTGCTGTTGATTCCAATGCAATTGCCCAGATGTTGCTCGCCCAGACCCTCGCCGGAGCTGGTGTGGCTAATGATGCCGCCAAGGTGTCTACCATTACGGCCGGTGTTGGGCTGGATTCACTCCTAAATCCCACTTCATTGCGACTTCGTCAGGTTGCCAAGCAACCAAAGTATAATGGAAACCCCAGACGTTGGCCTCAGTTCCAACGGGAATTTAAACTGTGGGTTAAGACTCAAAAACTCCAGGATGATCAGTTCCTGATGGCCCTTCTGGACTGCCTTGAGGGAGCGCCGGCCAACACTTGGCTCAGAACCTGGAGTGATCGTGAAGATTCAAGTTCCCCCCTTACCTTTGATGAGGTGTGGGAACAGTTGGAGGTACGTGGATCTCGACTGCCAGAGGACCATTACCACCAGATGTTGAAGAATTTTCCTTCGTTCTCTCGATTAATCTTGCATGAGGTGCAGGATAAGAGACAGCGCTTCTGGAATCTCGTAGAAGAATCTGAACATTCAGGCGAAAAATTTTCCAGTGCCGAGCTGAAAAATCTGATTTTTGACAAGATCCCCTCAGAAACCGCCGCCACCCTTCGGAATCGACAGTCCGAAGAAAAGGTCAAGACCTGGTGGGCGGAGATCGATGGCTTTGACGCCTCGGCCAACCGGTTTACCGTCAGGGAGGCACTTCAAAAGTGCTCCCCCACGTCGTTTACCAAGGTGAAATTCACTGAAAACACGTGGAATATCAAATTTAATGAACACGAGGATCGGGACTTGTTTGTCCAAGTCCTCAACAGGGGAGTAAGTTTCCACGGCAATCGCCTGAAGGCCAGGAACTGGGTGTTTTCGTTTACTCCGCAGGAACTGTGGGAAGAGGTTGAGAGGCTCGCTGACGCCGCCAATCAAAATTTCCATGAGGGTCTTGGGGGAAACAGGAATACCCAGCAAAACACCCAAAATGGGGCCCAAAAGGGCAACAAAAAGGTGAATGACACCCGGAATGTTCAGGATCATTGTAGCATCTGTCTTCTTCTAGGTTCTACGAACCGAGCTAAGACGCATTCCACTGCTAATCACCGATGGTCTGCTTACGATCACAAGGTGATTGGTGAAAATGTCAGTAATTCGCAGAATTCAGACAGGAATGACAGACAGGTGCATGGTGCCAAGGGGGGAAAGGGTAATTCGACTCCCTCCGGTGGGAACAAAAATACTGGAGGCCCTGGCGGGTCCCAAGGCAAAGGAAATCGGACTCCATCCGGCTCCGGTGGACAGCCAAACGGCCAGACAAGTCCCAATGTCAACGCCGGAGGCGGAAATCGAAATCCAGGCCAAACCCCTCAATCCGGTACAAACAAAGGAAATGCTCCAGGATCACAGGGTAAAGGTAAGGGAAATCCTTCGGGAACCCCCTTCTCTGGTAAGGGCAGAGGGCGTGGCGACGGTGGTGGCCCATCATCCGGCGGCCGTGGCCGTGGACGTGGAAAAGGAAACCATCGTGTGGATCAGGTCTCAGGTGCAGACCAGGTGTCTGATGCGGATCGAGATTACGTCGAAAATGCTCTGAATCCAGCGGATGATCCGTTCCAAGATGAATGGATCGACGAAACAGGCTGTGTTCACAATGTTAACGCAGCCGCTGGAAGTCAGAACGCCTAGGGGAGCCACGAAAATCGCCCCTCCCCAGGCGATTTCAGGCATGATCCCCAGATTCCTGATCGACCATTACTTGATGTAGGGTCGCTTGTCTCCTCTCCCCTGGATCCGGCAGCGGATCCTTCTGTTGTAGTGGACGAGGTTGGTGTACAGTCCAAGCACAGGGCTCGTCAGTTTGTCACAAAGCTGTGGGTCTCTGATTGCAAGGGAAATTTCCACCTCGCCACTTGTTTGTGTGATAATGGATCAGAGGTAAATCTCCAATCCAATGCATTCTTACCCGACGACTGCGTGTTTGAGTCGCCTCATCCTGTTACCCTCGAGGGAGTTTCTGGACATTCTCTCGCAGGTGGGCAACGCGGTTGTTATATATCCACCCATTTGGTCGCTCAAGACCTTTGGGAAGAGCAAAATGTGGAAGAAGTTGTCCTTAAGGATGACTACTTCTACCGTGCTGACATAAAATATGACCTTTATTTGGGGCATCCTTGGCTTCGTAAGAACAGGGTAGCGCCCGTAGGTCATCGTCGTTGTTTTTTGCTGGAGTCAGGTCCTTTGGAGCGTCCTGAATTTCGTTTTTTGCACGCAGGGTTTAAAAGTGCAGAAGAATTTTTGAAGCAAAAAGTGACACCAAAATTTGGTGAAGATGTCACCATTGCTGAGGTGAATGGGAGTGCCGATTACTCCCAAGAGTTAGAATGTCTTCGTAGGGACTCCCAGCCACGACGCCCTTCGCGCTGGCACTCTTCATCCTACAGAGTTGTCGACAAATGGCGCGATGCAATTTGTGAATACTTCCATGAACATCACTCCTTTTGGCCCCAGTATGATGCATTTGCTAACCGTATGAACAAGCGCTTTGACAAGCACTTCAGCGACGCTTGGACCCACAAATGGGACAAGAAGTTGTGGATTAATCCTCCGTTTCACTTAATCCAGCAGGTCATCCACAAAATCAAGCAAGATAAAACCCAGGCAATTTTAGTTGTGCCCTTGTGGGATGACAAGCCTTGGTTTCAGGAATTGTGAAAGTGGTGCCCTGGGTCGTTGTGGGTGCCGGAGGGCTCGGGGCCGGCAAGACCAGTGGGGCAGGCACGCGAGGAGTCTCCCTGGATGTTGTTATTGGGGTTGGAACCAGACACTCGGACACCAACGGAGGCGAGAGCAGCGACAACAGAAGCAAGATCCATGCTGATTGTGGTCCGGCAGAAAATCCCAGTCTATGAAGAAAATTGAGGGGAATTATTCTAAATACATCTGAGTGTCCAAAACTGTCCGAATGAATTTAAATAATCCATTTATGTAAAATTGTATGGCCGATCAGGCCCGCGAGCGCGCGCCAGCGGCAAATGGCGATTCCAGCTAAAAGAGCGGAATGCGGCGGATTTACGGGAAATGGACCGCGGAATCAAATCCGGCATATCAGAAATATATAGGAAATATCCTGTGACTGAGCTGCGAGGCGGCAATTCCGCCGAAGCAAAGAAAATGACCAAAATGTAGCCAATCTGGGCAGAATGTCTGAAAATCTGAGCAGATGGGGCTAGCCGCACTTACACTCCCCCTCCAAAAACACACTGGGGTGTGTCGCTACGTCAACGAAGAACGTAGTGCGGGTAAGTCCCAGAAAAACATAGAAATGTAGCCTCGATGAGGCGAAATCTGCTTGATCTGACCTGAATTGGGCTGAATTGGCACTGAATCAGGCTGGATGAACCTGAAATGAGACAGAATGAGAAGTGACGAACAGTCCTCCGTGCAGTAAAACATTAGGTCACGGGCTAAAAAGCATGTAAACGTATCGAGAATCGATACCAAACCATGCATTGGTTGAGAATGAGGTAGATTATTGGTGGATTGAGTGGGGGGATCAAGAATTGGAGTGACATCTCAGCGCTCTGGCACAGTTTCGCTGTCGCGGGCACGCTACGGTGTCCTCGCCGAACTCTACATCGTGTTATCCCGCTTTTCTCGTTCTGAAAAGTACAGCATGTGACTCAGATTTGGCGCATCTGGTGGATGATCACAAGATTCAGCAAAAATGAGAATGAATTTGAGCAGAGATTGAAGGGACTAAGCAATCACAGAGAGGTTAAACAAATACACATGTAGTCTACAGACCCTAAGTGAACCACCGAAGGTAAAGATGTGTTTCCGTTCACTCAGATCTAAACAGATCTTCGAGGAATGTGGGGAGATGACAAAGCAATCAACCTAAATTGTCCTAACATGAGTAAATTCCCTGAGATGAAGGTGAAATGAAACGGAATGTGTACAACTGAAACTACCAACACCTTCGTTTAGACTAAAGTTAATATATATTGTCGTTTATTCAGCTCAATTGTGCTTTCCGGCACGTTGGTTCGCGAGCATCTAACAGATTCTATCAAAATGTGGATCATGTGATGATGCATCATGATGGGACATGCTGGCCCTGGATCCTTGGCATGTAACGCGCCGAAGGTTCACTGAAGGCGCTTTACTGACAGTATATAACTGAGAGACACCGAATTTACAGTGGCGGTGGTGTCAATCGACTTGGACAAGGCCAATCTTTCGATGGAATCCCACAAGACACTTGGATTCACCATTCTCGACAGTTTCTGGTCGAATTTAGCTCACATTGGCGTATGCCAAAAATACAACGAAGCTTACGGACTTCAGAGGTTGCTGTTAGAAGTCCCTAGAGCTCCTAGATGAAGATTGTCTGAACAATTGACGTCTGGGTTTCGTACAACAGTGGCAGAATGATGGACAAACCTGAGAAATTCAAGGTAAATTTGAGGATCCTGGATCTGAATCTGGACTTTGGCGTCAGCATCACAGCAAATGAAGGTATGATCTGAGTTCCTGGCGTCGCCTCTAGGGCAGCCAGTACTACAGGGGTTGCCTGTAGGGGTGAATGTCGCTGCGCAGCGTTTTGATTATGTACATTTGCTTCCATCTGCACGAGTAGCCAATTTCCAAAGATGCACAGACCAACAGAGACAAGATTACCCCGAATCTGCCTGAATTAAGCCTGAGTTTGGTTTTTTCTGAACACGGCAGCACACTCCGTCAGCGTATCTACGCCTTGTCTGCCTAACGGAGACCAAAGAAAAGTTGATTGACGTCAAATTATCAAACATTCGCAGTTCTCCACATCATGACATAAACAGAAAGAATGAACAGTGGATTGAGCAGAATGTGGTAGGATGGCTTCTCAATTCGGCCAAGCACGAATACAGGTGACCACCAACCTGTCTGGTCGGGCCCTGGTACGGCTTGGGCGCTGCAAATCAGCGGCCGAACTCGAAGCTTGGTCCTCATTTGGCTCCTGGGCTGGCCTGACCACAGGAGGGGGGATCGACGGATCAGCCCTGGAATGTGGCTGCTGAGGGCCGTAAAAGGCTGGATCTCGATTCACCACAGGTCGTTTTCCGTCGCTCTCCACTTGTCTGTCTGGTTTCGACAAACAATCTGTCAGGAGTACACCAATTTCGGGGTGCTTCTTCAGGAAGTCGATGAACCCCTTGGTGTATCCATGGACAAAAGATTGGGCTGGTTCCCAGTTGTTGTGACTGGAATCAAAGCCCCTCCACTCACACAGAAATTCCCATTCGCCCTTGGCGTCACGTCTTGCTTCAACAATCCTCTTGAGTTCGTACTTTCCCCCTTCGATTACCCGATCGGACAAGTGTTTTGCAGTCCAAAAAAGGGGTTTAACCCGATCCTTGGGGGAGGGGATCTCTCTCTTGAGGCGATCGCCCGAAACGTCAATTTCCCTGCTGACATCCACACGGATCCTCCACCTGTTCTCCCCAAGACGCGCTGTAACAGCGAATGGCCCCTCCCACAAGGGAAGAAGCTTGTCATCTCCGTCCAGGGTGGTTTCGGATTTTCGAAGCCAAACTCGATCATCGACTTCAAAATTGTGGGGGTTTTTTCGACCTTGATTTTGAACCCAAAGCCAGTCAGCTTGATGCTTCTCGATTAATTTCGACACAGATTTATCTGCTCGTTGGACTTCGTCCAAAAACAGCGAAGCATCCTTACAGGGGCGAGGATTATTCAACGGCATGTTCCACCAACACTTCTTTCGTCCAAAGACAATTTCATTTGGAGAAAGGCCATGATACAAAGGCGTGTTGTGGTAACGGCGAAGCAATGCGAAGAGAACTTCAAGCCAGTGGAAATCCTTCTCACTCGCGAGCTCCTTACGAAGCATATTTATAACAGAGCGGCCGGCTCTTTCGCCAGGCAACGCTCGATGCGAGTGGATTTCACACCTGAGGTGGTGGATTCCAAGGCGAGCACACAATTCTCTCCACCATTCGGAGGTGTACTCTTTGCCTGAGTCCGTGACCACCTCGGATGGGACGTCCCAACCTCCCATCCAGGTCTGCGCGCACCACTTGGCGGCAGCCTTGCCAGTCATCGACTCAATGTTGCAAGGCAACACTTGAATGTAGCCGGAATGACGGCACTGAATGAGGAGCACACCATTGACTTTTTTATTAGTCCAATGGCACTCTTCGTCATCGAGCTCACCGAGATAAAAAAAATCACTCGTGACTCTGTTGAAGAGACGCTCCGGAATAGGATGAGGCCTCAGATGGCCGTGCTTCTTCGCGCGGGGGGGCGTCGAGACAGCACATTGGGCACATCCGGCTGCTACTTTCATGCAGTGAGTGTAGAGCCTCGATCCAAACAACCTATGCTTAATCATCGACCACAGTCGACGGCCATGTGCGTGGGGGGACTCCCATTTGTGCCACCAGTTTAACACTCGGGGGGCTAGGGCGTCTGGCACACACAATTTACCCTCCATCCACAGCTTCCCCCCATCCAACGAGTACTCCGCAAAAATCCCATCCCTGTGAGCATCTTTGGATTTGAGATTTCCAAAGACCTCCTTAAACATGGGATCCTGCAGGTAATCGGACGTCCAGTCACGGATGATCAGGGAATCCTTAGGCAGGGGTGGAGTTCTGGCCGGATCTCGACGCTTAATGCCCTCAATCAACCGAAATCGACTTACTCGTCGGATATAGTCAAACCGTTTCACACTCCCTGAAGAGGGATCGGTGACTTTTTCCACGACTTTCAGCGTTTTGGTGCAGATCTCGTGAGCATGCGCCGGATCTGTGATGGCCGTGATGTCGTGACACGGCAATGCGTGCTGTTTAACAGCGCACTGCATGCATGCACGTCGAATGAGTTTCTTTTCTTCCTGATCCCATTCGATGATTACATGGCGGTCCTGCTCCGTACCATGGATGTTGGTACTTTGCAGCCCCTCTGAGGCGGGGTAAGCCCATCGGCTCAGAGCATCCGCTACCGTGTTGTGTTTTCCAGGCAAATACGACACATGGAGGTCAAACAGAGAGAGAAATTCGTGCCATCTGGCCCGTCGACCAGCTGGGCTCGCGACAGTATCAATGTGTTCAGTGGCCCAATACTCCAGAGATCGATGATCCGTCAGGACCTCGACTCGATTGGTGCCAACCCACGATTGGTACTTTTTTAAAGCACAGATGATGGCGTAAGTCTCTTGCTCACGCGGCGACCATTGCATTTGGCGTGGGGCTAGCTTCCGTGACCAAAATGCAAGAGGGTAATGATCGCCGGTGGCTTCATCAACCTGTTCAAGGACAGCTCCGATCGCGTACCTAGATGCGTCGGTTCTAATGTAGAAGGGTCTGTCAAATTGGGGCACATGCAACGTGGCGACTTCGCAGAGGGCTGCCTTCAAGTGATGGAAGGCCTCCTCGCACTCGTCAGTCCACTTGACACGCACCTTTGAACCTGCCTTGCCTGCATCTCTCCCTACCTTCAATAATTCAGTGAGGGGGGCAGCAAATTTGGCATAATTTGGCACAAAAGTGTGGTAAAAATTGCAACAACCCAGGAATCCTCTCAACTCCGTGATCGTCTCAGGGCGCTTCCACTTCTGAATAGCGACGAGCTTCCCTGGACTGGGTCGTCGAGTGCCATTCTCTAGGAGAGAACCACAAAATTCGACTGATTTTAAAAATAATTTTCCCTTCTTTGGCCCACAAATCAGCTGATTGGCGTCAAGAATATCCAAAACTTGGTTCAGCTGCTTCTCATGTAGGGCCACCAGCTCGGCTTCGGTCAGTCCCTCCCCCTCCGTCGCGATGATTATGTCATCTATGTACACACTCACAAAGGCACGAAGCTCAGGATGGGTTGTGAACAGCACATCCTCCATCATTCTTTGAAAAAATGAGGGGGCGTTCTTCAATCCCATGGGCATGACGGTCCATTGGACTGGGCCACATGGCGTGCACATACAGGTGAGAGGTCTGCTGTCCTTCCTCAACGGCATTTGGTGAAAGCCGTGACGGAGATCCAGCACAGAGAACAAACGACCTCTTGCCCTCTTGGCGATTTCCTCCTCAATGAGGGGCAGGGGGTGTGAATCCGCCTTGGTTTCGGCGTTGAGATTGCGAAAATCAACAACCATTCGCCAACCATCTATAGTGTTCTGGTCTGCAGGCGGCGGCTTCGGGACGGTGAAGGGTGAACAACACCATTCGCTGGTCATACAACCCTCAAGCCAACCAAATTCCCTGAGATTTCTCTCGATAATCTTTCTGAGAATCTCATGTTTGTGTCCATGATTTTCATAAGGGCGCTGTTTTTTTGCCTTGTACCCTTCACGAAGCTCGATGAAGGCTTCACCGAACTGTCCACGGACAGGGGGATCTTTGATCAACTTTCCTGAAAGGGTTGTATCCTTCCGTTCCTCAAAAATCTTTTCTCTGGACTTGGAACACAATTCAGTGTCCACCTGATCGCCAGGAATTACTGTCGAAAAAACTTTGGCGACTTCTTCGGCTTTGGCAGGAAGAATCTTCTTACGGATGTCCCTAAACAGGTCCGTATCAACTGCCTCTTGAAGATAGGTGGGTCTTGCGTCGAAATCCCAGAGATTTTCTTCGCGATCCAGCTCCTCGAAAGGATCCATGAATGCTTCCACAGGGGGTTTTTCATAAAAAAACTCTGAATTTGCGGCGTGATTGGAGATTTTTCCTCGCCCGTGCACTGAAGATTCTTTTCGATGTCGACCGTATTGGGGAAGAGGGAGACGAGGCGGATCCATTGGACGTTGAATCACCTTGGGTATCTGACGGACAAAAATCAGAAAAAATAGATTCATCATCAGTACCACGCTCAACCTCAGATTCAGACCCAACACAGGAATCTGTACTAGAATCAGCAGAATTAGAGTCAGAAAGCTTTCCATCCACCAGGAATGCAAGCGAACTCCAGGACCGCTGTGGCAGGGGACCTGTGTCGTCCCTGGCATACAGCTTAATCTTCCTGGGAAGTTCGATGTAATCTACACAAATGTCCTGTAATTCCTGAAACCAAGGCTTGTCGTCCCACAAGGGCACAACCAAAATTGCCTGGGTTTTATCTTGCTTGATTTTGTGGATGACCTGCTGGATTAAGTGAAACGGAGGATTAATCCACAACTTCTTGTCCCATTTGTGGGTCCAAGCGTCGCTGAAGTGCTTGTCAAAGCGCTTGTTCGTGCGGTTAGCAAATGCATCATACTGGGGCCAAAAAGAATGATGTTCATGAAAGTATTCACAAATTGCATCGCGCCATTTGTCGACAACTCTGTAGGATGAAGAGTGCCAGCGCGAAGGGCGTCGTGGCTGGGAGTCCCTACGAAGACATTCTAACTCCTGGGAGTAATCGGCACTCCCATTCACCTCTGCAATGGTGACATCTTCACCAAATTTTGGTGTCACCTTTTGCTTCAAAAATTCTTCTGCACTTTTAAACCCTGCGTGCAAAAAACGAAATTCAGGACGCTCCAAAGGACCTGACTCCAGCAAAAAACAACGACGATGACCTACGGGCGCTACCCTGTTCTTACGAAGCCAAGGATGCCCCAAATAAAGGTCATATTTTATGTCAGCACGGTAGAAGTAGTCATCCTTAAGGACAACTTCTTCCACATTTTGCTCTTCCCAAAGGTCTTGAGCGACCAAATGGGTTGATATATAACAACCGCGTTGCCCACCTGCGAGAGAATGTCCAGAAACTCCCTCGAGGGTAACAGGATGAGGCGATTCAAACACGCAGTCGTCGGGTAAGAAGGAATTGGATTGGAGATTTACCTCTGATCCATTATCACACAAACAAGTGGCGAGGTGGAAATTTCCCTTGCAATCAGAGACCCACAGCTTTGTGACAAACTGACGAGCCCTGTGCTTGGACTGTACACCAACCTCGTCCACTACAACAGAAGGATCCGCTGCCGGATCCAGGGGAGAGGAGACAAGCGACCCTACATCAAGTAATGGTCGATCAGGAATTTGGGGATCATGCCTGAAATCGCCTGGGGAGGGACGATTTTCGTGGCTCCCCTAGGCGTTCTGACCTCCAGCGGCTGCGTTAACATTGTGGACACAGCCTGTTTCATCGATCCATTCATCTTGGAACGGATCATCCGCTGGATTCAGAGCATTTTCGACGTAATCTCGATCCGCATCAGACACCTGGTCTGCACCTGAGACCTGATCCACACGATGGTTTCCTTTTCCACGTCCACGGCCACGGCCGCCGGATGATGGGCCACCACCGTCGCCACGCCCTCTGCCCTTACCAGAGAAGGGGGTTCCCGAAGGATTTCCCTTACCTTTACCCTGTGATCCTGGAGCATTTCCTTTGTTTGTACCGGATTGAGGGGTTTGGCCTGGATTTCGATTTCCGCCTCCGGCGTTGACATTTGGACTTGTCTGGCCGTTTGGCTGTCCACCGGAGCCGGATGGAGTCCGATTCCCTTTGCCTTGGAACCCGCCAGGGCCTCCGGTATTTTTGTTCCCACCGGAGGGAGTCGAATTACCCTTTCCCCCCTTGGCACCATGCACCTGTCTGTCATTCCTGTCTGAATTCTGAGGATTACTGACATTTTCACCAATCACCTTGTGATCGTAAGCAGACCATCGGTGATTAGCAGTGGAATGCGTCTTAGCTCGGTTCGTAGAACCTAGAAGAAGACAGATGCTACAATGATCCTGAACATTCCGGGTGTCATTCACCTTTTTGTTGCCCTTTTGGGCCCCATTTTGGGTGTTTTGCTGGGTATTCCTGTTTCCCCCAAGACCCTCATGGAAATTTTCATTGGCGGCGTCAGCGAGCCTCTCAACCTCTTCCCACAGTTCCTGCGGGGTAAACGAAAACACCCAGTTCCTGGCCTTCAGGCGATTTCCGTGGTAGCTTACTCCCCTGTTGAGGACTTGGACAAACAAGTCCCGATCCTCGTGTTCATTGAACTTGATTTTCCACGTGTTTTCAGTGAATTTCACCTTGGTAAACGACGTGGGGGAGCACTTTTGAAGTGCCTCCCTGACTGTAAACCGGTTGGCCGAGGCGACAAAGCCATCGATCTCCGCCCACCAGGTCTTGACCTTTTCTTCGGACTGTCGATTCCGAAGGGTGGCGGCGGTTTCTGAGGGGATTTTGTCAAAAATCAGATTTTTCAGCTCGGCAGTGGAAAATTTTTCGCCTGAATGTTCAGATTCTTCTACGAGATTCCAGAAGCGCTGTCTCTTGTCCTGCACCTCGTGCAAGATTAATCGAGAGAAGGAAGGAAAATTCTTCAACATCTGGTGGTAATGGTCCTCAGGCAGCCGGGACCCACGTACCTCCAACTGTTCCCACACCTCATCAAAGGTAAGGGGGGAACTTGAATCTTCACGATCACTCCAGGTTCTGAGCCAAGTGTTGGCCGGCGCTCCCTCAAGGCAGTCCAAGAGCGCCATCAGGAACTGATCATCCTGGAGTTTTTGAGTCTTAACCCACAGTTTAAATTCCCGTTGGAACTGAGGCCAACGTCTGGGGTTCCCATTATACTTAGGTTGCTTGGCAACCTGACGAAGTCGCAATGAAGTGGGATTTAGGAGTGAATCCAGCCCAACACCGGCCGTAATGGTAGACACCTTGGCGGCATCATTAGCCACACCAGCTCCGGCGAGGGTCTGGGCGAGCAACATCTGGGCAATTGCATTGGAATCAACAGCAGGAAGGGTAGTACGGGAGGCAGTTCTTTTGGCATTCTGAACCTCAGTCCTAGCCTTCGCCGATCTACTCTGTGATCGAGAGATTGTAACCCTTTCCTTTAACTTAGTCCTGCTGATTCGTGCATCGGTGGTCTTAGAGTCCACCGAAGGAGCAATCGAAAAAATTTCTGTCGCCTCCTCCGACGGTTCTGTTGTCCGATCCACCGATGATGCGCCCTCAGACCTCATGTGGGTCTTGAAAAGATCTTTAATTCCCAGAGTCTGAATGATGAGTTGCATTTGATCTTTGAGCAATTGGAGCTCAGAGTCTCGCTGAGATCTGCAAGAGCAGTCGGCAGGGCAGTACATACCGTGTCCTGAAGGACCTGAGCAGGCTGTCGGACCGCTAATCTCAGTGGTTCGCAGCCAGGAGTCCACTTGGGGAGCTCCTTCAGTCCTAATTTCCAGGCTTGCCTGCCTAGCTGCCTCTAAAATTCCTTCCTCAACCGCGGCGGCTAGATCGTCGCGGATGGAAACAGAGGGATGAGGGGCGGAGGGCCCGGCAACCGGTGCCTTGGTCTTCTCCTTCGGGAAGGGGCTTGCCTCCCAGATCTGCAAGAAAATGGCAAAAGATTCATCTTCTTGAGAACACCACCACATCCTGGTATTAATTTCTTCTTGAAGGAGGAAAAAATATTCAAATAAAAATTCAGAGGCGATTCTTTCTTGTCCTATCAACCTAGACGTGGCTAAGAGACACAGGGCCTCAAGCGCCTCAAGGTTACGGGCCACTTCCGAAGACAAATGGTTGTCCCATTGTGCCCATGAGGCTGGTCGATTATAGGTAGGTACCTCACCTGGACCACCCATCTCAATGTCGTCAATGTCGGCATCGATGGTCACGAAATGTGAACATTGGTACGGGGGATTAGTACCTGCCAGGTCCGTAAGCTCCACCGGAGCGTTGCCATTAGCGTAGGCTGGGAGATTCCAGCTGCTTGATGGCCAATTTCGACTGGGATCTTGATTGTAATCTGGGCCTCCACAGCTGCTGATTTGTGTCCTTCTTGGGCAATTTGGGCTTGCGCAAGGCATTCCTCTGAGGGCCTCGTTCGCACAGCACCACGGCAGCGTAATCGTTACGTCTCCGGAGGTTGCGGAGTCTACGGGGCCGTACTGAGGGGCTAGCTGTGGTTGGGACACCATAGGAACAACATTCAGGTAGCCTCTGCTACCATGAAAGTGGTGCCCTGGGTCGTTGTGGGTGCCGGAGGGCTCGGGGCCGGCAAGACCAGTGGGGCAGGCACGCGAGGAGTCTCCCTGGATGTTGTTATTGGGGTTGGAACCAGACACTCGGACACCAACGGAGGCGAGAGCAGCGACAACAGAAGCAAGATCCATGCTGATTGTGGTCCGGCAGAAAATCCCAGTCTATGAAGAAAATTGAGGGGAATTATTCTAAATACATCTGAGTGTCCAAAACTGTCCGAATGAATTTAAATAATCCATTTATGTAAAATTGTATGGCCGATCAGGCCCGCGAGCGCGCGCCAGCGGCAAATGGCGATTCCAGCTAAAATAGCGGAATGCGGCGGATTTACGGGAAATGGACCGCGGAATCAAATCCGGCATATCAGAAATATATAGGAAATATCCTGTGACTGAGCTGCGAGGCGGCAATTCCGCCGAAGCAAAGAAAATGACCAAAATGTAGCCAATCTGGGCAGAATGTCTGAAAATCTGAGCAGATGGGGCTAGCCGCACTTACAAATTGCAGGACATTTGTGTTGATTACATCGAACTTCCCAGGAAGATTAAGCTGTATGCCAGGGACGACACAGGTCCCCTGCCACAGCGGTCCTGGAGTTCGCTTGCATTCCTGGTGGATGGAAAGCTTTCTGACTCTAATTCTGCTGATTCTAGTACAGATTCCTGTGTTGGGTCTGAATCTGAGGTTGAGCGTGGTACTGATGATGAATCTATTTTTTCTGATTTTTGTTCGTCAGATACCCAAGGTGATTCAACGTCCAATGGATCCGCCTCGTCTCCCTCTTCCCCAATACGGTCGACATCGAAAAGAATCTTCAGTGCACGGGCGAGGAAAAATCTCCAATCGCGCCGCAAATTCAGAGTTTTTTATGAAAAACCCCCTGTGGAAGCTTTCATGGATCCTTTCGAGGAGCTGGATCGCGAAGAAAATCTCTGGGATTTCGACACAAGACCCACCTATCTTCAAGAGGCAGTTGATACGGACCTGTTTAGGGACATCCGTAAGAAGATTCTTCCTGCCAAAGCCGAAGAAGTCGCCAAAGTTTTTTCGACAGTAATTCCTGGCGATCAGGTGGACACTGAATTGTGTTCCAAGTCAAGAGAAAAGATTTTTGAGGAACGGAAGGACACAACGCTTTCAGGAAAGTTGATCAAAGATCCCCCTGTCCGTGGACAGTTCGGTGAAGCCTTCATCGAGCTTCGTGAAGGGTACAAGGCAAAAAAACAGCGCCCTTATGAAAATCATGGACATAAACATGAGATTCTCAGAAAAATCATCGAGAGAAATCTCAGGGAATTTGGTTGGCTTGAGGGTTGTATGACCAGCGAATGGTGCTGTTCACCCTTCACAGTCCCGAAGCCACCGCCTGCAGACCAGAACACCATTGATGGTTGGCGAATGGTGGTTGATTTTCGCAATCTCAACGCCGAAACAAAGGCGGATTCACACCCCCTGCCCCTCATTGAGGAGGAAATCGCCAAGAGGGCAAGAGGTCGTTTGTTCTCTGTGCTGGATCTCCGTCACGGCTTTCACCAAATGCCGTTGAGGAAGGACAGCAGACCTCTCACCTGTATGTGCACGCCATGTGGCCCAGTCCAATGGACCGTCATGCCCATGGGATTGAAGAACGCCCCCTCATTTTTTCAAAGAATGATGGAGGATGTGCTGTTCACAACCCATCCTGAGCTACGTGCCTTCGTGAGTGTGTACATAGATGACATAATCATCGCGACGGAGGGGGAGGGACTGACCGAAGCCGAGCTGGTGGCCCTACATGAGAAGCAGCTGAACCAAGTTTTGGATATTCTTGACGCCAATCAGCTGATTTGTGGGCCAAAGAAGGGAAAATTATTTTTAAAATCAGTCGAATTTTGTGGTTCTCTCCTAGAGAATGGCACTCGACGACCCAGTCCAGGGAAGCTCGTCGCTATTCAGAAGTGGAAGCGCCCTGAGACGATCACGGAGTTGAGAGGATTCCTGGGTTGTTGCAATTTTTATCACACTTTTGTGCCGAATTATGCCAAATTTGCTGCCCCCCTCACTGAATTATTGAAGGTAGGGAGAGATGCGGGCAAGGCAGGTTCAAAGGTTCGTGTCAAGTGGACTGACGAGTGCGAGGAGGCCTTCCATCACTTGAAGGCAGCCCTCTGCGAAGTCGCCACGTTGCATGTGCCCCAATTTGACCGACCCTTCTACATTAGAACCGACGCATCTAGGTACGCGATCGGAGCTGTCCTTGAACAGGTTGATGAAGCCACCGGCGATCATTACCCTCTTGCATTTTGGTCACGGAAGCTAGCCCCACGCCAAATGCAATGGTCGCCGCGTGAGCAAGAGACTTACGCCATCATCTGTGCTTTAAAAAAGTACCAATCGTGGGTTGGCACCAATCGAGTCGAGGTCCTGACGGATCATCGATCTCTGGAGTATTGGGCCACTGAACACATTGATACTGTCGCGAGCCCAGCTGGTCGACGGGCCAGATGGCACGAATTTCTCTCTCTGTTTGACCTCCATGTGTCGTATTTGCCTGGAAAACACAACACGGTAGCGGATGCTCTGAGCCGATGGGCTTACCCCGCCTCAGAGGGGCTGCAAAGTACCAACATCCATGGTACGGAGCAGGACCGCCATGTCATCATCGAATGGGATCAGGAAGAAAAGAAACTCATTCGACGTGCATGCATGCAGTGCGCTGTTAAACAGCACGCATTGCCGTGTCACGACATCACGGCCATCACAGATCCGGCGCATGCTCACGAGATCTGCACCAAAACGCTGAAAGTCGTGGAAAAAGTCACCGATCCCTCCTCAGGGAGTGTGAAACGGTTTGATTATACCCGACAAGTAAGTCGATTTCGGTTGATCGAGGGCATTAAGCGACGAGATCCGGCCAAAACTCCACCCCTGCCTAAGGATTCCCTGATCATCCGTGACTGGACGTCCGATTACCTGCAGGATCCCATGTTTAAAGAGGTCTTTGGAAATCTCAAATCCAAAGATGCTCACAGGGATGGGATTTTTGCAGAGTACTCGTTGGATGGGGGGAAGCTGTGGATGGAGGGTAAATTGTGTGTGCCAGACGCCCTAGCCCCCCGAGTGTTAAACTGGTGGCACAAATGGGAGTCCCCCCACGCACATGGCCGTCGACTGTGGTCGATGATTAAGCATAGGTTGTTTGGATCGAGGCTCTACACTCATTGCATGAAGGTAGCTGCCGGATGTGCCCAATGTGCTGTCTCGACGCCTCCCAGCGCGAAGAAGCACGGCCATCTGAGGCCTCATCCTATTCCGGAGCGTCTCTTTAACAGAGTCACCAGTGATTTCTTCTATCTTGGTGAGCTCGATGACGAAGAGTGCCATTGGACTAATAAAAAAGTCAATGGTGTGCTCCTTATTCAGTGCCGTCATTCCGGCTACATTCAAGTGTTGCCTTGCAACATTGAGTCGATGACTGGCAAGGCTGCCGCCAAGTGGTGCGCGCAGACCTGGATGGGAGGCTGGGACGTCCCATCCGAGGTGGTCACGGATTCAGGCAAAGAGTACACCTCCGAATGGTGGAGAGAATTGTGTGCTCGCCTTGGAATCCACCACCTCCGATGTGAAATCCACTCGCATCGAGCGCTGCCTGGTGAAAGAGCCGGCCGCTCAATAATTAATATGCTTCGTAAGGAGCTCGCGAGTGAAAGGGATTTCCATTGGATGGAAGTTCTCTTCGCATTGCTTCGCCGTTACCACAACACGCCTTTGTATCATGGCCTTTCTCCAAATGAAATTGTCTTTGGACGAAAGAAGTGTTGGTGGAACATGCCGTTGAATAATCCTCGCCCCTGTAAGGATGCTTCGCTGTTTTTGGACGAAGTCCAACGAGCAGATAAACCTGTGTCGAAATTAATCGAGAAGCATCAAGCTGACTGGCTTTGGGTTCAAAATCAAGGTCGAAAAAACCCCCACAATTTTGAAGTCGATGATCGAGTTTGGCTTCGAAAATCCGAAACCACCCTGGACGGAGATGACAAGCTTCTTCCCTTGTGGGAGGGGCCATTCGCTGTTACAGCGCGTCTGGGTGAGAACAGGTGGAGGATCCGTGTGGATGTCAGCAGGGAAATTGACGTTTCGGGCGATCGCCTCAAGAGAGAGATCCCCTCCCCTAAGGATCGAGTTAAACCCCTTTTTTGGACTGCAAAACACTTGTCCGATCGGGTAATCGAAGGGGGGAAGTACGAACTCAAGAGGATTGTTGAAGCAAGACGTGACGCCAAGGGCGAATGGGAATTTCTGTGTGAGTGGAGGGGCTTTGATTCCAGTCACAACAACTGGGAACCAGCCCAATCTTTTGTCCATGGGTACACCAAGGGGTTCATTGACTTCCTCAAGAAGCACCCCGAAATTGGAGTACTCCTGACAGATTGTTTGTCGAAACCAGACAGACAAGTGGAGAGCGACGGAAAACGACCTGTGGTGAATCGAGATCCAGCCTTTTACGGCCCTCAGCAGCCACATTCCAGGGCTGATCCGTCGATCCCCCCTCCTGCGGTCAGGCCAGCCCAGGAGCCAAATGAGGACCAAGCTTCGAGTTCGGCCGCTGATTTGCAGCGCCCAAGCCGTACCAGGGCCCGACCAGACAGGTTGGTGGTCACCTGTATTCGTGCTTGGCCGAATTGAGAAAGCCATCCTACCACATTCTGCTCAATCCACTGTTCATTCTTTCTGTTTATGTCATGATGTGGAGAACTGCGAATGTTTGATAATTTGACGTCAATCAACTTTTCTTTGGTCTCCGTTAGGCAGACAAGGCGTAGATACGCTGACGGAGTGTGCTGCCGTGTTCAGAAAAAACCAAACTCAGGCTTAATTCAGGCAGATTCGGGGTAATCTTGTCTCTGTTGGTCTGTGTATCTTTGGAATTTGGCTACTCGTGCAGATGGAAGCAAATGTACATAATCAAAACACCGGCCGGTGACATTCACCCCTACAGGCACCCCCTGTAGTACTGGCTGCACCAGATGCGACGCCAGGAACTCAGATCTCACCTTCATTTGCTGTGATGCTGACGCCAAGGTCCAGATTCAGATCCAGGATCCTCAAATTTACCTTGAATTTCTCAGGTTTGTCCATCATTCTGCCACTGTTGTACGAAACCCAGATGTCAATTGTTCAGACAATCTTCAGATAGGAGCTCTAGGGACTTCTAACAGCAACCTCTGAAGTCCGTAAGCTTCGTTGTATTTTTGGCACACGCCAATGTGAGCTCAATCCGACCTGAAACTGTCAAAAATGGTGAATCCAAGTGTCTTGTGGGACTTCATTGAAAGATTGGCCTTGTCCAAGTCGATTGACACCACCGCCACTGTAAATTCGGTGTCTCTCAGTTATATACTGTCAGTAAAGTGCCTTCAGCGAACCTTCGGCGCGTTACATGCCAAGGATCCAGGGCCAGCATGTCCCATCATGATGCATCATCACATGATCCACATTTTGATAGAATCTGTTAGATGCTCGCGAACCAACGTGCCGGAAAGCACAATTGAGCTGAATAAACGACAATATATATTAACTTTAGTCTAAACGAAAGTGTTAGTAGTCTCAGTTCTAAACATTCCGCTTCATTTCACCTTCATCTCAGGGAATGTACTCATTGTAGGACAATTTAGGTTGATTGCCTTGTCATCTCCCATCATTCCTCGAAGATCTGTTTAGATCTAAGTGAACGGAGACACATCTTTACCTTCGGTGGTTCACTTAGGGTCTGTAGACTACATGTGTATTTGTTTAACCTCTCTGTGATTGCTTAATCCCCTCAATCTCTGCTCAAATTCATTCTCATTTTTGCTGAATCTTGTGATCATCCACCAGATGCGCCAAATCTGAGCCACATGCTGTACTTTTCAGAACGAGAAAAGCGGGATAACACGATGTAGAGTTCGGCGAGGACACCGTAGCGTGCCCGCGACAGCGAAACTGTGCCCGAGCGCTGAGATGTCACTCCAATTCTTGATCCCCCCACTCAATCCACCAATAATCTACCTCATTCTCAACCAATGCATGGTTTGGTATCGATTCTCGATACGTTTACATGCTTTTTAGCCCGTGACCTAATGTTTTACTGCACGGAGGACTGTTCGTCACTTCTCATTCTGTCTCATTTCAGGTTCATCCAGCCTGATTCAGTGCCAATTCAGCCCAAATCAGGTCAGATCAAGCAGATTTCGCCCCATCAAGGCTACATTTCTATGTTTTTCTGGGACTTACCCGCACTACGTTCTTCGTTGACGTAGCGACACACCCCAGTGTGTTTTTGGAGGGGGAGTGTAAGTGCGGCTAGCCCCATCTGCTCAGATTTTCAGACATTCTGCCCAGATTGGCTACATTTTGGTCATTTTCTTTGCTTCGGCGGAATTGCCGCCTCGCAGCTCAGTCACAGGATATTTCCTATATATTTCTGATATGCCGGATTTGATTCCGCGGTCCCTTTCCCGTAAATCCGCCGCATTCCGCTATTTTAGCTGGAATCGCCATTTGCCGCTGACGCGCGCTCGCGGGCCAGATCGGCCGACAATTTTACATAAATGGATTATTTAAATTCATTCGGACAGTTTTGGACACTCAGATGTATTTAGAATAATTCCCCTCAATTTTCTTCATAGACTGGGATTTTCTGCCGGACCACAATCAGCATGGACCTTGCTTCTGTTGTCGCTGCTCTCGCCTCCGTTGGTGTTCGTGTATCCGGTTCCAACCCCAATAACAACATCCAGGGAGACTCCTCGCGTGCCTGCCCCACTGGTCTTGCCGGCCCCGAGCCCTCCGGCACGCACAACGACCCAGGGCAGCACTTTCATGGTAGCACTCGTCCTCATAGTGCTTCCGCTTACCGCAGAATGCACACGTGATGGTGCAGCGGTAATGATCCGGCAGCTTCACCTTGGCGCCAGTGATCTTTTCCTGCTGCTTCCCCTGGACTACAAAGCAGTCTCGCTGCTCGCAGTCGGAGGCGTGCTGCAGGTGGCCCTGTTCATCTCTGGCATCACACCAGAATAGCTCCTTCACGTTCTCCATTAGGCGGGCGTGGGCGTGTTTGGGGGTAGTCCCCTGCCCAGGTCAGGACCCTTGGTACCCTTTGCCTCCAGAACCTCCACCACCAGGACGGTAGTGGTTCAGGTGTTGGTCGCTCTCCTTCTCGAGCGCCATCTCCAGGAGCAGCACGCATAGATCCTCGTAGCGGAGGGATCTAGCCTTGCGCTCAGCCGTCAGACGGCACTCTTCCCATAGCTCTCGGGGGAGCTTGGAGCACAACCAAAACAGCAGGTCGTCGCTGCTGTAGGAACCGGGCGTCAGTCGTCCAGCCCAGTGGTCCAGGTCCGCCAACAGCTCGGAGACCCTGCCGGGTTTGGGGTTGTTGGGCAGGACGGGCAGGTTCTGGATCTCGGCCCTGATGGAGAGGTCGGTCTCGTAGGTTGGGTACTGCCTCTCCAGGGCAACCAACACGTCGGCAAAGGTGGCGGAGTTAGTGACGATCTGCCTGACCTGCTTCTCCAGGTACTTCGTCTTGCAGCACTGCAGGAGCAGGTCGCACTTCACTCGCCCACTCGCGTGGGTTTGGCCGGTCAGTCGTAGGAACCGGCCAAAGTTCTCAGCGAACTCGCTGAGGTCCTTGCCTGTGAATTCAGGCAGGTTCACCACTATCTTGGAGGTGGCAATGGCCTTAGCCTCCTGAGCTCGGCGTCCTTCAGGGCGTCGGGTCTTCTTCTTCTTCTTCTTCTTCTTCTTACCCTTGGGGTCCTCGGGGTCCTCAGGGTCTTCGTCATCCGATGGCGAAGAAGAAGTCATCGACGGCGGCCCATCATCGGAGGGGTCTCCGCCTAGATCGCTGGAGCCATAAGGCTCCACGTCCACCATAGCCCTTAGGGCTGTCAGCCCCAGCTGGTCCAGCTCGGCCCTCGTCGAGTTCGTCACGTGACTGTAGGGCGGCTGGGCTGTCCTCGGGACGAATGGACTTCTCGGTACTGCTGCAGGAGTCGGCATCGGTCGGCTCCTCAGGCTCCCCAGGGTATTTGTCAACCCTGCCGCCAGGTGGTTAGCCTGTACTCGGTGGGGTGACATTCCCACCGTCGTAGGTGACGCATGGGACGGGATCATCAGGGGCTGCAGTTTCTCCCTGATCTCTTGCGTGAGGTCGCTCACGATTTGCGAAGTGGCTCCTCGGAGCACCTCATTGATCTCCGACCGCGTCAGGGACCTGTTGGAGGATCTTCCCGATCCTCTACTCCTGCCTCGCAGAGACTCTGGTCCTCTCCTCAACCCACTCAGGGGTGCATACCCAGGTGCACACCCAGGAGCATACCCAGGAACTTCCATGTAGGTTCCAGTGGCGTGGAGTGGATGGGGATGGTCAGCCGCATACCAACGCGGCGCAGAGCTGGAAGCCACCGGCTCACTGGCAGTAGTTGCCTCAAGGAGCGCAGTGGTAGGTGGGCCCATGCCATAGGCGGGGTAGTGAGGCATGCCAGTAAAGCCTGTGCCCTCTGCCATAGGCGGGTTGGTTGTGGAAGTGGATGTAGCGGCGGCTGGGAGTGTGGTGGTTATGGGAGAGGGTGATGCATGGAGGCCAGAAGCGCTTGGTGCGCCTTCGAAGGTAGGGACATCCGTCGGGTCTTGCCCTTGCTCCTCTCCTTCGTCTGCTCCTTCTCCAGCATCCTTCTCGCTCTCGTTCCCTCTCTTCCTCTTCACAGGCTGAGGCTGAGAGACCATTTCCTTCACCGACAGGGCCCCGAAGGCCGTCTGGAGGCCATCCAGGGAGTCCTCCGCCGTATCCACTGGCCCATGTAAGGGCTCCACCGAAGGTACAGCGTCTGGCGCCGGCCTTGCCGGTGCCTCAGGCGCTGGCGCTGTGTTCACATCGGCGTCCACTCTTCCTGGATCCATCTTAATCCGCCCTTCTGCTTATATTTGCCTGCTCGAACCACTGGTTGTACGGCGCGGGGTCGCTGCCGGTGCACAGAGACAGGCTGCCTCTTGCTACCAGAAAAGTTTATAGTGTTTTCAGCACTGTGTTTTTGCTTCTCCTGCTGCTTGTTGTTGCTGTAGGGTGTCCTGCTGCTGGTTTTGGATGATGAAAAGCTTTTGTTTGTTGAAATACAGTAAAGCCAACTCAATCCAGGATAGCCCAAGCCAATAGTATGCAAGGAGAAGGTAATTCAGGATCAAAGCATGAAGGGCTGCAGTGTAAACAGTGAAAGATGATTAGATATTCACAGAAACTGCAACTCAGGATACAAATGAATGCATATTCACAAAGATAGCTGAAATGTTTTGGGAAAAGAGTTAGAAAACTGCCTCAGGATCACTCTCTCTCCATAGTGCCATCTTAGGAGATGTGCACTCTTTGTTTTGGGTCCCATATGTGCTGAGGTGGCATGGTATGTGGCGATGAGGTCACTGCCATGTCACATGGGATCTTTCTACTTAGTTAGGCTGACCAGGAATTGAACCCAGGACCTCTCAAAAAGAGGTGCCTAACCCCCTATGGTGCATACCACTAGGGCAGATAAGTATTCATGGAAAAACATAGATAAATTCATAGGCTCTACCTTAGGTATGTCAGTGCTCAGTCAACTCAGGAAAAGATGTTTTACTTCTGATTGAAAGGGGATTAAGGGGTCCACTCCATATCCTGATTGGGTGTTTGGTTCCATAGGTCAAAATGTGTTCTCACCACTTTTGGCTGGACCAATACTAAGATAAAAATGCATGGATGCTCAGTGCATCTCTAATACAACTAGAGTATGTCCCCAAGCAATGAAAAAGCACTTTTTCTTACTAGCCACAGGCGAATTCCTGGGAACCAAGGGGCTCCAAGGTGAACCGACAGTCGCTCCCTATGCTCCCTTCACAGCAGGTCCCAACTCCCCTCTGAGGCAGAGATATGACCCCGCCATTATCCCCTAGGAGTTGGTAGCTGAAAATGGGCTGTTTCAGCCGAAACTGATATTAGCTCAAAAATCTCCAAAATTGACCCCTCGTCTGGACCCGCCAGAGGTAGGGACGAGGCAACTGACCCTATGCCCTTTGATTACGAACTCCTTGGAGCCCTCACCCAACCTGGTTCCCTCTGAGGTCCCGGCATCAGGGCACCACGGGTTCGTCAAGTGGGGTCATGATGCCAAAATCACCAAAATTGGCACCATTCTCACGCGCGGCTTGCCCGGCCAGGGCAAGGCCAATGGCTCACAGGATAGGAGGCAGGACCTAGGACTTATATCTGAGTGTACAACTTGGAATTAGGTCCAGGCTTCCTGTGGGCAGCGAGATATGGGGCCGCCAATTGACCACACGGGGGGGTGAAATCGGGGTCCCAAAAGGGGGTCATTTTGGCTGCTCGAAATGAGTCAAAATTCGGGGGTGCTCCCAATAGTATATCTCCACGTCGGCTTGGCGATCGGATCCGCCATTCCATACGCCATCCACCAGGAGTCCAACAGAGACTCCCATGCCCTTGGCTCTCGGAGATCTCCATGCCACTCAGCGTGGTGACAATCCCACTTGGGTCCACAAATGCCAAAATGGCAAAATTGCCCACACTCACTTTGGGCTAGCACCTTAACGAAGGTTGCTCCGCTTCGCCCACGTGGTGTGTGAACCATGGGGACCAATATGCATAACACCCATTTCATATATGGTCCATTGGTCCATGCGTCCGGCGTGCACGGGTGGGCTGAACATAGTGCACGGCGGGCAGAAAATGTGGAAAATCGCTCAAAATGGCCGAAAATGCGCACACTCATGGTTGGGGCAAATGAGGCACATGCCCGACTTGGACCGGAGTGTGCCATAGGATTGGTATCAAGTCATATGTGTCCAACATATCTTTTGGGCGTCGCCCAACTCCTCCGGTTTTGGGAATGGCAGGGTCGCCAAGTGAGCCCATGATTTGGGATAGTCCCAAATCGCCAACATAGCGGCCACGGTATGCCAAGCCCAAGAGGAGTTATTCGCCGGGTCCAAGATATGTTGGGCACCGAAGTATGTACCATCATAACATACTTGGGTCATGATGTCAATTGAGCGCAACGTTGAGATACACGGTCGCCACTTGACATCATGACGGGCAAAAAACAGCAATATTGGCGAAAAAAAACCCAAGAGTGCCTTGAAAGGCGCACAAATATATTATAATATCTTCGGCTTGTATTGAGTAATCGACCAATCCTTCTAAACACGATGACTTGACACCAATGACCTTCGATTCCACATATGTGCTCCACTTGGGACGCTTTGAAAGGTCACGAGCGCTACTTCCCAAGTGGGCACATGAAAATATGGAAAATTGCAAAACACTCACCTTGCTCCCAACGCATCGCTTTGGGATCGCCACACAAGCTTCCCTCCACGAAGGTTAGGCTTGCAATTGATCGTGGGGAGTATAAGGAAGGGCCTCGTGCAATATGAGGTCCATTGGTGGGTGTATCGCTCTTAGCCAAACCCGCCAAACGGGCACGCAATACAACACATGGCACATACCACATATTGCCCAAAAAGGTAGCTCCCCCCACGATATGTCATGCCCCTCCAAGGGCATAACTTTGTGTCAATCGCTCATAGGAACTCAAGGAAAGTTCCTATGCAGCACCAACACTCGCGTGCTACACTCGAAAGTTATCTTAACGCACGCAATATCATGGCCAAAGAGTTATCACGCAAACTCTACCCTCTTGACCATGATCCATTACGCTAGCGCGCACGTGTGGAGACGCAAGGCGTATAAAGCTTCCTAAATTACGTCAGGAGTATTGTGAATACATCCCACGTTTCCTTATTGTCATTCCTCGCAAGCGGCACGAGATATGACCCTCACAAGTGGCCTCACGAATCCACTTTGTTTTGCCCATATCTCTAAGACAAATGGAAGGCAAGACAAAAGGAAAGTTGATTCGTGCATAGGGAAGCACGTAGGTCCACTCGAAAGAGGTCAAATCAAGTGCGGGGATGTCGAAGTCGAAAAACCGATTTCGACATCCTGAAAGATTCGGATTAAGGTTGCGAGTGTAGAATGTGAAAATTGCGGATGCATCAATGCAATTCCTGAAGACTTTAGAGTCTTCGTCACGGATTGCGCTAAAATATCTGTATATAACAGTTAAACTGGCGGTTACGCTGAAGTCGCGAACTAACCGCCAGCTGTCAAAACAGTGAATATCAGAACGGAAGCGTAAAAATTGACGGAAACAATATGAAAATAAAACCCTGTTGATTCCTGATATTCTGATATATGAATCTCCCCTGGCGGCGCATCGGTTGCCGATGCGGGGCTTTACGGCACGGAACACGCTCCCGCCGGGCTCGCACCGGGCGTCAACGGGCGTCTTCCCTTCCGTACATGGGGTAAGTGGACCGGAGACCGGTTGTATGCCCTACCCTAGCCATGGGGTTCTGGGTACCGCTTCAGTGTACCAAGCATGACTTTTGCTGTGCATGCTGTGGGTTATCAGTGAAGACTTGAAGGACTATTGGAGTTTATCAAATTTTGGATTCTTTGACAAAAGGGCGGCCCCGAGTAATACCATTACAAGAAGTTCATCCTCGTGCAGACGGGACATCGTCCTTGCCGCTATGGATGATTCGGGAGAACCTCTTCGAGTCCTACGAGAGGTACGTCGCTCGCTGTGTATGGATCAAGACCAAGGACGTGCCGAATCCGTCGTGGGCGTGTAGCGACGGGTACTGGGACATGTTGCGCAAGGAATATGACTGCTACGGTGAATGCGGCAAGCCTGGTGAGGACCGACAAAGCCGACTCCGTGAACTAAATGTCATCAAGGATTATGTTTACGACATCAACAACATCTACCAGTGTAACGACGTGCAGTTGCAATACAAGTATGGACTCCGCCACACATCCACCACCACTGTCATCAATGCCTGAGTAGGCGATGAGGGTCGTGAGCCGGGCGCGGCTGGAGCACAGTGGCGGGTACACACCTGACCAATTGACGCCCCCCCCCCCCCCACACAGGGCGCCAGGCAGCCAGGATGGGGTGAGAGGCGGGGACTGAGGGAGCACCCAGGGGAAAGGGTAGGGGCGAGAGGGAGGGGCAGGGGTAGGGCACACGAGTGGCACACACGAGTGACAGCCATGTACGGGCAGGGAGGGTAGACGTGCAGGCAGGGTCGACTGCGAGAAGAAGAGTGGAAAGGGAGACAGGCGAGAGAGGGGGCGCAGGGCAGCGGGGCCAGGGTAACACGAAGAAGAGCAGAGGTCACACGCAGGGCGCGCGGGAGCAGCAAGGAGCGCGAGCGCAAAAAAAAAAAAAGGCAGGACGGGCGGGCACACAGGAAGGGCACAAAGAGGAGGCAGGGCGCAAGAGGTGGGGGGCACCGGGGGCCAACGAGGGCGCAAAGGAACACAATGTCTCTCACAGAGAAGCACCATGCCGTTGACCCGCAAAGATCCGTACCGGCCGCCCAGCCCGACCATCAGGGAACTGATGGAGGGGCGGCTGGCGGGAGAGGACGACGGGGGAGTCCCCCCGAAGGGGTGTCTGGGGAGGCCGCCCAGGTCGGCCTACAGGTCAGAAGACAGGGCGGAGGCCCTGAGGCACGTGAGGGCGCGCGAGATACAGCCATGGCGCGGAGACGACCAGCGGCGAGCACACGGAGCAGGGGAACGACACGAAGAGGGCGGGCAGAAGGCAGAGGGGACGGGAGGGTAGAGAGGGGAGAGAGCGGGAACTTGTACAGCAACGCGGGCTGAATGGCTTGGTCGCCCCGCATGGCCGGGGACCGCCAGGGGCAACGCCACAGGATGGCGGAAGGACTGGACGTGAGCACCGAACAGAAACGAGGTGGCGATGCAGTGATGTTGTGCGTGCATGCAGGGAGGAGGGAACCAAGCAAAAAAAAAAAAGGCGGGAAAAAAAAAAAGAATAAAAGAAGGGGGGAAACAAAAGCGGACAACACCACAAGGAGGCGGGACAGAAAAGGACGAGTGGCTAGGGCCACGCGACGGCCCCAGGTGACTAGGACAGCTAGGGAGACGGCACAGGAGAGAGGGGCGGGGGAGGGAGGGGAGCGACCGGTGCTAGGCGCACGAAACGGTCCCCGGATGGATGAGGATCCAGTGGGCCCGCGCCACGGGGTTGCTGGCGGCCCGGCGGGGTATAAACACGGGATGAGGGATGGGATGGGGCCGCAAGACAGCCCGGGGGATTAGGCCAGGGCCGCGGCACAGGGGAAAGGGACGGGGGCGGGAAGGGAGCGACCCGTGCTAGGCGCACGAAACGGTCCCTGGAAGGAAGAGGCCCCAGTGGGCCAGCGCCACGGGGTAGCAGGCGAACCGGTGGGGTATAAACACGGGATGCAGGGACAAGAGGATGGGCCGGTGCCGGGATGAGGCAACGGGGAAGGGGACATGGGAAGGGCAGGGAGGCCGAAAGCTCCAAGCAACAGCCCCATGGGATTGGGAAACCAGTCGCCATGGCGTGGTGAACCGTGGGCCAACCATGGGGAGCCTGGCCACGGGAAGTCGGGAAAAAGCCCTGAACTCCGGGACGGCCGTGAGGTGTCCGCAGGGGTGAGGGTTGACCTTGAGATCCCCGGGTCAATGGCCTGAGTACACGTAGGTTCACGCGTGAGCGGGACCAGGGGGAACGTGGAAAGGGTCGCCCCCTGGCCTCCAGCCGTGGATGGACGAAAACCAAGTGCATCCGGGAGCCGAGTGGGTACTCCAGCCCGTGAGGGATGGGGAGTGGTGGAATGTGGTTGACAGAGAGAAATGCTCCGCTGTCGGCGAGGGCTATCCACAGGAAACCCGCCTGCAGGCGCCCAATAGGCTGTGCTAGGGGGGGAAGGCCGGGGGATCCTTCAAAGGGTGACCGGAAGGAGCTGAAACCGTGAGGGCAGCGACTGAAGGGAGCCTACCACCGGTCATGCCCCAAGGGAACCTGGTTGAAGTTCTCGGCCGTGAGGTGAGACAGGGGTCGCCAGGGGAACTAATGGTGGAGAGCACTCCTTCCCGCCAGAGGCGGCCACCATGTAAAACAAACAAGGAGGAGTCAGATGAGGCTGCGGACGCGGCCGCCCATACTTACATACCTACTTACTGTCATCAATGCCCTCCGTGCGCAAGCCCAAGTGCATATCGGAAAATTTCACGCTGCAAGTGGTCCCGTGGAGAGGTCTGTTGCCGTGCGCGTTTTCGGTGTGGTGGACAAGTTGCACAAAGTCGAGATGGAGGCGCCGAACGCGCAAACCAACGTGGTAATCGAGGCGCCCAACGCACAGGGCAAAGTCAAGGACGAGGGCGCTGCAGAATTTGTCCCACAAGCGCAAGGAGACCAGGCAGCTGCTGACCGCTTCTGGGAGGACTTCAAGTGAGCCTTGGACGCGATGGAGCCAGTCGCGCAAAGCTCCGAGGAGGGCGCCGGCGCCAATACAGAAGCGTTCCTGTCACGTTGCGCAGGAGATGGAGCGCCCAGAGTGCGAGGTAAAAAGACAAGTGGTAGGAAAAGACTTAAAGAGTAGTGTTTTGTGTGCTTGGGTATTATGTGTGTGCGCGTCCACTGGGGGTGTGGGGGCGTGTGTTGAAGTGCGTGCGCGCCGTGCAATCCTGCCCCAGCTTGCGTTACGGGCCTTGCTTTATATTCTTTATACTTTTGTCTGACAAGAGCAGTGCTATGACACGCACTGCTCTGAATCTGAATCTGAATCTGAATCTGATTCTGATTCGGAATGTGAAAATCAGGTACGTCACTGTGGCGCCAGAGGTCCCTAACGGCTATTCTTTTGGTCGGCTGGGGGTGCACTGATGTGCGCCTTTGCTTTGTTTTTTTGTTTTAGCAAGTCTTGGGCCTTGTTACTGTGGGCCAGTCCTGTAGTTCAGGTCAGGTCTGCTTTGTTTTGCAGGTTTGTGATATTTGCATTTACAGCCCAGCCTCTGGTATTGGCTGGAGTTCACTGTTTTGCATTTGTAGGTAAAGAAAACGGGTGGGGCTTCTTTCAAAACTGTGTTTTTTTTTGGACCCTCATACTGTTTTTTGTCTTGTGCAGTGTGCTTTTGTTGCACTGCAGGGGCAGGGCGCTGCCACATGCCTGCCCGGCACTGGGAAGAAAGCCACGCAGGGCTGACTCATGCGGGCAGTTTTTTTCTTTTGATAAAATGCAGGGGAGCAGGACCCTGACGAGGGTGCCTGGCTGTCCTTGTAGCCCCCCCACTGCACCATATTTATTTGCCCCACACCTGGGCCCACCACTGCTCAGGCCCAGCCACAGTTCTGACCCCCCCCCCCCAAAATGAAAAACCCGCGGGACTAATTTTATTTGTGTATGTTGGATGGTACCTCTTTTCTAAACCTGTAACCCCCTTTTTGTATGTTGTATTTGCAAGTGGGGAGGGGGTTTGGAGGAGTGGGGTGAGTGTCTATTCTTATTTGTGAAAAAACTTTTGGGAAGTGACCCCGAACTGAGTTTTTTAGCATTTTCAACGTGCTTTTCCCAGTTTTTTTTTGCCTGTACAAGGTTGTTTTGCTTTGGGGTAGATGCTTGCGTAATTTTCTTTTAACAAACCCGAAAATTAGATAGGCCAGAGATTGTGTCCCCAAGCAGGATATTGTCCCCGCCCACCCGCCCTGATATGGGTGCTTCACTGCCCATCAGGTGTTTTTTTCAAACCGTTCCCCCTGGTCCTGTTTTACAAGGGGAGTGTAATGGGCAGTTCAGCCCTCTGAGATTTGCGGCGAACCAAGTCGCGCGCGTGCAGAGATATGTAGATTTTGTTACGATTTTTCTGTTGAATTCTGACATTTTAATATAGTATTTATCAGTTTCACTGTAGATTACATCAATGGCATGCAGTGATTTATGTTACGGTGTTTGTTATATTTTAGGGTTTGTTTGACCCCGTTGAGGGCCATGAACTTCTGGCCGTGATGGACTTGGGGTTGGGGACGATGGTGTACCAAGTATGACTTTTGCTGTGCATGATGTGGGTTATCAGTGAAGACTTGAAGGACTATTGGAGTTTATCAAATTTTGGATTCTTTGACAAAAGGGCGGCCCCGAGTAATACCATTACATATTTCAATTAAAACAACTCAATTAGTCAAAATTTTGCTACCATTGTGCATTATCAACCTAACTATTAATCTTTTACCTGATGCTAGAAACTCTGTGCTTGGGAAATTGCTCATTATGAAGCGTAGGACCAAAAGGCATTGCGAGTCTTGCAGTTGATGCAGGTGCCCGCCTTGTGCCCATGTGTGTGGTTTCTCAAAGATTGGAGTGGCTCTTTGCCTTTAAAATATTTCATTTTTGAAATGGAGATGCTTTTGTTTTTGGGGTTACTATTTTCATTTGCAATAGCCTTCATAACTTTGAGCTGCCACCGAGTAGGCCAACATGTGCACCTTTATGGCACACTTGCAGCCACATGCTGTTGAAACATGAAAATTTTGATTATCGTGTTGGTCAAAAGCTAAAACTCACCTTCCCAAAGAATTCATGCAATTATACAATTTTCGGATTTTGCTTTTTTTGCGACAATGAATAAAATTTGGAAATTAAATTGTCGTCATGTGTCAAAAAACGGGGCAGAATGATTCCAATTTCGTTCGCTCGCCTACATCATCTGAGCCGGAGAAAGAATCGAATCTTGGAGTGAAACTTTTTTCATACACCCTGAAAATCCCTCAATTATGCTATTTCTTCATTTGTTGTATGCCGCACCATGCGATGAATACTGCTGAAACAACATCAACACAATCGATGTTGAGTTTGGACAGTGTCCCGTTTGGGCGATACATGCGCAACCAAAAAAATTGGATTCTTTGATGATTCCCGGCACACAGATGGCTTTGCAAGCACGTGTACGTATATAGGAAATGTAACACAACACGACAACCATACACAAGCACGCAAAAACAGAAAGCTAGCATCTGGTCTGCCGATGAGATTTCTTGCAATAATGTTTACACTTTCAACACATTTTGTCAATTGCGCGCGGCTACTGTACAAAATTGAGCATATCTGACAAATGCAGACTAACCCAGAACCCCTAGCACCCCGGGGATTGAGGGGATGCACAGTGCAAAAAAGACTAACCCAGAGTGCACCGCCGCTCTGGTTATTTATGTGAGCATGTTGTTTGCCTGTTGTTCACTGCCATTGCAAACATTCAACACACCTTGTAAACACCTACTGAAGGGCATTGGCGCAACGATCAGGTACACTCTACACACAGTGTGTTGGGAAAGAGTCTGTGCTGTCCCATCAAAGGAGACCGAAAACCATCTGTTGCATGTGACAGCTTGCAAGAACTGGAACCACAGATATTTAAAATATGATGCACGTGTATAGAAAAATGACAGTATGCAGCAGTGCAGGATCATTTGAGGCATTTGAAACGCTAAGCAACTATGCAACTGACCTTGGTTGGCCCTGACCATGCTGCAACATGTGGTTCCAACATGATACAGACCGAATGCATACACCGCTTGCATTGCTCCTGACCATTCTGCGCCATGGTCACCCAATCTAGATACCCCAAAATGCCACAGAACTACCAGGTGAACTGAATACACATCTGTGTGAAGTGGACCACCCAATTTAATGGCACTAAGGTTAGAGAACCTATGTAGAACGCAAGACTTCAATGTTGGCACTACAAACTCTGCCCCATTGTCGGCACAAGCCAAACACTTGTCATGCATCTTCTGATCTCTTAGTTTCACCAAGGTGCTGAACTTCCAGCCCAGCATGGTGTTTTCTTGACTACATTGAAGATGTGAAACATGACACCACTGGGGTGTGGCATGCTGCACATGTGTCGGATGATCAATGCTGCAAGACAGGTGTCCAAAGTCTGTGTGCATCCAATGCAAAAAAAAAAACACCATTGATACGGGGCATCTCAACTAAATCGGGAATCGCCTGTGTCTGCTTTGCCCTGCCCTGCCCAATGCGCCTCTGCCCTTGCCAACGTCTGCCATCACATCACTCCCCACTGAAATACTCAAAATGGCAGGAGCCCTCAACACCCTGACGAATGCAGATTGCAAATCCATCCCATCTTTTCCACCCATTTGATCCCAAAGCCAGGGACACAGTATCGCATTCCAGCCGCCCACAGGTTAAGCCACCACTGCGCTTACTGCCCTGCTCCACTTTTGCAGATCAAATCGAAGGCTGGAGACCAATGCAGAAACAGAAGCCCCTCATTGGCTCGTTGGGCGTAGACACGCACTCCGAGATCGCTTCGGGAGACTCCACACACTTCCTTCCCCGTCTTCATTGCAGACGATAGCTTGAAAAGCACCGCAGCCAACCCGAGGCTCGCAATTCGGCCCGATAGGTCAACCGTGACTCGATGACTGACAAACCGGGAGCCAATTGGATATGACCTGAATCAGACAAGCGTGGTCCTCGGGCAAGGAGGATGTATGGCACAAATACTTTTGGTGGCGGATCAAAAAATTCACATGATTTGCGATCCGTGGGCATCAAAGAGCGTGGCAAGGACTGGAATCCAAGGGGGCAGCAGCTTCGCGACAGTCCCCGTTCGGCAGCCAAACCCTGAGGCAGCTCACATTCCTCCATCCGATCATTGAGTTGTGCAAATTTTCGTCGCCGGCTGGTGTGTCCATGCACTTGCATAGGTTGGAGAAATGGGGCGGGGGCTTTTTGGTAAAAATTGGTACAAATTTGGGGGGGGGGGGGGGGGGGTGGCAAAAAAATGGGGGGTTTCTTGGTACGCACCAAAATAGCGATGGGTCGGTGCGTTGTACCCCGAACTTGCCCACAGTGATTCACACCCATGATCCTGGGTGAAGGTGCACATGTCCAACACCCCCATGGTGCAGCAGGACCCCATGTCACACTAAAAGCAAATACGTGACGTCAGGGTACAAAAGGTTCGTACCAAGTGTGCCTCCAAATTTGAAACTACACTAGATGCAATAAATGGCACTCATGTGCATACAAATCCTTGTTGGATGTTGTTCAGCCGTTGCAAAATGATTGTCCATGCCATAGGTGTAACAAGGCATGACAAAATCCAAGTGTTGTTGTATATTTGTTGGGCTTGATTCAAAGCTTTTGCCAAATACAACATAAAACGGGATGAACGTGGCCTTTGTATGCAGCACCATGGGTACCAACCTTGAAAAGATTGCCCTGAGTCATTTCATGATGGCCCTATTGCAGCCCAGAACTGCCGTCCCTGGGGTTGAAACGACCAGGTGCGGATCCGGCCGGTGTGACGGGTGACAGCAACGGAGGCTCCCAGCCCTACACCGACCACCCGTGCCACGCCATGTGTATGCACAGAAATGCCGGGCCCAGAGCTCAGTTCTTGTTGGCAAACACGGGGCTGATTTGGAAAGGGTCAATCAACCCCCTGTCCCGATTTCGGCAAAAGGAAGACAGGTGATGGTGGGTACTACCGACCACGCCCGGCAGAAGAGGCGGACTGGAATCTGCGAACACACCAGAGGGCACCGGGTGCACGTGCGGGTCCCGTGCACGCCTGCCACTGGTCTCAGGCAGGGGGGCTGAGTTTCGGTTGGACCCAGCCCCCGCACCCTGTGCCACAGACAGTGATATCCGCTGCTGTCGCATCCGGGACTCAGCAGGAACAAGCTGCGTCCCATGCCTCACTGAGCAGGACCCGGGAGGACGGCAGCAGCAGGTCTGGCGTCCCGCGGGGGGGCTACCGAGTACAAGGGGGCGTTTCTGCACAAGTGCGGGCACAGCGCCCAACAGTAAGTCGGCTGTCCCGTGACCGCCCTGAACACCGCCCACCACCGGGGGGGCTTCGTCCACAGGGCAAAAGCAGCAGATTTAGATGGAAAACTGACAGCATTCTGCCATTTTCAGTGTGAAACATGGTTTGTTTTAACTCATTGTCTGAGTTTTTGGACTGAGAATCTGAGTAGTCCTGCGTCTGGGAGCACAGTCGCTGCTGCAGTCACCTTCGGCATCGGGCAAAACGGGTCCAAAATAGCCTACTTTTCGCACAGCGCGGGCATAGCGCACGGTGCGCCCCCCCCCCAAGTCGTGGTGGTAGGGTTGTGCGAGTGCAAGGTGCCATCCGGGGCTCCAGCCCATATAACTGACATGCACACGCCGCCCGAATCGTCTCACAATTCTCAACGGGATGTGCGATGCACATCACACACACTCGGACTGCCGCCCTGTTCCTGTAGCTGTTGTTTGTTGGGGGAGGCGGCGGCGGGGCAGGCAAGGCAACGGCATATCAATGAGGTGTGCCGCGGGCCGCATTTGGAGGGTTAGCACGTACCATCGCTGGGCTGGGCCAGTGCCCCCACAATGTGGTCGCGACCTCAACGGACGCCTCTGGTGCCTTCGGGGGACAGGAACGCCTCCTATCTGCTGAGCCCCAGCCCCGTCACTGCGAGGTACGCACCTCTGCTTGGTCGACCTCGCACCGATTCGCTGTGGGGGGGGGGGGGGATGATGTTGAAGAGGGACAGCGAGAGACAGAGATCAAATCGCCGTGGAGGGGAGGGGCTGTGGAGGGGAGGGGCCGTGGAGGGGCAGCACAAAAAAGCAAATTTGCCGCGTCAAACGCTGCATGCAGCTGGCTTTCTCTCAGCAAGGGCCAAGGGCCATGCATATCCGATGGTGCCTGCGCGCCGGGCAGTCCAGGCTGCTGCTGCGCAGGACCTGAAGTGGATCCTGTGCCCATCCGCCCACTGGGACACCCCTGCGGTGCTACTGTGCACTGACCCACACCGATGAGCTCGAGAAGCTCGAAGACAGAGAGACCGTACCTGCTGCCTGAGCGAATGGCGCATGTGCGCACCACTCAATCCCTGCAAGGTCGTACAGGTAGACAGCACGGGGTAGTACAGGTATGCCTAATGGCATTCGGATGGCCCTTGCTTTTGCATCTGGACTCGCCCTTCTCCAGATGCATCCGTTTTTTTTTAACTGTATCCAGAGCGTCGAATGGAATCTTCATAGCGCATAATCACACAAATGCCCAAAAAAACTCCACTCATTGCCCGTCCACTGCAGACAGTCCAAACGACTGGACAACATCATCCACACAAACCACACCACACAAACCGTCAACACTCATCCCCTGGGCACCGCAACGGCAATCGATCGAAAGCCCCGTCTCGCGTGTCAGCGCCCCCTGTGGCTGCGGCCCCCACCTTTGCGGATTCGTGCCGATGACGCCCCCAGAAGCAGTGTGTCTGTGCATGGCTTCAAACTGCCATGGGTCGTGCCAGGGGCCCCTCAGCCTGATTTCTCATCTTCCATGTCAGAAATCGACTGCGTAGAGCACGTGTTGGGGTCGTCGATGCGATGGTCGATCCGGTGTGTGAGTCGCAGGCTCAGCTCATGGATCTGGTGCTCCAATTTGCGCGTTTGTTCGAGATTGTTTGCCTTCTCTTCCTCAAGGGCCTCCACTTTGTTCTTGAGCTTATCCTTTGCGTTGGCCTGTGCATCGCAGAATGGTGCTTCAAGAACACCGGCCAAACGGCAGCGATGCAGCAACACGGGGCCCAAAAGGTAAACGGCAGCCCAGTCAGCCCGGCTCCAAAAAATCCAACAAAAATTTCTTTGCCAACAACATTTTTTTCCAACACAAAACTTTTTTCGGAAGGTGTTTGGGGGCGGACAGAGGCGGTCGGCAGGGCCGACCGTCACCACAAAGGGAGGGGGGGGGGTAGTGCTCCCTTCACACGCAAGCCTTCCCCCCCCCTCCCATGTGCCAACCAGTTCCTAAAAGCTCTTGGTGGACGGCTCTGTGAACCGAGGCAGTCTTCCGGAGGCCCGAAACCACACCATTTGCCTGCCAGCGGGACATGTCTCACCGGACGTGAACATGTGCTTGTCGTTGTCCAGGGGCGAAACCCGCTTTCTGGTTGTGCCCCGGTGGACCCCTCCCCCCCACTGACAATCCGTCCACCAATGCTTTTGCTTGAGGATGGTGGATGTACCTGACGGGGGAAAGGGGGGAGGGGTCTGAGCCCCGTAAAAAAGATTTTGTGGACCTGAAATCCGCCTCAAATTTTGCGCCTCTGCAGTCAATCAATATTTTCCTCGAGGAAAACTTTGTGATTTGAATGGGTCGGTCAGAATCCCCTCCCAAGCCTGCGCGTGAACGCGAGGAGGCCGCAAGCGCTTATAAAACCGGCGGGCCGCGGTTGGGCAAGCGGTTGGGGAGCAGAAGCGGCAGTTACAAACCGTTGCAGCCGCAGTCGGAAAGATACGGTTGTAGCGTGTGTGACGACTACTGTTGGGCGCATCCCCCCCCTCTTCGAGCGCAGGCCTGCGTCAGAGTGCCAAAAGCTCCTCAAAAACGACGGCGAGCCACAATGGCATGACATTGCCCCAGTACTCTAAAGCCCGTGATGTGAAACACACTCACTGCTTGAACAATGGGGCGTGGCAAAATATGCGAAAAGAAAATGCAAATTGCACAACCATCCCCCCAATCCAGGACAATCCAGTACGAAGGGGCATTCTGGCGCTGAGCCCGGTGCGCTCGAGGAGTAGCAGGGCTTGGCACAGTTGGACGGCAAAGTGAGGGACCTGCAAACAAGCAAGCAACAACAGCAGCAGCAAGCCGCAGACCCTCCATTGTCGTCCTTTGGGTCACTCAGTGGGTCATCGGGAGGTACGTGATTTGGGAGAAATCAGCCATTGTGTGATTCCCTACCATGCTGTGCGCATGGACCCGGGGCCGTAGTCTCTCCTTTGTAGCGAGCGATACAATCCGGCAAGCAACAACAGCAGCAAGCCATTGACGCGTGGCAGGCAAGCATGCAATCAAACGACCAGACCCAACAACAAAAGCCGGAAAAATAAAAATGCAACAGGAGCAAGGCTGGCTCAAGCAACACAATGAACAAATACAACCACAGCACAGTCGCTTGCAACAGGAGAGATGATTCCAGGACACTCAAGCAAAACTGAAGACGCCTCAAGAAGGCAGAACAGGTTAGGGTTATCTGTCCACAGGGGTACAGCAATGGCAGGCCACTAGCTCATGCACTGTTGTCACGCATGGAGCATTGCTTACCTCAATCCGTGCCTCGTTGGTTGCACGCTGCATCTGCGTGCGGTACTTGTCCATTCGGGCCTCATATTCGGTCATCCTCTGGACCAATGTTTGGTACCTAACAACGCAGACGCAGCACCGCAGCCGCAGCGGCAGATGCCCAAAAAATGCGAGATCACAATGAGGGAAACAAAGAGACCAACTCTGGACCTGCCGTTGCAACCAACAGAGGGGGTGAACCAAACATGGTGAAGGACGTAAATGGCGAGGACGTCCAGCTCAACACCTCCAATTGGGCGGGTGAAAAATTCATTTGCGGTGGAGGGGCGGCTCAAGCCAACTTTCTGGACGCCGGCGCTCCTTCCAAAAGGGCACCCGTGACTGCAGCCCAAGAGGCCCCAGAGGTATAGGCACCCCCAACACATTTCTCCGTATGATTCCCCTCCCCCATGGATCCTTCCGCGGCATGCGGGGGCGAGGGGGTATACACAGAGGGGGTGGCCGTTAGCACGGAGAACAGCTGTCCCCCACTCTAAGGTCTGGGACGCGTGTTGTGGGGGTTGTCCTTCGGTACTGCCAGCAGCTGCCCACTAATGCAGCTCTTGAGGGTGGCTGTGGTAAACAGGGTAAGTCTACCGAAGGTTCCACCTACACCTTCGCTTAGCTCACCTTCATTAGATCTCATCCCCACTCTCAACACCTCTTTTACCTGCAGCTCCGATGCGCCTCCTCACAACACACATACAACACAGAGGGAGTGGGAAGGAGGCACAATGCAAAGTGGTGTGAGAAAAGAAACACACTGTCAGAGCGAAACCCTACTGTGCTGTTTGCATACAGCGGGGCATCAAGAAAATGTTGCAGGCGACCAAGCTGATCAACGTCGTTGGTGAGATGAACGACACCATGCACTACTGGCATGGCCGTAAAGAGCTTCTCGCCGCTCACCGACTGTTGGGGGGGGGGGGGGAGTAAAAATTGGGGACAGCAACGATACAGTGCGAGGGAAAGTCCCTCAGAACAAAACCCCAGGCATATGTGACCACCACAACACTGCAATGCCAAAGAGCACAACCACACGATTCATCACAATAGATAATACTCGTATGCTTCAGGAGGACACGCGTGTTGGAATATCCAGAGGTGCCAGTACTTGCTTGCTCTAGGGAGTCTGATGCCTCGTTGGATTCTGAATAGAACTAGGAGTAGAGTCGGTCAGGGTAACCGGCATTATTGCCATCTAATTTACTAGCAATTGACTAGATGACTGCTTGCCTACAGATGGGTATGAGCCCGCTTCTTTCACGATACACCTTGGTGAAAAGTCAAGCTGAAAGCCTCTGCCCGAAGGGAACATATGCGGTGTGCCGTGCCACAAAACTCGGCTTCACAATGGCTGCACAAGTGTATTGTAGAACGAACGGGAGGGTACCGCCCTTTCGGCACGTACCCTCATTGATCGAGGGACACTTCTCACATCTGATGGCATCCTAAAAGGCGTGCTGCTCTTCGAGCCACACTGCACTGCCTCTTTGTGGTCCTCACACTGGGAACCAAGACTGTGAAGACGATGCATCGGAAGGCTGCGGCAGGTTGGCATCAAGCCTCAAATGGTGTGCAAGGGGAACGGCATAGCGAAGCAATGGCCCAACCCCGCCCCCCCAAAAAGCCAAAAGGCCTTCTAAAATCACATGCGTCCCCGCAGCTTTATCAATAGCTGTGGTCCATTGTTTTTGTGTTGTGCTTTCGTGGAGGAGGCCCTTCGTGTTGTGTTGCCCGACCTGTGCGCCAGGCTTGTTCCGAGCATACCCTTGGCAGAGGGAACTTCCTCTGCATGCGCATTTACACGTACCACAGGGAGCAAGTATGGGCTGTCTTTCAGGCCGGTCGTCAGCACAAGCAGAAACAAATAGCACGGTGTCCGGGTCCTCCTTTCCAACGTGCGTCTCCACACACCTCTCCTTCTCCTGCGCCCCCGTCTCGTACTTCAGCCTTTCGACGTTGGACTCCAAGAACTGGATGAGATCTGTGGATCGTTTGTTCTCCTGCTCGAGCTCTTGAATGCGGACCATCGCCTTGCGGCTGCTCAGGGCTGTGATCTTCGCCTCATTCATGAGCCGTCGCTTCTCCTGCTTCAGATTTTGCACCTACACAAGAGGGGACAAGTCCGATGACACAAGAAAACTGGCTAAACATGGGATCACCACGATGTGACGGAGCACAAAACGGTAGGAGCAGGAGGCAGGGCGGGCAGAGGGGGTATGCAGCAGGACAGGGAAAGCACCATTCCCCAGACAGTCCCCATACCACACACAGAGGGGGGGTGTCGGCACAGCGCGCACATGGCAGGGAGAAATTGGGGGTTTTGGCTACAATTGGCAATATTCTTGCCTATACAGACCATACTACAACCCCACAATGTTGTACAGCCTCAGAACACAACCCGGATTCTTTTTGTCCTGACAGCTCCAAAGGTACGGAGAAGAGGCCATCGCCGGAATCACAGTGTACGCCTAAGGGGCCAGTCCATTTCCCAACCGGAAAGGGGCCAATGCAAATCCAAATTCTTGATAGATACCACGAACCGAGAGGAAAAGATGCAAAGCAACACACACCAATACACTAGAAATGAGGGCAAGCATCTCGGCAACTCATATAGATGCATAACATGGCTCATTGTTACTGGCACTAGGCACTAATTGCAGCTTGGGTACGGTCTTGTACGGCAGTTGTGCACAGTGCGTGTGCGGCGCGCAATACGCCCCCATATACCACAAGCACCATCTCTACGCCCTCCCCCTTTGGGTAGCTTGTGTTGCTGAATGGATAAAGATCAAGTGCACATGCTACGTTTGCACGGTAGCAGCTCGGCTTAGTACTGCAAGGCACAAGACAGGGGCACCCCCCCCCGAAGGAACTCTGGGCTATGTCACGTGTGCACTGGCGGCAACAGCACAAAGCGCGGAAAGAAAATGGGCTCGTCAGTGGCCTATAAGACCATAGGTACCTTTCTGTCGCAAGACAAGAGACACGAAGATGCCTGTGGGTGGGCCACAGAGATGCGAAACAGTGGGTGTGCAGCGGTACGCCATCGGCCGACGCTATGCTTTACCCACCGGACCTGTAAATTCGACCTATTTCTGAGTTCATAAGACAGGGAAAGGTGACGAGCCCTCCCCCCGGGGGCATAGCCCCAACGGGATGCGTTTCGAGGGATTCAATAGTGGCGTTAGCGCAGATAAAATAGGAAAATCGTGGCACCAGTCGGCGCAGTGCGCGTGGCAGAGCCCTGCATGTGGCATGTGCCATGAGGCATACGCCTGTGTTGACCAAATAGCATGGCTGTTTAGCCAGCGATGGAGGTGGAAAAAGACTGTCTCCCTGGTGGAAGGCAGTTTATAGGTAATGTGTTCGCACCGTATAAGTGTCTGATCTACGTCCCATGTCGTTCGGGCGATGATGCGAGGCACTGCGGAGTGCAACGCGCGCAAGACAGTGGGTCGTGAATAGCCAGACAAGAGGGCAACTTGCGCCCAGGATGTGATACTCAATAAACAGGATGCCCATGTGTGGAGAAAGGGCTGTACATTGAGTACTGCACTGACCAGTATGTTGGATATGTGTTTGTGGGCCTGTGCAGGTGGTGGTGACTGGAGGGTGACTGTGTATTTCAGGTGCCAGCTCGCTGTCAAACCAGACGGCTGGGCATATATCAATGGAGGGCTGTCGTCCCCGAGGTGTATGGTAAAACCCATGGCCGTGAGAGAGGGGGATGTGCAAGTGCGGCGGCATACCCGTTGTTCATCTGTCATGCAGTCGCACAGGACTGGCAGGTCCCATACCTCTGACAGAGTGTCACAGACATTTTGCATCTCGTGCGCCGGGGACGGTCCCCGTGCCCCTACCAGGATGTTGTCCCTGAATTGCGCTAAGGACACCGTGTTCCCTCGTGGTGTGGTCCACAGTGGGTGTCCTCTTGGTGAGAAGGAGAGCTGGCCTATTCGTCTCATCAAGTCTGTCCGTTGTTTAGCGGCCCAGATGGATCTCAGGTCTGCGCTTTGGGCGCTGAATGGTCCCCCCATGGGGATAGCGCCTGTTCGTGACCACACTTTACCAGAGGCCTGTGTGTATGTGTCTGTCAGCAGTGAGAAGTACACCAGGTTCTCGAGGTCTTGGTGGAGGAGGTGGGTGAATCTGCTTGTTGTTCCCATACCTGCTCGATCCAGGGATTTGTTGTCTCGGTGGATGCTCCATATCAGTTCATTCGCGTTCCACCGCCGCTTTTTGGATAACCATTTGACAGATGCCGTGAGATCTGACATCACTGATTGGGGTGTAACGTTGTTAAACTGACCCGAACAATCACATTCGCCAATCACCGTGCAACCCCAATCAGGTAAACCGTGGACCCAGGGTTGGAGGTCTGTGATGCGCAGGACCAAGAAGGATGCTGTAATTTCCTGGACTAGTAGTTTGAGGAGGAGAGTGAAGGCGCGTGCTGCTGTGCGTAAGAAAAAGCGCTGCATCTGTGGCTCGACAACGGCTGCAATGGGCCGCCACAGGATGGTCTGTTTGATCAGGGACTTGGCTTTTCCTAGCAAGTACAGCAGTGGCAGGGTGCGGGAGGTGTTAACAGGCCATTTGTTCTGTTGTATAATGCGGTGCAGAGCTTTCATGATGCCTGGGGCCGTGTGTATGTCCTGGGACTCATAACCTTCGCCTTCCAAAAAGCGGTGGGTTTCGTCCCATACCCATTGTCGGCAGAATCCGAACAGCATTGTGGAACTCTTGTCGGCGACTCTGACGTAGGCCACTGTGCTTAACTGTTCCGCTAAATTATGTACGTGCTGTCGAAGGGTGGGGAGGCGGTCCCAGTCTGATTGTGGTAGTGCTGTGGCCAAAACAGACTTCGAAAAACGGCGCTGGACTTTGAGGGTGGTGGCCAACTGGCTCAAGCTTTGAATGGCCTGTTTGTAGGATCGTGAGCCAGAGCAGGGGAGGGGGTCTGTCGCTCTGATGATGGACCTGCCGTGTGTGATGGACAGGGGCAGGAGGGCATAGTGTCCTTGTACGAGGGAGACAGGTCCCCCCTGATGCCATATGTGGAGGTGTGCAGGGGTACAACAGCATTCTGGGCGTGTGTGCGCTTTGGCGTGTTTGTTGGCGTGTCGCTCAAAAGCGCGGCGGGTGTTCAGCGATGCCGAGGCGACAACGCGTATGTGCGCGCGTGCTGCTTTACGTTCCCAAGACGTGAGATATGTGGCTCGTACCATGGCGCTGATAAGCTGTGTGACTTGTGACCTTTGCGTGGGTGTGATGTATGGTATTGTCACATTGATAGGGCGGCAGAAGGGGATGTTGAGCTGTGAAGCGATTCGTTGCATATCTCGATTCAGGATCGCTGCCCTGGCAAAATCTCGGTTCACCCGGGCGATGTGTGCCTGTCGTAGCGTAGTTTGTAGCTGTTTGGTGTGTTGTGCGCCTGGTTTTGCGTGTCCTGCGGAGGGTAATGCTGGTGCGGTGTCATTCAGGCACCATTTTTGGACTGTGTGCCACCAGGACCGTTCTCTGTAGCATCCCAGTTCTTCGGAGTCGACAATCTCCACTGGTACCAGTGTCCAGTGCAGCTCCGAGGTTTGGTTCAACATGTCATGGAATGTGGAGTCCTCAGATCCAGCGCGTGCCGTGGTGACATGTTTGCGCAAACGCTGTGTAGGAGCAAGGGTGGTCTTTCCAGCGTAGCATACCATCAGGAATGTGTGAACGGCCACATATACGAGTATTGTCGGGGGGGATACTGACGTGTGCCACTGGTGTGTTCGTGATGTAGCGCGGAGCATGCGTATTATTGGGTGCGTTTCGTAGGGCAGATATTCAACTCGTGCCTGCAACAGTTCGGCCCATCGTCCGAGGTCTTTGGCTTCCAGTGCTGCGTGCATGCCTCTGGTGTATGTTTTGTACAGTACCTCTCTATGGCGGTGGGGGCGCCACACTGTAGATTTGCCATGGTGATGGTGGAGAAAGAAACAGTGTATTCGCAATCGTTGGGTGTCTGTAATGCTGTGGACTGTGTTAGGCGATGCATACAGGTACCACAGGGTGGTCTGGAAGCGTGCATAGGCGACGGGGGGGGGGTTGGGGGGGGGGGGGCTGTGTCTCGGAACACCCAGCTGCGTGACGTGATTTGGTTCTGATATGCTGGTGGTGTGTCCGGGGCACTGAGCACAATATGCGTTGTGTTTGTGATGGTTCCATTCCACTGTGACCAGGGCTGTGATGGGGTATGGTATGGCTCGTGTGCCAGGGCTGATGCGTCTGTCCAAACATTCACTGCTTGTAGGACGGTGCATAGGAAGCGCAGCACGTGTGTAGGGGGGGCGACTTTGTTGATCTTGGGTTGGTACGATGTTACCTGTTGATACAGTGGTGTCTGGTGCTGGTGGTGGTGTGTAGCAATGCGTTGCAGGGTGGGTGCGTGCGTGAGCAATGGGAGCAGTGGGTGTGCGTGATGTGCTGTGAATGCAAATAGTTTCACTTGGGCCGGGTGCATATGATATTGTGATTCAATGTATGAACGTGTGTCTGTTGGCAGCTCCAGGGGAGTGTAGTCGAACTGAGGCGTGAAAGGAGTACGCTGCGTACACTGGCAAATGTGTTCAGCCAGTGCTAACCGCTGGCGGATTACCATCATGTCATGCAAGACATCAATTAGTGACGGCTCTTCCGATTGTCGTTTAAAGACGTGGAGGACGACGCCTGAGTCGACTTTGGAGCGTGCGCGGAGAAGATGAGCGGTGGTACGCAGGCTCCTCGCAGCAGGGTTCGCAGGCCGGAGTGTAGTGCTCGTTTCGTGGTATTGGCAGTGGATAACGAGTCCAGTGTGGCCTGCATTTCGTCGGTGGCATGTGTGGAGAACCATTGCTGGAGTCGTGTCATGTTGCTGTCGGACCATTCAGCGAGGAGTGCATCAAGTAACTCTGTGTGCCAGGCTGTAGTGGAGCGCTCGACTGCCAGGGGTGCTAGGTCGACCCACCATTTCCGTGATGTGCTGCCACTTGATGGTCGCTTCTTGGCTGGCGTAGTTGGTGGATCACTCCGTTCGGCACCCGATCGTTTCCCTGTGGTTCGTGCTTGCGGCATATCCTTGTCGCCATCATCATCGTCATCCGGGGATGGTAGTTCTGGGCTGGATTCCACGTTGAATATGTCCTCAGGCTTTTTCATGGGTGCCGTGTCGAGATCGCGTTGTAGCAGGTCATCGAATCGGTGTTTCACTGGCGCCCATTCGTCATCGAGAAAGGATTGGAATTTTCTACAATGTGGTTGCCATTCGTTGTCCAGAAATGCTTGAAATGATGTGCATAGTGCCGTGGTTGATTGCAGTTGTGGTTCAGCACTGTTTTTGAATGTCATCAGCGTGTTGACCTTAATGTCGAGCTGTGCCAGATCCGATTTGCATTCATTAATGATTTTGTGAGAGGCCTGCAGTGCTTTGACGTCTTGTTGCAATTGTTTGATGGCCGTATCATGGCTCTCGTGATCTGCTGAGATTGCTGAAATTTTTGACTGCTGTTCGTGTTGAACCAGAGGGACTCTACGCAGGCATTCGGACATTTCATGACCGAAGATTCCACAATGAAGACAACCGCGCCGCGTGCCATCGTTTGGTGGGAAATTGACTGGTGGGTCTGCCGTTTTGCATTTTGCCGTAGCATGGTCGCTATTCCCGCATCGTAGGCACCAGAGGTGGTCTGCAGGTGCTGCTGCCGCTGGTGTTTTGACGGTGGATTCGTAATTGGGACACGCTCGCATCCAATGATCCGTGGACCCACAAATGAGGCACGCGCCCTGTTGCTTGCGGTCCTGTTGTTGTTTGCATTCGTCGGACCAATGAAGTTCTCCACATGTCCAGCAGGGGTTCGGAGGAGGTCCTCGTCCTTGCGGTCTGTCATTTGTACCATCGGCATCCTTGCGCGAAGGGCATTCATACGCTCGGTGTCCGCCGCGGTGACAGTGACAACAGATGATGGGTTTGGAGAACTTTGGCGCCATAGTGAAGATGTCGGTAGGTTGGTGGGGGCTGGGAAAGGGAAGGAAGGAACTCAGATGGGTCGATTGTACAAGTCAGCCAAACGGACGGTCCTCTGAGGACAAATGCCAATGGCTTGAATTCCCCGAAGGAACTCTGGGCTATGTCACGTGTGCACTGGCGGCAACAGCACAAAGCGCAGAAAGAAAATGGGCTCGTCAGTGGCCTATAAGACCATAGGTACCTTTCTGTCGCAAGACAAGAGACACGAAGATGCCTGTGGGTGGGCCACAGAGATGCGAAACAGTGGGTGTGCAGCGGTACGCCATCGGCCGACGCTATGCTTTACCCACCGGACCTGTAAATTCGACCTATTTCTGAGTTCATAAGACAGGGAAAGGTGACGAGCCCTCCCCCCACCCCCCCCCCACCGCCCTTGAATAATATGAGTGTTGTATTATTATCTATTTGCATCGTGTTGTTTTTTGCGTTGCAGTATTTGGAATGTTCCTCATTGTGCTCCATGTGTCACGGTACAATAATACAATACATGTGACATGGCTGAAATTCCAATGGATGTTCCCTGTCTTTTTCTTGCTGACTTGAAAGATTGGTTGTAGTCGGTCAGTCTCACATTGTCAGTCTCGCGCTTGTTGGGCAGTGATGTTGGAGAATGGATGGAAGTTGGATGAAGCGTGGTTGCCTCTCTGGTCCTTCTCCTCCTTTCGACCTCATCTCTTCTAATCTCTGTTGCTGCTTCCTGTGGCTGTGCTGCCCTCCTCATGCTCTGCTGACAGCGTGGGTGTGCTTGTATCTGCAGCGGTGCCTCACCTCCACTGCTCTCCATCAACTTCTATGTCCGTCTGCGCTCATGTCTGCATTATTCACTCTTTCCGACGTGGGTGGCCGTAGGTTGGCCCTGGGGCCTCTCTCCAACTACCAACACCTGTCGTTGCTGCTCCACGGGGATGGCACAGAAGAAGCCCCAAGCTGTTGGAGGGGGAGAGTCCGAGGATAGGAATCGTGTTCCCCACCAAGACATACTCCCACATTGCCTTGCAAAATTTTTGGTTGCTCTCTCTTTATTATTCGACCCACAATGAGCACTCGGCACAAAGCAAAATTTGTATGTACGGGAGAAAGTGCACATGACCCATGGAGAAATGGGTTAGTGTGCGGTGCCCCCATGCTAACCCTGCCTGATAGAGCAGTACTGCTACTGGAACTCGCTCACTGGACGGCACATCACTCACAGCTCTTGTTTTCCTTTTCCTTTTCTTTCTTGGTTTTTGTACCCGAGAAATTGAAGGCAAGTACTGGGTGTGCTCCAGTTGGATCCTCCTTTCCTGCTTGCCAAACAGAGCCACGAAGCAAGAGAGAGTTTACCCTCTATGTCTATTTTCAGCCACCCCCGCCACCCAGTTTACTACAATGCAGTGGCGTAACACAACGCATGCATTATTCAGTCTGAAATAGTACATCACATCTTGAAAAACAAAAAAAGATCCAAGGAGACAACTCTACAAAACAATTTCATTGAAGCTTCGGTATTGTTGTCATGCATCTATTACACACCCATGCACGAGCAAAGCGTAGCTTGATTGGAAATAAGCGTAACTCGCTTTTTTTTATTTTTTTTTGGCATAAGTCACGTAACTTTTTTTTTGGTGTAAGTCGCATAAACCTTTTTTTTGGCGTAAGTCGCGTACGGGGAAAAAAACAACCCTTTTTTCTAAAAAAAAAGGGAAAAAAAAGGCGGGGAAACACAAGATCCACCCAACAACCGCTATTGCTACCGGAGGAGGTGAAGCATATAGCCCCCACGGACATTTTGGGAACCTCTGGCACGGGTAAAGCAATGGAGCTGCGGCGTGAAAGGTGATTTTTGTACTCATTGCCGGCAGATGGCGGAAATAACGTGGAGCACACTCATCATGACCGCAAACAAAAAATGCAATTTGCCCTTCGGCTTTTGGCAAGCGGTATCAAAATGACTATATTGCTACCGGCGCCACCGGCTACGAAGCTCAAGCCAGGGATACCACCCGAGTCCGGTCACCTCGGGCCAACTACATTCTTCGCATGCAACCATAATGGTGTGGGGCCAACTACAAGAAGTCGGCAAACACACGCTTGTAGATCAAATCAGACTTTGTGTCCGATTCCTTTGGCTTTGCACGCGGATTCATGTTCCGCGCACAAGTGTTACGAATGTCCTTCGCAAGCAACTCTTCCAGCTCTTGAATAAACCGTTGGTCCTTCACCGACCGACCCTGTGGGCCCTTTGGGTACCCTCGGGTACCTCGAAAAACTTCCCACGGATGAACACGTATGGACGGGCATCATCACTCGGGGGGGGGGGGGGTAGAAGAGGAAGAAGACTGCGGGGTTTGTGGAGGGGCCTTAACATTGCTCTTCACTGACTTCCCATCTTGGGGCACGTCCTCGGAGTCGGAGGCCGGGAAGGCAGGAGATTCTCCAACTGTTGGCTCCGAGGAGGAGGCGGCAATGTTGCCCTCGTGTTCCAAAAGAGGATCCTCTTCATCAAAAAGGAGGGGGGAAGTAGATGGGGGCGGGGTCGGACGGAGCGATCTGCATTGATGATGTGCAGTGCTTCCTTGATGAATCCTTTCGGCAAAGATGTAACAACAACATCGTCCAAGCTTCCTCTTTGGCCAGCCACCTCATCACAAAGATGCAGCATTTGATAGCCACATGACCAACCATCCTCTTGAAAACCCAAAGCCCGAGCATGTGTGGCAACTCCCTTTGACTGGAGGCGTCTCAACATTGGCCGGATCAGAGAATTACCACAAAGTGGCTCCCAAATGTGGAGTTTGAAGGCCCATATTGGGTCTTTGCAGTCGATGGCACAAAGAAACCAATGGAGCCCTTCGCGATCGTCACTATTTACAATAAGTATGTGGCGGCGCCTCCAACCCAAACCAACGGTTGTATGGTTGTTGCCCCTACTGTCTTTGTACTTCCTCATCATCAAGACGCAATGTATGTCACCGCCATAGTCCATGCCCGTGGCTCCTCGACCTCATTGTAGTACAACTTGTCGTTCAGCCACGCAAGAATGTCCTTGTCGCTCAACCAATATCCCACAACAAGAGGCTTGGTTTCATCGACGGGCGTCCGGCGGGTCGCCATCCGTGCTGGAGCCACACGGATAGTAGTATCCTCCTCCTCAAAAATGCCGGCATCCGACGGCTTGGCTACGTTGGAGGGAGTGGCAAGGACAGGCACCACAACATCTTGCTCCCGAGTGGCGGCATTTGAAAGCTCGCTCACCCTACTAGATGGTACGAACGCCTTGTATGAGTCCACCTCATCCCCAACATGACAGGGGGCAAGGTGGCTTGCAGGAGGGAATCCACGTCAACCTTCGTTTTCCACTTGCGGTGCAACCACACATCCTCATCAGGAGGGATGCGGCCTCGCATCGGGCACTCCACTGTGGTCAAGCAAAAACCACAGCCTTCACAGTGCATGCACCACAAGTACACTTTTTGCTCGCACTGCCCACAAGTCCAAAGGGGGCGGAAAAGGTTCAATTGGTGCCACGTCTTCCTATGCAAGGCTGAGTCGCCCTTGGAGGGCACTGCCACAGCATCCTCGGACGCATCTGATGCTGCACCATCCGTACTGGATCGCGGACCTCGCTGTTTCACTTTGAGGAAGACCGTTTTGGTGGTTACAGTGACCAAGCGTTCCACACGTCCCAACTTGAAGGGCCGTTGAGCAATCAATTACGAGGAATACTGGGTGCGAATCTTGAAGCCTAGAACCTTCACAATGTGCCACAAAAGGACGCCTTCACACATGGCATACATCCCGTTTGTTGGGCAAGGGCAACACTTTGCGTTGACCCGGTGGATTGACATGAAGGCAACAAAATCGTTACATTCCAACGATTTGCCTTTCTCTATCTTTCGCAATGTCTTATTCCACGATGCCCTACTGCGGCATCAACAAGAGGGTATGTCCTCACCCGCTTGCCGTTGCATCCCCTCTTTTTAGACTTCTCCCCTTGATGAAAAAAGAGGCCATCTCTTGCATCAAAAAACGTGGCAGCCTCGTGAATGGCTTGGCTTTCTTGCCACATCCACAGTTCTGGAAGCGGGGCACGGCCTGTGAAAGCGTAAGAATGCTCACTCCAGCACTTGCCGAGGTTAGGAATCCGATTGACAAGAAATTCTGCCAAAGTGGACATGCGATGCTCAGTTTCCAACTTCAGCATATGGACACTAGGCTCGGAGGGCGTGGCAGCGGAGATGCCCGGGGGTGAGGCACCACCGAACCAATATGTGCGCTGGTCAATGTACTCCTTCTGCACATAAGCAAGGAATGCAAGGAAAGTAGAATACTGTGCACGCAGTGCGGCCCATCCCGCCACAAACACTGCCAAAGACCACACAAAGGATAGTGTCTTGAGGCACTTGCCGAGTTCAGCTTGAACGATTTTGTCTGCAACTAAAGCTCCAAGCTTAGCTGTAAGATCACGGATGACATGAAACAGGCATTGCAACCAGGCTTTGAGCTCGGGCCATATCTTCTTGGCCGATGAGCCCTTGCCTGTGGCCCCATCGCTTATCACATAATCAACGTCCCAATCGGCGTCCGGGTTGTTGTAAAAGGCCTCCCTTCACTGACAACAAGATGACCCTTGGCTACCTATTGCCCCCTCCCGAGTCATCGGTTTTCTACGGCCACGGCCACCGCCACGGCATCCTCAAACACCATGGATTTTTGAACAAAGCACCGGCGGTCAATAGGGAATTACATAGTGTCCATATGCAATTCCCCTCGCCAAAGCGACGGCACACATGCATTGTGTACCTAACCGTCCCATCACACCACGTTACACTTTTATGAATGCCCATGAGCAAAGAGAACTACTCGCGGCACTGCCTGGATATGGTATTTGCCATTTGTGGGCACCAAGAACTGTGTTGCCTGTGGTCATAGCAACTCGAGGTGGTGGTCGCAGCCCACAGCCCACAAGGGTACATCACCTCTCCCCGCTTACACCACATGTGCAACACACAAGCCTCGGCCCATTGCAAGAGACATAGAAGAAATGCCAATATAAAATGGGCATATCTGGCACGGCCCCGTCTGCAAAGCAAAGGAGGCCACAACACCCCAAACCTAATGGTGCGATGAGCCGTTACCCGCCGGCCAGTACGCTCAAGGCACTGTAGGGTCCCTGTGCAAGGGACAAAAAGCAAAAGTGCCTGGTCCTAGACCCCAACTTAGAGTGAGGGGCAAAATGAGAAGTGGTCCCCAACAAAGGGGAACAACATCGGAAATGGCTGCCTCAACCCTGCCTTCCCGGGGGCCCAAAAGAGGGCGGAAATGCTACATCACCCCTGCATTCCCGGGGATCCCCAACAAAGGGGAACAAAATCAGAAAGCGTTGCCTCACCCCGTATTTTTTTTTGGCAGTAGGTCGCGTATCGAAATAAGCGTAGGTCGCGTAACCAAAAAAGTGTACCTCGCTTCTTCTTCTTTTTTTGTAAAAAAGCGTAACTCGCTGATTTAATTTTTTTTTTGTTGTAGGTCGCGTATCAAAAAAAGCGCAGGTCGCGTAACGAAAAAAGCATAGCTTGCCTTTTTTTTTTAAAAAAGCGTAACCTGTTTATTTCTTTTTTTTTTTTGGCTGTAGGTCGCGTATCAAAAAAACCGTAGGTCGCGTAACGAAAAAAGCGTAGCTCGCTTTTTATTTTTAAAAAAAGGATAACCCATTTATTTATTTATTTTGGCTGTACGTCGCGTATCAAAAAAAGCGTAGGTCGCGTAACGAAAAAAATGTAGCTCGCTTTTTTTAAAAAAAAGTGTAAGTCGCATACCACACATTTTCGAGTTTTTTTTTCCCCACACTCAACTTATGTCTAAAAAAAAATAAATCAGCGGCTTACACCAAATTAAAAAAAAAATAAGCGACTTACGCTTGACACCCCATGCACCACCTTTGCACAAATGCAGATATGGACAATTGCTTCGGTTTGGGCTTTGGTGCAGCCTTGGGTTTGGCTGCAAATGCAATTGGTCCAGGTGCAGGAGCTGCAGATGGTACAAATTGATAGCAAATCCGAAAATTCTTGGTCTCCACAAACTGGCTGCCAGGGTCATCCAGTGTCGTCATTTGGGTCACAGGCCGTAGTCTCTCCTTTGTAGAGAGCGATGGTGTCAAGAGATCAATGTGCACCTCCCTCTCCCTTACCAGTTTGGTGGACAAACCTCCAAATGGCTGCTGAATGGTTGTTTCTTCTTCATAGTGCAGGTTTTGGTGGTTTTTTGGGTTGTCATCAGAGAAGAGAACGAGTGTACCAACCATCGTCCTGTTTCCTATCAACACAGTCATCCACAACAAACTCGTCCAACTCACAGGATTCCTTCAAATCAGCAAGAATTGACTGACTGACAATGGCTGGTCAGTCAGTCAGTCATTGTCAGTCAGTCATTCAAGAATGCGAAAACAGAAGCCTGGAAAAATGGCAAATGCATTCAACCCCATCCCCCCTCTGCCTTCAGGCACTGTCCATACTCATGCCACCCCTATGCCTCATACCTCTTGCAAGGCCTGTACCAGCTGCTCAGACGTGTCGCCGTAGGCCTGGTCCTCCAAACGAATGTCAGAGACCTGCTCCTCGGAGAATCCTTTCTCAGGGCTGCCCACTTCGAGCGTCCCCTCATCTCCACTGTCCTCGTCCACGAGGTCAATAAAAGTGTGGCGGTGCGCTAATTGCTGGGCCCTTGGGCTGGCGAGGTTTGCAAGGACGTCGGCGTTGCATCCGGGCAGTCCGGACTTGACGAGATCCTTGTGCATACGGCGGATCTCAGAGGACAACGTGATGACTTGGTTCTAGAAAATGACGAGGCGGTGCGGTGCTTTGCACACGAAGAAGACGAATGGCACCCGCAGGGGGTCACGGATCGCACATCGGATGTCCGGGAAACGGTCAGATCCGAGACAACCAGACTCCAGGACCGTGCGCGACGGTGCGCGTAAATGCATTGGTCTGGAGTGCCATGACAATCATTCATTGCTCGTCGAGGCCCAGGGAATGCAGCACACAGGGAAAGGGGAATTGGCTGTGGGGTGATTGGCACCGCATCAACTTTCCTCAATTTTGAGTGGAAGTACGTCAAACGGGCAACAACGGCGAGGCACAATACTCAAAACGGACAAAAATGTTACGATGACCACTCCCTATTCCAAAGTACGGTTCACAAAAAGAACAATTCCCCCTGTTCCATGATAATTACCCAAATTCCGCGCCACAGGTGCCGCAGGATTAGCGTACCCCCCCCCCCCCCCTGACCCAGCCCTTCAAGGCACAGGAACAAAGCGCCGGTCTGGCATCAGCTTGTGAAGCAGCAGCCTGCGACTTCCTGCCAAGGGCACTGCACCCACTACTGACCCTTTTCACGCAGCCTTCCAGTAGATGCCGCCCACATCTGATGCGTGACACAGTCTGTTCCAACCCACATGCGAGGCCACACCTTGGGTCGGCTTTCAACTTCGGGGGGGGCGGGTCGATACAGCACTCTGGCTACAGCCCCCTCCCAAAAAAAAGGCTCAATTGACGGGCCCCCCTGAATCCTACTGAGACTGAGCCCCGGTTCGGAGGTGATCCGGACCCAAAATTCGGTGAAAAAAGAAAATGGGATTTTTGGAATCAGCGCGTCGAGGAATTTCAGAAAATCATCATTTGCCACGTATTTGGTGCAAAAACAAAAAGGACCATTTTCAATGCTAAAAAAATTTCCATGCCTTTGGCGCCAGAGTTCACAATGACTGATTAATGGTCCTGTCAAATGAGCCCCTTTCCCGAACACCCCCCCCCCCCCAGTTGAACACCCGACTTCCCCAGACCCTCATCACAGGGCAAAAGAGGCACCTGGACATCAATCAGCTGGTTTTCGTTCACCTTCACTTTGTGCTCCATCTCTTTCAATGAGATTTGGGTGTTCATGTGGTCGTTCACTGCGTTGTCATGGTTTAGTTGGAGGGTCTTGCGTTCCTTGCGCTCGATCTTGCGCCTGTCGTCCAACTTGATGACCTGCCGGACAAATGCGACATCCAAGAGCAAAAGGTTCAGAAGCGCTGCGGTGGGCCACTGCAACCCACACCACCTATCGGTTGAAACGCAGTGGTTGGGCCCGCCAACAGCATCGCAGGACGTCTGAAATTGTTCAAAAAAGTGCTTTCCCACAATCTGATTCAGGCCTCTTGTTTTTCAAAAATCCGTTCTGAACCAAGTGCAACGGAAAAATAAGGCCTGCCCCTTCGAGACTGTCTTCCAGACCGTACCCCTCGCTAACTTCCACCGTCTCGGAGGGCCCCGCGCGCCGGAGTTGCAATGAGCCAAGGCGCTTGAGTGGGGGTTGAGGGAAGGGGCAGGGAGGGGGTTACTCCACGCACTGCTCCTGGTGTCACTCTGCAGCTCAAACGCGCCGATGGCCGCTGCTGTACCGACTGATGGCTACGCCTCCATATTGTGGCCTGTCCAAATGGGAGTAACAATGGTCAGCACTTCCGGACTATTGCTCAGAAAAGGAGTGGCGGGGATGCAGGGTCGCAGCCAGGGACGGGCTACGACACCCGCATCCGGGGGTCATCTGATGCGGCATCCCTGACAGACGTCCGTCGCCGGTGGCCCGAGGTGCTTGTCCCATGCCCCTAACGCAGTTGCCCCGGTTCTGGGCTCGTTCTGGGGCCGGGAGAGTGGCAGGGGGTGGGGGCGGGGGCCTTTGAAGCCCCGTTCCAGATCTCTCCGTTGGCTTGGGCTTGACAGACAGACAGACAGACAGACAGACAGACAGACAGACAGACAGACGGGACGGACGGACGGATAGACCGACGGACGGACGGACGGAGACAGACAGCCGCGTCGTGCCGATCACTCCACCGCATGGACCGCGTGAAGGCAGGCCGCATTCGGGGTCTCACGCATGCACACCGGGCCCCTACCTAAGCCCCCCGCCCCCTCCCTTTGATGCAAACAACACCTACCGTTGCTCTGACAGGGGGGGGGGGATTTGCATAGGGCAAAGTAGGACATGGTTCGCAAAGCTACGGACACAACACCTGCCGTTGCTCTGACAAGGGGGTTGCTCTCGCAAAAAGGGGGGGGGGGTTGGGTTCTTGCTTCTAACAATCACTTCCCTTCAAACTTCCACTTTGTGCATCAAGCGCGTAAGAGCGGATCAAGCGTGGATCACGGAAGGCAGGCGCGCCCCCTGCATTGTCGACAGCCCCCAGGTCCATATCCCACAGGCACTGTGACGCAAGGGCAGACTGCCGAATGGTGACCCCGTTCGTCGTGGGCGTCTTCGGGCTTTGTCGGTTCCTTATTGGATGCTTCACTGGTCCCACACACCACGATGGCCCTGTTCATTCCAGACAGGCATCACCCCCCCCCCCCCTGTCCAAGCAACAGTAAATGACCAGACATTGACGGAACCAACGCCAAGTGTTGCTTGGACAAGGGTCTTGCTTACGCATTGTGCATGGTACTTGCAGAAACACATGGTGTACTATTCTGAAAACCAAAGGGCAAAATGTGCTACAAAGGCCTTCATGCCCAAATCCGCTTCCTTGACACAAAATATGAACATCATGCACCTCAAAACTCAGGTATCAAACTGCACACATCGCAGGCAGTAGGACCAATTGAAAAATGCCCCGCCGAAATCCACAGTGCGAAAATTGACCAACCAACGCCCAGTGTTGCTCGGACAAGGGGGGGCGGGGCTGCTGTGCACAGGCGATGGGCATCACACCTTGCTTTGCAGTGCACGCACCAACTCCCGCAGCGCGTGGTTTTCGTCTGCCAGCTCCTTTTTGTCACGCTTCCCGACATCCCCCAGCTCCCCCAACACTTGCCTCTCCAGGCACTCCGCCCGCTCTTTGTACTCTTGGATCTGCTTCTCGTAGTCCAGCCGCTGCTCCTCAATGGTCTCTTTCCGGACGCAATCCATTCCTTGCAAGGGACGCGAGCTACGGAAGGACCAACCACCATTCCTCACATTCTCGTTGCCCCACACTTCTGAATGGGCCGCTTTCGAGAAAACAATAAGGCTTGCCCCCTTTGAGCCTGTTTTCCAGACCCTCCGCCCCCCCCCCCCCCCCGGGAAGTATTAGATGGCGGGGGGTCTGGTACCCAAAAGTTTGTGTACCAAAAATGTCCAGATCAGATTTCCCCCATAGTACATTTCGTTTTTCCCGCTATGATCACTTTGGTTTCGGGGGGGGGGGGGGGGGCTCCTCCTGCGGCATACGGCCGTTCTAATACTTCCCCTCCCCCCCTTCTCTAATTTACACCGTACCCTGCACCCCGGAGTTGCAATGGGCCAAGGGCCTTGAGTGAAGGTTGAGGGAAGGTGTAGGGAGGGGGTTACTCCGCGAATGCTCCTGGTGTCACTCTGCAGCTCAAACACGCCGATGGTTGCAGAACGTGGGTGTGGCCCTGTCACCACGGCACTTCCCCTTTCGTTTGCTGTCCGTCTGAAGGCAGGAGTGTGCGTGCCAGTGGAGTGGGTTTGTGGTGTAGGTGAGAAATGCGGTGCTGTCGGGCTGTGGATTGTGGTTCAGCCCCCCCCGAAAAAGGAGACCTCTGCAGGGGCGCCAAAGGGACAGGATCTGAAGGGCCTCCATGCACAAGGGAGTTGCAGTCCGGCCCCGGGGGTTCAGGCGTTCGGGCCACTGACAGAGGGAGCCTGAGCCTACGCCCTCGTCAGGAGACGCGAGCTGACATATGACGCCACCCGCACGCTCTGGTGTGTGCCCGCAAATCCCGTCAGCGCACAAACCAACTGACAAGGAACGTGCGAGACAGAGGCGGCGGAAACACTGCACCGCCAGGCATCGGCCGCCCGGAGGCACGCCACAAAGCACAACCAAATGCGTCAAAACCGAAACGCCAACGAACAAACCGAACCCAACTTTCGCCCCCCCGCCTTCTTTCAGGGCCGAAAATTTTGTTGAAACATCCCCCAATGCCTGGAATGCGAGAGGAAACTGTTGCACGCAGTGCAAAGTTTTTAATTTGGTACTCCTGGAAATACCCGGACCCCATTTCACGCCTCAATCTGCCCTGGGGATGGGCATGGGCAGATGACGACGCCTCCGGAGGAGATGATGACAACGATGAGTTGTGTCTTGGTGCAGTTTTTTTGTGCTCAAGTCTTCATGGGTAAACAGCATTGGGGTGCGGCGGCCAAAGTGCACGCAGTGCCCACGCGGTGCAAAGCGCCCCCCCCCCCCTGTGTGACATTCCGTCTGGTTGTTGCTCCTTTACGGGGCCCTGGACGGTCACCCGTTCTTCCCTTCGCATGTTGCGTCGGGTCGCTGCGTTCTGTCGGCCGCTGCGGCCGGTGCTCCTGCTGGTGTCGTTTCCGCGTTCGCGGAGCCCAGTAGTTGGTGTGTTGGGGCTGTGCTGAATGTGGCATGGTGTGCCGTTTGCGTGTCAGCCCCCCCCCCCCCCCCCGGGTATTTCCCCCCATGTGATACCTGTCGCTTCCACAAACAAAAAGCAGATTCGGGAGTTGCTTCATCACTCACCGCGCGCGGTGCGCACATTTCAGTCGTGAGAGATGCTGCAAAATCAGGCAATCGAGTGCTGTCTGGGAGTGGGGGGGGGGGGGAATCCGTGCATTGCCTGCGGGAGTGCTCGTGCAGGAGGTCGGCTGTTACGTGGGTCGGAGCTGAGGCTCGGGAGGCACAGTAGCTGGGCCAGCGGTGGGGACAGTGGTGGGCAGGGCCAGTGGCAGGGACTGCTGCTGGACACGGGTGATGGACCGGCGGACGGTCAAAGCGGCCCCTGCGCGAGGGTGGGAGGGAAAGGGGTACGCGCGGCGGGGGCGTGGGACCCCCCGCGTGATGTGCATGCAGCACACAGGCAGCAGTGTGCCTGCGGTGGTGCAAGAGCCTGGGAATTAAGAGAGGTCCGTGTGTGGGAGTCAAGGCCATTACTATGAGGCTTTGCGTGTGCTGGCGTTCCCCCTTAGCCCCCCCCCCCCCCCGAAAGGTGGAACCCCCTGTAATCGAGTTGTATTTTGGCGGTCACTTCAAATCAAGGCAGGTCCAATGCAAGACAGCCACCGTCGCCCAGACGGCCTCCCCCCCCCTCGGGACCGGGACCTGCCAACCGCTCGTTCTTATTGACCAATCAACGGTTGACCGCCAACCATCGGTGCTGTCGGCCAAAATTTGGTCCATCCACTGTCCGCCAACCGCAAACCGCTGTCGATTACCGGCACCGCTCTCCGCTTAAGGAGCCCCTCTTATCTTTCATTGACCAACGCGTGGCACGGGCGGTAGTCTCCGGGCCGAAAGAGGTCTCTTGGCGTGCATGAGTCGTGGGAGCTGAGCAGCCGCGGCGCGGTTTCCCTTGATGGAGGAAACGGGAGGCGAATGCAGATGCCCAGGGCTGGGCCATGGCCTGCAAAAGGCATACCGCCCTCCAACATCGCCTGCAGCTTCAGGGCCAGCGCCTTCCAATCCACCTTCTCGTGTACCTTCGCATTCACTTTCAGCTTCATTGCCCTGAGAACCACAGCACAGGTCAGCGGCGGCGAGAACGAGTCCCGAATGCAACAACATGAGCACCAAAAGGGCGGGCACTCTGCCTATTGCTTAGAGAGGGGGTGAGCCAGAATAACAACAAAGAGTTGGAAAACAAGAAGACTACAAAAAACAAAATCCATCCCAAACTGCAACAACAGGGCCACCGAAGGGTGGCACAAGAAAACAATCTCCCGTGGGGTCAAATGGGAAACTAAAAGCAACACCTTTTGGGCCAGGGACTGGGGATTGGGCTGGCAAATGCTTTTTGGAGGGGGTTTGGTGGGAGGAGGAGGAGGGCTCTGAGCAAAAGCACCCGCTTGCTCTGGTCCCTGACATCCCCGAAGGTCTGTGCACCTGAAGTACATCACTGCTCGGATCAGACCATCCAGCGCACCAGAAAACCCATAACAGCAACACCCTCAAAAGAATGTTGCATCTCAGACTCAACCACACCCCTCCACGGGAGGACCGGGGGGTTCCAGGGGAAGGGGGCTCCGGACTCCTCAGGTGGTACACAGTTCTAATGAAACTCGACCCAGCGCCCGATCCCACCCTGAAGGAGTGCTGCTGGACTCTGAATTGCTCACCTGCCATAGTAAAGGGTGTCGTTGGATGATCACGGGGAGCCTTGTGTCATGAGGGCGTACCCTGGGGTGTTGAGGATTTCGTCACGGTTTGCAGGAGCGAATCCCAGGCACACCGCACATCCTACACCAGCCACAGTACCTGTGCACACCACACATTACCCGCCATCCCTCCCCCCCTTATCCAAGCTACGCAAAAGTAGCTACGCCTACTGTAGGTTCGACAAGACCATAGTTTGCGTGCAGCACGTACAAATACCAAGCCACACTTGAGTGGATACAATATGGAGGGCCACCTTCACCTTCACCCAGAGCTCTCTCAAATTGGCATTTGTGGGCATGAATGGGCAAACATCAACAAAACAGATGTCCATCACCTCACCTAATTTCATGCGGTACCAAATGTAGTGCGGCGACATAAGCTGGGGATTTGGTGATGAATGTAATGTAATAGGTCCCACTTTAATCTGGTTGTGCCCGCTGTACCTTGTTGTGGCTTGGCCATAGATCGATGATGGTCGTCACCGTTCAGATTCACTCTGGCATACGCAACTGTACTTCATGTGTCATGCGCCGAAGCCGTGACATCAATTGGTAGGACACATGGATTTGTGGAACCAAACTTTGTAGCTGTGGGAGACGGGGTGACCAGGTGCACGGGCATAGCTTGGCCGTAAATCGACGGACCACACTGTGATCCCTGTGAAGACATATTCTAAGTCCAACACAACTACCAATCGTTCATCCGGCCTCCGACTCAGAATCGCATGCAACACTCCCCTCAGTTCCCCCCGGCTTATACCCTGTCGCTGATGTGCCAGGACGTGCACCGCATAATTGCGGCTGTGGCCCAATCCATACCACACCCCATACCACAGGCGTAGCTTGGGCAGGGGCGGGTACTATGTCAACCACACTTACTGCACACACCACAAACCCTGGGCAAACTACGATGAGGTTCTGGAAACCAGCGCATTGAGGGGGGCACAGAAAATCCACCGGCACCCATTGTACTTTGTGCAAAAGCATTTAGACCTTCCAGAAAAACGTTCGGCGCCGAGTTTGCCCAGCGAGCGCAGGGCACCATTGACAGCCCGTTCGGGCTCGGGGGTGACGAGGGGGTCACCAAGGACACCCTCGCACCCTGGACTCAGCCGTATCACTTGTGCCCCACCGGGAGTCCATCTCGCGTCATCATGATCAGGCGTCACGTGCTCAGACAACTGATCAACGTGACCTCTCAATTGCCCCCAGAATTCGCTCAACAGTCCGAAACCCATGCCAAGGGGTGGGGGGCGTTTCTGCAAAATGTGACGTCACGAAGTTTGGCCTCAGATCGGCCACATTGAAAAAAGGGGGTCGCACTTCGGTGGTGTTGAGGTGCCTACTGGTCCATTTTGCGGTCATGCCAAAGGAAACTGTGGGCTTTTTTGCCCCAAACGAGGCGGTCTTTACGATACACAAACACTTTCCACACTTTTGCTTGTCTGGATCAGCTCCGTGATGGTGCATTCCAAGGGCATGTTCACGGGACTAGTGACATCCACCACCACACAAGGGGGAGGGGGGGGCTTCTTTGAAAAGCCGGGGGGCCTCTTTCTACCTACTATAATGTGGAAACCCCTGTTTGGCATGGAAACTAAGCCGACGAAAAAAAGGGGTTGTGAAACCCCTCGTGGCGTCTTTGTCCGTAGAACCCCCAACCCCAACCCCGCCCATACCACGGCACCATGCCAAACCCTCCCCGCGTTTGCTCATCGATGACTCAGCACAACCCTCCTGGCGTCATCCAGCAGCGGGTCTGGGTAACACCTCTGTCCAAAGTACACTGCCGCAAGCGTTTCGTCCCTATTATACATGCTGGGGCTGCAGGTGACGACGATGCTCGTCTTGCCCATCCCAGACAAGGGGTACTGCAGCAGCCGGGTCAGCTTGGACTCACGGTAGGGGACGTGGGTTTGCTTGCCATCGATCAACGCGTTCACGACACGGCCCAAGACCAGCAATGACCCGTTGATGCTGTTGGCCTGCAGCACGTGACACAGAGAGGAGCGAGCGCCATCCCCCCCCCCCCGGCCCCAGGGGAGCAGGGCCCGATGGTTCCAGGTGGTCCCCCCTGCCCTGCACTGCACGCCCACACACGATGGAGTCTCCCACTCATCAGCGCTCGGGTGAGGTCTGGAGGCTGTCGATAGTCCGCTCGGCGGTGGAACCAGACGGTCGGGTTGTTCAGCCTCGTGGCCGTGCAGGGAAGGACGTCCAGGCCCGAGGGCCCTGCTCCTGCATGAGGCCCTGTCCCATGCCCCCCCCCCCCCCCCCCCGGCCCCGGCCCGCGGGGGCATGGGCGCATCGGCACAGATACACAAATCCGTAGGCGTAGGCTGCCGTGCGTGGAATTAATGTGCAATATCGGATGTATTGTGACATGCGAATGCTATTGATCACGGGGAGGGGGGTAATTCAGTTCAGTTCTGTACCCCAACCCCCGCGGCGTGGGCAAAGGGGGGGGGGGGTCAACATATTTTTGGGGTTACCCAAGTTCGTTTTTCCTCGATGTTCATCGTTGGTCTGGATTGGGGGTCTCCTGGAAAGGGGGGGGGGTCCAGCCCGAGACGTAATCCCCCTTCCCCACGGTGCTATCGATGGACTCACGGTCCATAGGTGACCGCACGGTAAATAGACGGTGGAATGCCAAAGAGCTGGACACAGGGGGGGGGGGGGGGGGGGCGGGACTTGTCGGGTGGATAGGCGACCCCGTGGAAAAAACGCCGAAGGCCGCTTTTTGTATGAGGGGGGCAAAAGCCCATTCAGTGCGTGCGCATGCACACAACTGGGAACTAGAAATTTTCAGCGGCTCGAGTTTGCTGATATGCGGGGGTACAGGAGCCATGGGCAGGCCTGGGCTTAAAGGGGTGTTGTGTGTGGGTGGTGGGGAAGTGTTTTGGACCCAAAAATTTGTGGACCAAGAATGGCTTTGAACACACGATTTTCATTTCTTCCCACTCCCACTCTGGATCAGCTGTCGATCTGCCTGCGTTTCTGATGGCGATTCAGGCGTTCCTTGTCGCGGGCCTGCAAACCCCCGTCCCGTAGCAGACAAGCTGCATCAGAGGGGGGGGGGGGGGGAGGGATTGAAGAGGTACTGGGGACGGGGCAATTAGGAACATGCAAAATTGGGAATGGCGACATTTGGTGCAGAGAAAACGTGGCACCAATTCGAGAAAATCATGGCAAATTTTGGCACAAAAACAAAAAATGTGTGGCACCGATTGCGGCACAGGAACCAGCAGTGACCGTGAATGGTCCTTGTTATTTCCTTTTGGACTTTGGTGGGTTGCTGTTATTTCTTGGAGGCTTCTGGATCGTTGTTCTTATTCCCTAGTGGCCGTTGGGCTCAAGGGAAGTGCGCATGCCAAGAGAGCCAAGAGCGACACCCAGAACAATGGCTTCGGACCATCAAATGCCATCGCACAATTTGGCACACTTCCGTCGTGCCGAATTGTGCCATTCCGTATTTCCTCATTTCCCCCTCCCCCGTAGGACGGGTGCGGGCTGCACGTGTGAAGAGGAACGAGCGAGCGAGTCGAGGGGGAGTCATAAGAGCCCAGCTCAACAGGCGTCCGGATGCCTAAGGGCCCGGGACCGACAGGGAAACATTGGAAGGGGGGGAAGGGGGTGGGGGGCTGGGGGGGTTTGGGTCCCAAAAGTTTGTGTACCAAAAATTGCCCAACAAGATTTTCCCAATTGTAAATTTCGTTTTTTCCCACGATGGTTACTTTGGTGGGGGGGGGGGGGGGATGGTGCAGTGGTTTTCACGTTTCTACTGTTGGCGGCGCCAATTGGCCTCTCGCCACACTCACTCCTTTCTCCTCTGCTGTGCACTCTGGTCTCCGGGGGGGGGGGGGGTCCAGGGGGGGCTCCGCCCCCTCCTACTACGGTGCACAGCCATTCTAATACTTCCCTGGGGACTGATACTCCTGAACGCCCGCTCTCAAGGAGCTGTCGAGCTCAAGCCACTGCTTACTGACTCCCAGTGGTGGCGGGGGGAGGGGGGTTGGCCTATTGGCCTCAAATCCATCTCCGCCGGTGGCATTCTGGGTGCATCCTCGGGGCACACCTCCGTCAGCCTCACGCCCTCAGACGCCGTCTTCTTCACTTTCTCGCTACCCGCCAGGTCCACCAGAATCAAGCGGCCCTGCTTCACGTCCCCCTTGGGGGCGTCGTGGTTGTCGACGTCCTCCTTCCGCATGCGCGGGCGCTTGTGCACGTCCAGCATGAACACCTGCAGGGCCACAGGGCCGGGGGACCGGACGCAGCATGTGGGGAAAAGTAGTTTCGGGAGGTGAGTGGCAGCGTTGCATCAGAACGACCGACAACCACAGGAGCCCCCCCTCCTCCCCCCCCCCCCCTGGACCCCCCCCCCCACCCCGACCAAAGTGACCATAGCGGGGCAAAAGGAAATTTACAAGGGGGGTCATCTGATCAAGCAATTTTTGATACAGAACCCCCCCCCTCCTCCTCTCTTCGAATGTTGGCCTAGTGAGTGCTGTTGCACAACGTCACAAGGATTTGCCACCATGATCCTCTGTAGTCCCTCAGCACTGCTTTTGTCCTGGTCTTACAGCTCACCATGAAAGTAACACGCAAATGTGTCATGATCATCACGACCGCTGACAACCTGGGTCGGTGTGTCGGTGGGTGGTCTTGGCTGGTGCCCATGTGCTGGGTGGGGTCGAGGGAGTCTACTGTAGACAAGCTCACGCACTGCAACCCCCTCAGATGCACGACATGACGACTCTTCGCCAAACCATCCCTTGCCAAAGCCTGAGACACAGGGCACTGCACATCAAAAAAGGCCACAAGGCACGGGCGTGTCAGGGTGTGCCCCCCCCTCCCCCACAGCCCGAGATCAATTCCCAGGGTGACTGACGAAGCGACAAAGGGAGCAGAGAATTGGGGACCTTGAATCATCCTAGCGCCCCATGCCGGAGGCCTGAGCGCCGCGCAGCGGCAGGGCCAGGCCGGGTGCCCGCCAAACCAAACCCCCTCCCCCACATGACGACCTTCCCCCCAGTGCCCAGTGTGTCGTCTCTCGTAGGACCCCCGGTTTGTCTCATATAGCGCCTGACGGGAAGTTGCAAGAGGCGTTGTTGCCGGGGGTTGCAAGAGCGGTTGGGGGGCAACTTCGGGCTGTTGGACCGGTTGAAGCGCCGTTCGGGGCGGACCGGGCTTGCGCTTGAGTGCACAAAAGGGACGGAGGAGGGTCGCCCCCGACCCCCCCGCTCCGCCCCCCCTCCTCCTGCTCTAAGTCGTCTGAAGGACCGCAACCATCCAGAGCCCAGCCGGCGGCAACAGCAACGATCCAGAGTAATATGCAAAGGCATTTTCTCAATAGAAATACAACTTGAAAAACATTTCCTGCGCCTACAGCGGGTGGGGGGGTGGTTTGGCACCTCCAAGTTTTGGTGCCTTGTTTACAGTTGTGGGAACCACAGTCCTTGAGATACACAGCGGATGGGCAAAAAAATCTTTTGGGATGTACACTGGGTACACAAAATCAATATTTGGGACATACAGGGTACACAACAACTTTTTGGGATTCGCACTGGCAGACAGACTGATCCTGACATGCACTGTACGGGCACCAGTATCTCCCTACAGAGGAAAATGTGAGCCGCCGACCCAGGCAGCAAGAAGTGGCAAGAAATTCCGGGGGGGGGGATTTCGGCACCAATCTGAAAAACGAAATCCCCCTCCGAAATTTTGCCCTGCCGAAATATCCCCCCCCCCCACCCCCCTGTACGGCGCCAAAACATTTTGGATGCCAGTTGGCAAAGAGGAGGGTCACTCCTCCCCCGAAACGGTCCAAACCCCCCCACCTGCCCCCATCCCTCGGTCTACAACAAGCCTGGGGCGTGGGGCGGACACAAGCCGTTGCCAGGGCTCACCCTCCCCGGCCTCAAGCGCCTGCCTGTGGGCCAGCAACGTAGACAACCGCCTCCTCATGCCCCAAACCAGCGTACACCCGGAAGTCCCAACCGGCACACTTACTGCGCCCTTATGCCCTCCTCCCGTCCCCCTGTAGGGCATCCGGAGCACGAGGAGCAGGGTTGTACAGACCCGCAGAAGGGGTAGCACGGGACACTTCATTTCGTGCATGCGTGCTAACCGCCACCGAACTCACCAACTCCCCGGACTAGGAGTTTGGAGCCGCGGGAAAAATGGGGAAAATGGGGGAAATGGAGAAAAATGGGGGGAGGGATGGAGAAAAATGGGGGGAGGGATGGAGAAAAATGGGGAAATAGCGGGCATAGCATGCGGGATGTGGGTTGTGGAGGGTTGTGGCGGGATGTGGTTGAGGAAAATGGGAGAAAATGGGAGAAAAATGGGAGGAAAATGGGACGAGATACCCATTTTTTACAGTCCCATTTCCCCCATTTTTCTGGAGTTGAAGATCTTCCCCACAGTTCCCTTTGTAAAATTAGCTCACCGCATTCACCGACAGAAAAATGGGATTTTTTGCCACTCACCGACACTCACCGCCACGGCGGCTAGTGCCGATGCTTGTTCGTGGGACAATCACGCGACGTTTCTCCAACAAAGGGCACACCCCCAGGGCCGAGGGGAAGGCACACCGTGTGGCTCCGGCTGCTGCAGTAGTTCATGAGCGTCTCGCCGGTGGTGCGCCGCTTGTCGCCCTGTAGATAGTATTTCAGGCACTCTCCCGCAGAGCTCACGGGCACCGTGGTGCACCCCGGGAGGTACACTGCCCCGTCATTCTCGGGGTCGTCGCGAAGCTGCACAACCGGCGACTTCGAGTTCGTGAGCAAATCTTGGATGATCTGAAGTGACGGCACAGGGGCACGAGGGCATGGGATGATGAGGGTCACGGACCACACGGGTACCGTACAAATCCTAACGTTTTGCGGAATCCTAATTTTTGTGTCGGGTGTTTTGCATTTTATTTGCGTAAAAATTTTGCGACAGCACCGAAAACAGGGGAAACTTGTTTGATTTTTGCGATTTTCTTCAGCGGAATTCAGTTTTGCGGAGCTGTTTTTGGTTGAGTAAATCCAAACTTTTTTTTTATTTTAGCGTTTTTTTTTCTGTGTTTGAGCCTCCCTTTTTTGGGGGGGGTTATGGTTCATTCATTTTGGTGCCACTGGAAAGAACCTGGGGTATTTTGGAATCTGGTACCACAGAGGGGAAAGTGCGTGCCGCAGAGGGGCGGGCTGTGTGGATGCGGCGGAGTGAACCACACAAAGTCCCAACCACAACCGCCTCCGCAGGCCGAGGTCGTGCGGCATCCGCTGCACCATTTCCGACGCCTGCACCGCCACCTCCAACGCCACCGCCACCGCCGCCGCCGTGGGCATCGCGAGCGCCGGCCGCGCCACCGCGCAGCTGCTGTAGGTCACATTTTCGTGCACTCTGCCGCACGGGGGCGCTGACGGGATGTGGGATGCCCCACAGCACAGCAGGGGCCCAGGGGGTGAGGCTCTCCTGTGAAGGCTGGTTCGTGCCCGTGTAGCACGACGGGTTGCACCGTCATGTCTTTCCATGTTGTGTGTGTCCATCGGGACTGGGGGAGAAAAGCTGCAGTTTTTGAGAGTCTGAGCAGAAGGTCAGTTGCGGTGCACGCCATTGCACCTTCCTGGTGCCATGGCGTCCAGTCTCCTGCTGGCCAGGCCTCGTTTATGAGGACCGGGGGGGGGGGGGTCCAGAGCCTTCATACACCAACCCACCCAAAACAAATCTTGACCAAAAGTTTGGCTCAGGCAAAATCAAATTTGAATAAGCGGCCCACATGTGACCCACCCAGACACCCCCCCCCCGTTTGACCTACTTCCTTCGCCCAACATTGAGGAAAGTTGATGCCATGCTAATTCCCCGCAAGCTGATTTCCCTTACCCTGTGGCGCCTGCGGCGCGCAGGAAGCATCCCCCCTGGACACCCCTCATCACTCTCCAAAATCCCACGTCAGCACCAAACAATCCCCAGCGACCTTGCGCTCGGTGGAAAACGGCACTTGGCTGGCCAACCGGCTGGAACTGATTTTTTCAACACGCACGCGCGGCGCAACGCGCAAAAATGTTTCCGTTTTCGCTGGGAGCGAATTGGGGTGGGTTCGGCTTTCGTAAAAATGCGGGAAAAAGTATGCTTAAAGTTGTGGGTCAAGCTGGGGTGTTCCCCGTGATATACAGGGGGGGGGGGGGGTTGCTTGGGGACAGTTTCGACAGGGAAAATTTCGTCTCAGGGGAAAATTTTGTCACACTTCCAATTTTGGTGCAGGGCCATCAGACACAGGAGGGGGAATTTTCGTGACACCCCCAACCCTTGGTTCCTTGTGGTAAATCAGTTGTGTGCAAAGTACTTGTTGTCCTTGACCAAGTCAGCCAATGTACTGGGGGGCGGTCGGTGTCTGTGGACCTCCAAATCCAGCCCTGCCTCCGATTGAAATCCCTTACCCATGAATCGTTGAGGTTTGGCAGCGTCTGATCAAGTTTTCCTGAGTACTTCCTTGGCTACCCGTGTAATTGACTCTTGATAAACGGACGTGACAAAGACACTGACTGCCGACGACAGCGCAACAATACCTGGCTACCACTGCCACAGAGGATACACAAAGAGCAGGAAGTGCCCCAAATTACGCAAAAAATTTTGCGGGGAACATTTCATCACCAATCTGAAAGGCGAAAATTTCCCCACGAAATTGTCCCCTGACGAAATTTCCCCGCCGCCCTGTACCCAAATAGTGCGGCGTGCCAGAAGGGGACACGCACCTCGTTGTAGATCTGCACAAACTGCAGCGAGCACTCGTACTCATGGTCGCGGTCCTGCTGAATCCGAGCGAAGATTTCCACAACGGAGTTGTACAGAATACCTTCGTTGCCCTCCTCTTGGCAGCACAAAGTGTAGGTCTTGCCTGTCCCCGTTTGCCCATACACAAAGATCAACCCATGATACCTGAAGGCGATCGCATTGCAGTGCGATGCGCACCCCCCAACACACACACCTTGTCCAAAGATGGGCAAAATACACCCCCCCCCCCTTGTTCTGACATGGGCCACGTTCTGGTTCAAGGGGCAAAAGTGCGGAAACACGCGGTCCCCGTGTTTGGACAAGCCCGTGCTACTGTGCGGCACGTACCTCGGAACACATGTTGCAGCCAACCTACTCCTCAAAACATGACAAAGGGTGTCCAGCAGCCCAGCATACACCCCAGAACACAAGAGCACATGGAATTACAGCGACACCAACACATTGACACCCAGACTGACCCTTCCTGCAGCCCGCCCAAAAGCCACAAATCACATCCTGTATCGGATTGGAACTTCAAAAATGATGGTTCCAAAGAAGGCCCAGAAGCGCAGAAACACGGGGTTGCCGTCGCCGTGTTTGGACAAGCCGTGTTAGAACAAGGTCGGAGGGGGGGGGGGGGTTACAGGGGGAGAAAAAGCACGGTCAGATGGGGTGTCCGTCCTCAGTCATAATGTGACAATGGTCGGCACCTGGGCATCACACCCTCAACTGTCTGCAAACCGTCCGGTATCATGCGTCCATGCTGACTCCAGCAAGGCGCTGCAGGCGCCTCCCAGTACACGTCCAACAAGGGCAGCTCACCCGTTCGCCAGAACGCGTCCCTCTATAGACAAGCCTGCGCTCACGCGCCACAAACGCAAGCGCCGTGGATGGGTGAGCTCTGGCACATCCAAGGCATTCATGCCTGTAGTACGGTGGTGAGCCGTCATTTGCAGAAAGGTAACCACTGTGACTCCTGTGATCCCTCACTGGTGTCATTGGCCACTTCTTCATGGATGCTCTTGGCTGACTCACTGTCCAAAACATTGGGACAAAGGGCGCGGCGGGGGGGGGGGGGGGGGCAGTACGGTAACATACAAAGGTAATGGCTGAAAGACCCCCGAAGGAAGCCTGTGTCACAGCACTGTGGCACAAAGCACAGCGATCAGCACATAGCTCAGGGCACGACCAGCGTCACACACCCCTGAAAGACGTCGTCGACGGTGTCTCGTGCAATTCGTTCGTACACGTCATCCTGAGCCGAGTCTTGATCAAAGCAGTGGTGGAACTTGTACTCCTTGACATCGTCTTCCGACTCCTGCTTCTTCTTGGGGTTGGCTACGATGCAGGTAGTGGCATCATGAGGCAGCACAGAGATGCAGTCCAATACATCCTTCCGTTCTAGCTCCTGCTTGACGGGCGGTCTAATACGCAGGAATACACGGACTGTCTTGTGCTGCTTCCCCGACATGCATGCTGCGAAGAAGGTTGCGGCATGGAACGAAGGGGTTCCGCACACAGGCACTCAGTCCCCATGCAAAAGCCCCACCTCTGGCACGGAAGATGGTTATCCCCACCCCTCCTTGCGCAGCCAACGGTCGTGCTTCCACTTGATCTAGAGGCAGGTGGTTACCAAGCCCCGGTCTCCCAGTGGAGCTTTTACAACCCTTCTTACTGTCCAGGGTCAGCAACATAGCAGCAGCAATCAGCAGCAGCAAGCAGCAACAGCAAGCAACAGGCGGGTCAAAAGTCTTTGTCAGCACACTGTGGCTCAAACCGGCATCCGAGTAGCTCAAAATGGCTGTAGAGCAAATGTGCATCATCTACGGCACATTTGGTTTGATTTCGAGCCATCTAGCCCGTTTTCGGGCCGATTATGTGTCCAGAAATGACCGCTTTCAGGCTGTTTTCAGGACGATCATCCTGAAAGTCCAGGTCGATGACCAGTGTGTCAAGTAGGCGTCTCCAATGAGGGCTGTTCTTCCATGGCCATTGGCCTCTCAAATGATTGCAAATGGGTGTTCAATGAGGCGTCTCTCACGCCATGGTGCCATGCGGTGGTCCATTTTGAGGTGAAAATGAGCCATTTTAGGACGTTTAGAAGGACGATCATCTTGAATGGTTAGGACCATGGCCAGTGTGTCTTTAAGCACCTCCAATGAGGACCTGTCTTCTTCCACGATGATTTTATGTGCAATGAGTATGACTAGGACCCAACTCGGACACACTCAGGGGGCGTTTTCGCACAGCGCGTGCACAGCACAGGCAGAGCGCACACACAGCACCAATTATTGTGTTGTTTATCCCGGGAACACCCTTGAAAACCACCCACCAACAGAAGCATGCACGATCAATTCAAAACAGCATCGGGGGTGCAGAATTCAGGACCCTGGGACCTGTGGCAAGCATCACACTGATAAAAAAAATCCCTGGTGTACCAGCAGGGGCTGTAGGGTGCAGATGTCAAGAACCTGGGACCCATGGCTACCGGTGATGGAAAACAGCCGACTTTTCGTACAGGGCGCGCACACACACGTGATACACAACAAACAAGCACTACACAAGCACCGAGTGCTGGATTCTCGCAGCCCATCAGTAATGACAAGCAGAACGTTCTAGGGTTCCAACACCACACACTTTTCGCATGCCCCCCACAGGCCACATAAGGTACCTACCTCCAAGGCGCTGACCGTTCCCAAACCCACCCTGGGACCCAGTGGGGCACAATCGTGGTACCTCAAGCTGAAGTATCCTGGCTCCTGCTAGGAGTCCCTGACAGTGGCAGAGGACTTAATTGGACCTGGGTCCTTGGCATATATGGCAAGAGTCCCAAGGAAGCGGTGGGGCTGGGTTAGACACTGAAGAGCCCTGCCCCAGGAACGGCAACAGCAGCAGCAGCAGCAACAACAACAGCAACAACAACAACAACAACCATTACAACAACAGTAACAATTACACTGCCGCCGCCGCCGCCGCCACCACCTCCACCACCACCACCACCACCACCACCACCACCACCACCACCACCACCACCACCACCACCACCACCACCACCACCACCACCACCACCACCACCACCACCACCAGGCAGCAAATAATTTCTTACTGGCGGCCGGACTGCCCCGACACGGGCAACAACCCGTCTCTGGGACAGCCGACCCTGGAGTAGTCAAACAGGACAAGTCATCCACGGGCTCCGTTGACACAACCAAAACACGTTTGGACCCACAGAGGGTCAGAATGAGCAGTGGCGAGAGGCCCATGGGGGCGTGTGTGCACAGCGCGGGCACAGCGCGCACATGACAGGAAGAAATTGGGGGTTTTTGCTACAATTGGCAATATTCTTGCCTATACAAACCATACTACACCCCCACAACATTAGACAGCCTGATGTTTCACCCCACCCCAAGCATAATAGATGCTAGTGTACCCAGCCACAGCAAAGACACATACAAAAAACAGCAAGAATAAAGTTTGTCCTTAACTCGAAGTGTGAACAACGTACTCCCCTTCGCTTAGCATACGTACGGGACATGCATCACTCGACATGGCGTCCACATCCACAACCTCCTTTCGGCTATGTACAGCCACATGGCGATACTTCTTGCTTCGCGATGGGATTTCTGTGCTGCCGGCTGATGAGAAGGACGGATCAGAACTATCTGCACTTGCAGTAGAGCCATCGGATATGTATTGGGCGAATTGGGAAAAAGATACCACGAACCTATAGGAGGAATGATGCACAACAACACACACCAATGCACTAGAAATGAGGGCAAAGCATGCATGCAATCCATCTAAATGCATAACAAGGCTCATTATTATGGGTACTAGGCACTACTATGCAGGTTGGGCATGGTCCTGTGCAAACTTTGTGCACAACGCGCGCACAGCGCGCAAAATGCCCCCAATAGGCACTGCCAAAGGCAGACAGCCCAATACCGAGGCCCTGTGCCAACGCCCCCTCCCCCTGTAGGCATGTTTGTGTTGTGTTTTTGTGCTACTAGGGTTAACAGTCACAGTGCTAGGGACACAGGGAAAGGAGGGTTTCCTATGTTGTGGGGGATCTACTCTGGGTATGGTGCACACTCAACTCTCTCCACACAGCCATGTTTGCACCTACACCTTTCCAGATGACATGACGTTTCACAATGGAAAGCTGATAGACACCCACTTGCAAACTATCTGCTGAAAAAAAAAGATAATTAGAAAAGTTGACACCCACCCACCTACAGAACATCCGCCAAAAGGGATAAAAAGGAAACCTGACGGACACCCACATGTGGACCACCCGCTAAAAAGGATAAATTACAGATGGTGGCAATGATTGACCGAATGCCCCCACCTCTGGGGGGGCGACTACAACCGGTCCTGATGCGACACTCCCCCCCGCCACTATGGGGGAGTCTTTGCACTGCGCGCGCACTGCGCGCTACTTTTAGACTATGTTCTCCCCGAAGAGCCCCCAAGCACACCCCTTGGAAATGCCCTTAGAATTAAGTGACCCAAACTGCCCCAGCTCAAGAAAGTTGCAATTGATTTTATAATGAAAACTGGCATTAGTCTGGCCTCAGGGATAGTCCCAAGCACTTCATGTGCACACTTTGACATGCAATGGAGTTGGTTAGGAATCTGGGGCAAGTAGGTTGGGCCAGACACAGGATATGGCTTGGCCAGCATGGCCAAGCAACTGAATTCAGAATCAGTTAAAAGGTAGGCCCACAATAAGTAGGTAAAACAATTGAGTATAGGGGTCCTGAGGTGGGAGACCACTAGGCTTAACCTACAAGGCCCAAGGCCCACCCCTGCATTCTCGGGGGTCCCCAACACAGGGAACAAAATCAGTAGTCAAAGTCTACGCTAGGGGTCACCATGATGCCCCTAGGGGCCCCTAGTATCTCAAAGTATGGGTCTCTAGTACGGCCAGACGCCCAAATAGTTGCACTGCGCTTGAGGCGCCCCCTATCTGCTAAAACTTGCGCAGGGGGGGGGTCGGCGGGAGGGTGGGGGTGGGGGGGTATTGGCAGCTCGGCCGGGGGGGGGGGTTGCGCACGACCCACTACTACCACATGCATGCCTCAAGGGGGTGTGTGTGTCTGGGGGGCACGGGGGTATAGAGGTATGTATGCGATAATAGCGATTTCTTGTCTTTGCCGGGAGGAAATTCTTAAGAGTCTTAAGGACCAAAGGCATAGTACCCCCTTCAATGAAGCATGGGGCAAAAAATTCTATTGCCTTCGGCAGTGCACCTCGAAGAGAGGTTGACAGTCAGCCAATCAGTCCCTGAGCCAGGCCAGCGGTCAGTCAGACAGAAACACACAGTTTGGGTTTTTTGTCAGTGGCAGATGCGGCCCCAAGCAGTGGGGAGACCTTTCGCCTCAGATCAAGCAGTGGCCGAATGGTAATGCAGCTGACCGGAGTCTTTTTGGTCGGCGGTTTGAACCCCGGTCGGGTGAATTTGGCGCCGCCGCCGCCGCCGCCAAGAGTCGGCCGACCAGAATTCGAACCGCCGACCGTAAACTTTACGTCGGCTGCGTTACCATTGGAACAGTAGTTGTGTGTTAGCAATGTGCTTCCCCACTGCTTGGAGCCTTCTGAGCGAAAACTTTTGACCCCCCCCATCCCCCCCTCAAAAAAGTGATATCCAGTTTTAAGGGATAGAGGCCTCAGAACCAAAAAATCCATTGGGGGGTGGTCTTATTGGGCAAAATAATGATTTTACAAGGGGTTGGACATCCAATATCATGCCTTGGGGTATGCTACGTGTTGGACCCCAAAAAAGGGGGGTATACGACGCCCGTGCCTGCGCTTGATCTAACAACCTCTCTTCGAGGTGATTTGGCGCCACGGCCCCTGCACTGATATGTTTCAAACCTGGGGGGGGGGGGGGCTGGGGGGTGTCGCATACAAGGACCTGGCCCGGCTGCCCCCCTGGCCCCCCACCATACACAGTTTCAGCCCTTCGTTTAGATGTGATGTGATCACTACTGCAACTGCACTCCAAATGCACCGTGTGCTACAAAAACGGAAAAGGCAACTTATTCCCTTGTGTCACACACGGCTAAACCTGTATCATCGGCGAAGTGATTTTTTCAAGCCTGGGCCAACCATTGCCCTTGGTGCCCCCATATGACTTCCCAGAGGCCTGCTGGTTTAGTGCTACATTGACAGTTTCACATTCTAGTCTGATACATGCCACAACACTCTACAGCTTCCACGGGACCTCGGGCAAGGCTTTGTGTTAGGCTGGCAATTTCTATTTTTCGTCTGATGCAATCCAAACCACACTGCAGCCACCCAGTCACCTCCCATAGGACCTGCTATCATACTCGGAATTTTCAAATTCTGGTCTGCCTCTTGATGGTTGAGCCTCCCCTTGGATCGGACTGGAGGTCTTGGCAGATGCACCTTCAGGATCACGAATTTATTCATTTTGGAATGGTCGGGTGCAGGTGGTAGCAAGGGGCCTGGTGTGCTGGGCTCTGACGCCAGGGATTTGCCCCCTCCCCCCGTCTTTATGGCCTTTATGGCGTTAACCCCGCACCCCACCCCCTTAGTGTGTCCCTTTGGCGCCCCTGAAGAGGACAGAGAGGGTGGTCTTCAATTGCATCACACAACACAGGCATGGCGATGACACAATCTACAGGAACACCATATGGGGATGCTGAATAGGTCAATCATCGCGACAGTGCAGGTTTGGTTGAGGATCCACGACTGTCCACAGGCTTGGGTGGAAGAGAAAGTCGATGGATAGTTGCCATTTGGGGTGGTCAGGATGCGAGCTGTTGCCACGTTGACCTGGGTAACCAAATGCTGCGCATCAGCAGCATCACACCACAACGGCACTGTTCAGCACAAACCCCCTCCCCCTAAATGAGGGAGTGGCTTGAAGGAAAGGAGATCTGAACGAGCTGTGCAAGGGTAGTTGAAAAAGCGGTGACAAATGCAGCGCAGGAGGGTCTTTTGGTGGTTACCAAGCGGGTTGAGGTGAAGGCAATTGCGGTTGAAGATGTAGGGTTTGGATGAAGGTGGGAGAGGGGGGGTTCCTGACTCCACTTTCTTGAAGCCATTCGCTACAGCAAATGCACACCGGCACACATCACTGAACATCCTGAAGCGTTGCCCTTTGGGCCCCAGACTTGGTGCACCACAGACGTCACAAACCACATGCACGTGGCTCATGGTGCCGGCCGATTTGCAGCAAAGGGCACAGAGTTACTGGCAGACGTCGAAGCTCCAGAGTCCATCAACCACTCGACACCCAAACCCCGAAACCAAATGCCATGCAATCGTGTTCATTGTAGTGTCGCACGATGGCATGCCGGTGTACATGCTAAGGCGGGGCATCATGGAGGGCATGCCTGCCCTGCGTGTGACTGCCTTAGGGACAGCAGGGGTAATCCTCAGTTGGGCGGTCTGGCTTCGTGAGTCATATACCTCACATCTGCGAGTTGGAGGTCAGAAATGCGCTCTTTGGGGGCCCACGAAAACACGCCCTCGCCGGCCTGCTAAAACAGTGAGTGGTCTCCAGAGCACACCGAGCAATTACGTCATGGGACACATATGGCGGGCAGAAATCCAGCATAAGGGGAACGGGAGATAGGGTGCGCTTACTGCGCGCTGCAGGCGCACTGCAGGCGCCGCCGGGTAAGGGTAATTAGCTTGAGGGTAATTAGCATCGCATCAACTTTCCTCAATTTGGGTGACAGAAGTAGGTCAAACGGGCACAATGGCGAAGCACAATACTCAAAACGCACAACAATGTTGCGATAACCACTCCCCATTCAAAAGAACGGTTCACAAAGGGTACAATTTCCCCTGTTCCACAAAAATCACCCAAATTGCATGCCGCAGGGCGTGCCACAGGCGAAGCACCGCAGAATGAGCACTCACATAGGCCACATGGGGTCTGATACCCTTGCAAGCTACCGTACCCCCCTCTTGCGAGAACAATGGTAACAGCACTGGAAATGACGGCAACAACACCTCCTGACAAGGGGCAGTGTTTGCGCGCACCGTGAAAAGACACCAGCAGCAAAGCAACGCATAATTGAGGCCACGACAGCCATGTCTATGGAGGTGCATTGGGGTTACGTCCTGAAGGGAGGGGCAAAGACTGGCAAACCAGAAATCAGCATCTCTAACATACCATCCCCAGCCCCGAATCACAGGAAAATTTGATCTTCATAGACAGCCACACAATGGAACCATCCAATTCCATGGCTCCAAACATTGTGGAACCAACACCTCATGTTCTTCTGACAAGGCCATTGTTCTCGCAAGGGGGAGGGTAGCTTCTGTTTTACATATTTGGGGGAATGCAGGGGAATGGGTTCATCCAATAACTTTCGGACCAAAAGTAAAGGCAGACGAAGCGGTCAACCTGACAGCCTCAACGGGCCGTGGCGTGTTGTAACGTCCAATGTCGTTCACTCTGCCACACACACACATGTGGCAGTAGCGAATCTTGTGACAATGCTGGCTCAATCGCCCATCCACACATTGTTGGGCCGGGACTCCTCAGGCAACATGTCACTGTGATGTGGGTGACTACTGAGGCTTCACTGACGAACACAAAACTGCAATCATTTCAATACCAAGCACTGCTCTTACCAATAACCCCCTCCCCCCAACCCCACCAGGCGTCTTTCCGCCGATTGCAGCATGTGCGGTTGTTGCGGCTCATGCAGTTGCTGTGTCTACAGCATTGACGGGGTGATCTTGCAGGGGTCCCTCCTGCGGTGTTCACCTGGAAAACGTAGCTGGGGAGAGGCGGCATGTCCAGTGCTGTCTGAGTAATATTCGGTCAATCCAGTTGGACCAGAGGAGTAGATTTGAAAATGGATGTCATGTGTGCGCTGATGCGTGGCAGGGCAGGGTGCGTGACATGACAGGCGCGGCAATGCAGGCGAATGGTAGGCTCAGGGATGGGTTGGGGTCACTGAGCTGGTGTACCCAGCAGGGTTGTACAGCTAGGTTTCGGGTGGAAACACGGGATCCAGCGCGCGAGCAAGCAACCGGGACGCAGGCAAACTGGCGCAAAATGGATTTGGGTGGGTTTGGCAGCATATTGCACCTACCACAAGCCTCTGCCACGCCAAAAATAGTGAAAAAACGCAGCGCTTTGGCCATTTTATGACAGTTTGTGAAACAGACCACCTCCATTTGCGGGACCTGAGGCCAGCGGTAAGAATTCTTTTGCTCAGACTTTGCGGGATTCAACTTCATACTCCAAAAGTTGCTCAGGTGGGGTTTTGTGCCTGAGAATTGGCTTCCCTCACTTTTTGGCCAATTGTTGGCCCACCGCCAGTCACCCTTGCACCTACAAACTGTAACCGCCTCACATGTTGCCAACTCCACCACTGCGCAGCGCGACAAGGCCACTGGATGCCTTAATGCGTTGCATGCGCCAAGGGTTAGAAGGCAGAGGACGGTCAACAGAAAGCGAAAGGGGCGGCATGTGCTTCAAGCGGGCGCAGGTTAACACAAACAGAGTGCGGGACAAGACAGGATGGGGGCAGGGCTTTGCAAAGGCAGTGGATCTAGTTCAGTATTCTGCGGCACTACAGGAAGCAGTGGGCAGCGGGTATCCTTCAGTACACTGCCACACTGCAGGGGGCAGTGGACAGTGGCTATCCTTTAGTACACTGCCGCACTGCGGGGGGCAGTGCGTATTCTTCAGGGGGTAGTGGGGGCGCAAGACATAATTAAGGTGAGCTAAGCAAAGGTGCAGATGGAACCTTGGTCGACCTTGGTGGAACCTTACCCTGTCTAAAATCTCGCCAACCACCACGAGCTACTGGATTGCAACCACTCAAAGGCGCATAACTTCAAAAAAGCGTGGGAAGAAGGGGCGATACAAATTGGTGTGTGTGTGCGCGCGCGTGCTCTCTGTACTATTAGCAAGGTCTTCTAAAGTCCTGGACGCTCTTGCGCTACCAGCGCTCCTCTTAGTGGAGGCAGTGGCTCATTGGCGCTCTTGTGAAGGGTTGGGAAGAGGTTTAGCGGGATAGGGCTGGCTGGGCGCCTGCGCTTACTATTAGCGAGGGCAGACGTCTTTTCAGGTCCAAGACGCCACTATTAGCGCTGCAGCTGCCTTTTTTAATTCTTGGATGCGAATACGAAAAAATAAGGAGGGAGGCCAGCGGGTTAGGGCTTTTTTCTTTGGCCCACTGCCTGCACTACCCCGCCCCCCACCACTTCTGTGTATTGCGGTGCGATGAACAACCCAGTGGGCGCCGTCAAATTACCTCACCTGACATGCCCCACGGCCCATCAGTGGCGCCCTGAATCTCCCCATGTGCCAGGCCAGCACCTCCATGAGCGAGGGGAGACATGCATGAAGTTCCAAGGCACTCTTGCACAAGCAAAGAGGAAGACGGTTTAAGGAGTCGGTTACCCAGTCCTTTCAACACCGGACCTATTAGCGAGGGCAGTGGCCGATGAAGTTTCTGGACTATTCGCGAGGGGGGGCAATATGTAGCGATCAAATGAGGCTGTCAAACATGACCGGCACAAGGGCGGGGCTTTTTAGATGGTGGGGCCCTGCTGTTTCTACAGAGTCTCAGTTTCTACAGAACTTCAGGCAGAAAATCTGGATGAGCTTATCAGTCGACACCATCCCACGCCCCTGAAAATAGACGGAACACGCTATGTCTAGCGCATCATGTGTGTGTGCGTGTGTGTGTGTGTGTGTGTGTGTGTGTGTGTGTGTGCACGCGCACAAAACACAACATCGAGGGGGGGGGGGGGGGGCAAAGGGGGGTGCAGCACGAGGTGAGAACAGGGCGAGTGGTTCGGATGCAACACGGCAAATCTGCACCCCCAATCCCTTCCACTTGATGCAGGATTCGCAAAAAACTTGCTCCACCTGCCCGGGAAAACGCTTCGGGCTGTTGGCTGTCATTTGGAAGGGCCCTGCCGCAAACCAGGGAGGATCACCTCGAGCCGCATTGGCCCACCTCCGAGACACACTTTCCAAGAAATAGAGAGACACGCGGCAGAGCGTAGTGCCCTGCTTCTCGCACTTTGGTGGCCAGTTCCTGGCAGGCAGTCCGGCAGGTGCTGTGGCAGGTGATGTGGAAGCTGCCGGGGATGAATGTATCCCCCCCCCCCCCCGATGACGAAATGACGATGACGAAAATCGGCCGGCCAATTTTGGCCAATGTTCACCACTTTTGACCCTTGAAAAAAAAAAGAGTTACTTTTGGCCCCCACCACACACATCTGCGCGTTCAGCACATTCCGCTGATCAATTTGATGGGCATCGTGACATTTTTTGAAAGAAAATGTTTTCGAGATTTTGGAGCACTTTGGGCCCCTCAGAAAAAAATTCGGCAGCTTCGGCGCCAAAACTTACCCTTTCCCATGAGAGGGACAAAGGAGCTTAGTAATCGTCATTTCGTCAGCTTGGGCCCCCCCACCCCAACCCCAACCTCACCAAAATCAATTGGGCACTACTATCTCCATCCCTGGCAGCTCGTGGGGTAGCTGGTCCGGTGGCCGGTCAAGCAGGGGATGGCATGTTTGGGTTCATCCGGCAGCAACTTCAGGGTAAAGAACCGGAGAAACCCGGCGGACTGTGCTCGCCTCTGGTCCGCCCCCATCCACAACCCCGGGCTCACTCGGACCCGGATCCCCCGCGGCTGTGCCAAGAGTTGAGGTCACAGGGTCGAGCTCCGCCTCCGGGACCACGACACTGCTGCTGGGCCGTCTGGAGGCCTTGGGCACCCCTTTGCCCTTGGGTGCGGCGGGCGCCGCTGGCGGGTGCTGCGTCGGGCCTCGGGGGTCTGGGTCGGTGCGGGCGTCCGGCAGCGTCATGCCACAGCGCCGGCGGCTCCACCTCACGTCCTACACCAACAATGTGTGGGGGAAGGGGGATTTGGAGGGTGCTCTCCTCTGGGGCCGCGAGGGTGAGCGGGGCGTGCGGTGTAAGCCTCCGTCGAGCAGGCCGTTGCTGGCGGACCCCCCCCCCCGGGGGGGTCATTTCGGGTTGTGGCTAGCGGTGGCCGACAGCCCCCCCCCCACCCCTTGTATGGTGACGTGTGAGCTGTTACGTGTGGTGTTGTTTTGCAAGATGTCAGCACAACAGGCAGCACATGCAGTTCACAAGAAGGGAAGAAAAGCTTGTCAAGAGCTGAAAAACAGCCCTAGGCGCCTTTCGCAAAAAGGTCTGTGAGATGTAGTAATGAGTCCTTTTTGCATGGGAAGGGAGGCAACATCATCAAGGTCTTATAGCAACTGGTGACACGCTGTGGAAGAACAAGAAAATAGAGATGCTGGCCGGCCGGAAACGCCGGCAATGAACAAACAGGACAGCCTGTGGAAGTGACGTCTCATTGATATATTGACCTGCACCCCTCCCCTCACCCCCCACGAGAAGGTGGGAGGGAGCTCACACGTTGTGATATATTCCAGTCATCACTCCAATCCCCGCACCATTCATTGTGTGGGCCGTCGTGGTCGACATGAAACAACGCATATCAATAGCCGTCCCAGCAAGCACAACGCTGGAGCCATCGACAGATCAAAAAGACAACCTCTGCTTTCGGAGCTGGTAGATGGAGCATCAGAAAAGCTATACACTGTCTGCTGGGTGCCACGGCATAATGGGTGCGGGCAATCACACGAGTCAGAGCCTGATGGGCAGCACATAATGTCACCAGTACAGAGTGGCCACATATTAGCCCCATGGTTACCCAAGCAGCACAGCTCATAAGGAGCCCTCCTCAGGAAGAAATGAAGGGCAATCAGTTCACAAGGACGCTGGTGTATAAATTCGCTAGTGTGCCCTCGTGTACTGCCCACGCCGATTGTAATGGGGGCCCTAGTTTCAGTGTCCAATGGGCAGTAAATGCAGAGGGATGAGCCACACAAGAACCGCGGCCATTGGATCAGTGCATGCATATTCCAGCGCTTGTAGGTCTTGTGTCACACACGATAAAATGCAAGGGTGCTTGGGTTTCTTTATGCAAGGACATAGGACACGGAGGGACCACATATCAGTCAATGTGTTGCACACGTCACTCATGGTGCTGTGTGTCGCAGGACCTGTTGCTACAATGATATTGTGACGAAATTGAGCAAGTGCCATAACGCGGTCGGTCGCAGAGTGCCACATCGGATACCCTTCTGGGCTAGTGGACAAGGTTCCCCATTGTCGACTGCGGGCCTTGGCAAGGTGAAATCTCCAAATACAGTACAAGTCGGCGGATTGAGCACTAAATGAACCGCCCATAGGGATAGCAAATAATCGCTGCCATGCCTGGCCGGCAGCCCAGCAGAAATAGTCGCTACTAAGGGAAATTTCAATGATCTAAATTAAGTCAGCATGGCTGATGATAGAAAAGTTATAATCAGTGGCTTCACCAGCGCGGTCCATGGATTTGTAGGTTTTATTAATGAACCAATACATCTGCGCAGTGCGCCAACGCCGCTTGGAGCGTAACCACTCACTGCTCTCCTTCAAGTAATTTACAACGCACCGCGGATCAACGTTGTTAAACTGGTCCTTGCAGTCGGCCTCGGCAATATGGCTGCAGGACCAAGTGCCCAGCCAGTTATACCAGCCCGCGACACTAGGTATATCATGGTGGTGAAAACAGCCCGTGATCTCGGTGGTTAAATTCGCAGAAAGCACGAAAATGCACATGCCGCAATGCTTAATTGGTTCTGTGGCACGACGGGCCGTGCCACAGCACAGATGGGTCTCCAAGCAACTTGAGGTAGTAGCATTGATTTACCCTTCCCTATAAAGTACCCGTATGGGCACAGGATCCTTAGAACGTAATTGGTGACCATTGAAAGATAAGCACACAGGCATCAATGCGAAGTGGCCTTGGAGTATACAAACGGCACCGGCGGTATCCCATAAGTGCTTGTGAGTGGAACCGCAGTAGAAGTGGGGTGTAGTGACAAGACGTTCCACTTTATTAGCGTGATGCTCGAAGGTTGAACGGACAGTGTGTGGGATGGTGCGTACCAAGAAAATGCGTGCACGTAGGGCTTGGCGTTCCCAAGAGGTACAGGGTACTTTTCGAAGGAGACGTGTAACGATGCGTGCAAAATAAGGCTTTTGCTCACTAGTCAGGTTTGGTATCCTAACATAGGCGGGCGTCAAAAGTGGAATTTGTAGTTCGTGTGCAATAGTTGCAGCCTCGCGCCGGAGGGCCGCCGCCCTAGCATAATCGCGGTCTGCTTTGGCGTGTGACAGACTGCGCAAGACCTCAACGGCCCGATGGGGCACCTTTTTGCTGGGTTTCCAGTCATTAGTAGGTACAGCAGGGGGGAGATGGTTGATAGCCCACCTACAGTATTTGTACCACCACTCACGTTCAACAATTGCTTATTGCATCTTACCCCAGATGTAGAGGTACAATGTACCAGTCCTCCATGTTAGTGTTCCTTAGTAACTGATGAAAATTGCAGTTCTGCGAGCACACAATGTCTGTAGTAATGTGCTTACGGAGACGCTGTATCAGGGCCAAATGGGTGCGCCCGATGTAGACACAGATCATATGCAAATGCAGAATGGCATAGATGCATTCGTCTGGCGGTGGTACTCCAATGTTCCATATGTGTAGACATGACGAACCTCACACGAGAGTCAAAGTGTGATGTGTTTCATATGGCAGGTAATCAATACGAAACTGCATTGCAGCCGCCCAATTACCTAGTTGTTTTTTGGTATGTGCTACTTTGATGAGATGTGTGCATAGTCAACCCCCCCCACTCCACCGCAGCTGAAAATTTTCATCACAGAAAAGATGAAATGTATTAAACTGCCCCAGACTGGCAGTGCTTTGGATCCACGAGAGCCCTCTGTGGCGCTCACAACCTTGTGTGGGTACTAGACCCGTGGGGTGAGCAGTTGTGATAGAATTTGGGCGGGAAACCGCCATGTTTCAAGAAAGAGGCCCCAAATGGGACACTGATTTGCGTTTCAAGTACATGAATTTTTTTTGGCGTCTGACCTGGGCGGGTGTTGAGGGGTCGCCACAAATAGGAGGGAAACCCGCAGGGGTTAGCGGGCTTAGTGAGCCTAGCACTTGGCGTCAGGGAGACAGTGGCTGGGCACAGACTGGGCGTCCTGGAGGGGGGTTATGTCCCCCCCTTCCAGTGCATCCCTGCATGCCGCCATACGTAGCCCCCAGCTGCCTTGGGCCGCTGGGCGAGCGGCGCACCCCCAGCCGCACCAACAAGCCCCAGCGGCGACAAACAGGTCCACTCCCTCTCCCTAGGCTAACCACCAAGCAGACCATCGGAGGGGTTGGGGGGACCACAAGGCTGCCTCCCCCACAGCACCCACAAAAATCGGCGTGGGCAGTAGCTGCTCACAATTGCAGAGATATTCCACTCTCAACCCCAAATTACCCCCCCCCCCCCCCAATCCAGGGTCTAGGATGCCCTGGTCGTTCGGAAAACTCGCCCCGGTCAGTCGCCTCTGTAAGCATCTGTAACCGACAATAACCACCCCCAACCGCTATGGCAACCTCCTCCAACCCCCTATCGAACCGTTTCTGGGGATGCCTCTGAGGTCCCTTTGCTTCTAATGCATGCCTGGCGGCATGGACCTGTCGTGTGCTGTCGTGCTGAGGGGCATGCACGAGTGCAAATGCACCCGTCGGGGGGGTCGGGGGGGACAGGGCCTCACACAGGCTGGGATTGCAGGCCTGCGCGTCCGTCCCTGTGCGGCACGGGTCACTGTAGTACTGTAGTATTGGTGTGCAGGAGAGTGTGCCCGGTGCTCCGGGAGCCTTAGGCTGACCCCACCCGGGGACAAACGGGCCAGGGCTATGCAGCCTCCGCGTCACAAAGAAATGCTGCCTAGCCACCCCATGACTGCTAGGGCAGGGGCAGCCCCAGTGCGCGGCATGACTCGGGTGGACCCAGCCGCCTTGTGCAGCACAGGTGGGGCTGCCAGGTTCGGCTGGGTCCAACATCCCAAGGGCACGCCTGAAGCAGTAGGAGGGGTCCCAGGGCACGCAGAGCGCTTCCCTGCTCTGGGGACCTGCCTGGAAAGACATGCCGCGTTGCGGCACTATAGGACCATTGGCTTCGGGGAGCCATGAGGGCACACCACCACGCTGGCCCCTCCTTGCCCGTTGGGGGGGGGGGTAATCCTCGGGCGCCTTTGGCGCCCGTGGCCTCCTCAGGCCAATACCTTTGGCAACTAACTGTGGCCGGAGGGTTGACTTCGCGGCCCGGGACCGCAGAGCCGCCCCCCCTCCCCCCTTCACGGCGCCTGCCTCTGAGGGGTCAACGGTGGTCCCGGACCCCGAGTCCCACGTGGGGCGGCCTGAGGCTCACTGCATGGTCTGTTGCCAGCACGATGCTCTTGTGAGGCATCGGTGTAGACCAATGTGGTGCTGGACATGCTCCCATCCCATCCTTCCCCCCTGTTGGGGTGACAGCTCAGCCCCCTGTTGGGGCCGGGGCGAGGGATGCACCTGCTGGCGGACCAAATCCGCCGGTCCGGCCCGGTAATTGGCGCCATAGAACTGGCACACAAAGTGCGGGAGCATGGCCAACACCACCTCCAACACAAGGCACAGATACGCCAGAGGGCCCTCCGTGAGCTTCTGCGTGAGGGCAGCGTATTGCGCTGTTTCCAGGCCCCTGTCGGTCAGGTACTGAAACACCAACGTCGCTGCCAAAGACACCCTGAACACGGGAGTGCAGCAGATGTGGAGCAGGGGGGGGGGGATTCCGGTCAGGGAGCGTCGAGTCCAATCACAAAAAGTTGCGGGAAAATTGCAGAAAAGTTGCGGTGCTGTAGCCAAACCTCCCAAAGCTCACGGAGCAACACTTCGGCACAGGGGACACACAGGGCACCAACAAACACGCGAGGGGGACAAGCAAAAGGCAATTGCGAAAAACTGTGAAAAACTGCGGAAAATTGCGAAAACGGTGGAGGTTGCGATGGGGGGTTGCCGCGGCGGGTGGCATGGGAAGGTCACGAGCTGCGCATCAGGTGGTGTGACCCGAGGCAACAGTACCGCCTCAGAAAATGCCTTCGAAGGGCTTCAGGAACACGCAGCCACAGCACACAGAACAGAACAGCAACATACGCCAGAGCAATCAAGAGAGAAATGGTGACGTAATAGGCGTCTGCGAGGAGCTGCAGATTGACGACGATCACGCATCCAAACAGCTGCACCAATCCCAAGCCCCACAGATCATTCTCCTGCTGGTCTCTGTATACGCCATACGAAACATAAAAAATGATGAGGGCCTGGTACAGACTTTCGGCCACGTACGCCACGAATGTCCACTCGCAGTAAAACTGTCATGGGCACAGGTGGGGCAGCGGAACACACCAACCACGTCACATCCAACGACGCCGAAAAAAAATGAATGCACTGCTCATTAGCCTTCGGACTCTTTGCCCTCCCTCGGGTGTCCTACGCCGCTCAAGTGCCGAACCCTCTCTATTACCGTCGATGCATCACGTCCTACTGAGTCCTGAACTGGGCTTTCTTGTGAATGTGAAGGGGGCGGGTACTACCGAGTAGCACATTACACGGGCCGAGACCCTCTTTTCCTGCCGCACGCTGCAGGAAAGGGCAAAATTTGGTATGGGGTTGAAATGAAGGTACATTTGGAACACCTTCAGGACTGTGCGAGTCTGTTGCGTCCTTGACACAGGGAGGGGGAACTTTTTGTGCGGGGATTATTTCGCGGGGGGGGGGGGGGTGCCACCCTTGGAATTCCCAAAGCTCCCAACTGCCTCACGCACACCGTAAAAGTGCAAGCCCCTGCTCCGTTCAGAGGCAGATACATTTGCAAATCAACGGCCACTGAAAGCAGCTTTAATTCACAACATCTGAAAGAATCTGCCGTTCCAAACACCTTCCCAAAAACTATGGACGCACAGAATGCAGTGCCAGGGGCGTCGCCACTGCACTGCCGACCCGATTAAACTGCGCCAGGGGAAAATTTCGTCACCTTCCTCAAAGACGAAATTTTCGCACGAAAATATCCCGGCCCCGAAATCTTCCCTCCCCCTGTAATGGCACGTTGGATCACAGGCACATCCCTGAGTCGATCACAACCCCTGTACTGTGCTGCCCATCCAGTTGCAGGCACGCCTCGCGGTGAACAGAAAACCGGTCTCGCCGCTCACGTCGTTCACAGGCACCCGATGACCACCGGTAACAGACGCGTCCCCTGCCACGCGTGCACAGACACTCGGTCCCGCCGTACCACACCTGATCATCACGGCCCCATGCGTATAACTCCGGGTGTCGCAGCAATGGAGTGTACGGCAGGTGCTGCAGAGCAGAACATTGGAAAACGACATAATTCCATGACCCCCCCCTGCAGAGCAATGTCCATTGAGCGATGGTACAGTGCCAACGCATGATGCACCCACACGGATCATCGCCAAAAAGTCGCCGCCCCCTAACCAGCCCCCCCCCCCCCCCGATACCTCGTCCTTCCCGTAATCCCCCCTCTGCCCCCACCCGCACCCCCACGTGTACACACCGTACCCCGTACCCCCACCCGTACCCCCAGGGTACAGGGGTGCTTTCCGGCCGTACATGCCACACGGCTGCCCCAACACGCATCAGGGGCATTTACATGGATGGCCCCCCTCCTAGCTAGAGGAGATAGACAAGGAAAAACCACGGCGCCGACAGGTGAAGGCCACAGCCAAGCGTGGAAAAGAAGTAAAAGAACAACAACGAGACAAGAACACAACTCCCAAGAAGGATGATGTTGATTACTTCTACCACCCATTTCGATACCGCAGTGACATTGACGGAGAAGAGCAACATTCGGCAGAGCAATCTAGAGGAGGACCGTAGAGGAGAAAGGAAAGGACCGCCAAAACAAGAGGGGCCTCAGAGAGGAAGAGAGAAAAAAAAAACAAAAAGCAGCCGAGGAATTTAGGTGCAGCAACAAAGGAAACAACAGCGGACACAGGATCTCAGGGCACGGGTAAGGAACTTGCGGTGGGCCAGCATGCGTATAGGTACACGGATCATGCGCATACGTACAGCCCTCGGGGTGTGGGAGAATGGGGGGCAGCAAAAGGGGGCCGCTGGGGGGTTAACGTTGGGAAGGTGCATGAGGTGAGGCATGAGAAATGCAAGCAGTGGGGGCAACAATGAGAACGCTTTCTGCGCGCCGCAGGTGCACCGCAGGGTTTGAGAAACCTGTTTTATTGCAGACTGTTCCGGAAACAAACCAGAAAACTGAGAAATAGCACACGTTGATCTTTTGACACCATCGCTCCATCAATGTAAAGACTACGGCCCCGGCTCAACGTGTAAAGCGTGATAGGGAAGTCTCACCCTTCTACTGTGGTTGAGGAAGAGGGGCGTTACTCCCTCGGTCAGAAGTAGCAAAGCCCAACTCGGAAAGCATTGCAAGGGTGTGTAAAATCAGCTTGGAACGAAAAGACACAAGAAATTATGCTACACATCTATGAAAAGCGAGCTGCAGGCAGGGAGATGACAGTCACAAGCCTGCCTTGTGTATTGCGCAACAATACTGACCAATATGGGGTTGTGAAACAAACAAACAAACAAGTGGAACACCCCACATTTCACATTGTGTACCGCAATTCCACTCCCGGGTTGCCACACGGCCACCAAACGCTGGTGGTCACGCGG